>QTSX02006429.1:0-19428 GCA_014839935.2 Entomophthora muscae
TGGGAGACAGGTCTGAAACTTAAGCCTTCTAAATGCTCTTTCTGGCAACCTGCAGAATTAACTCATACAGAATGGAACATCCTCCATTTTGACAATTTCAAAATTGGTTTTTGCTTTATCTTTTATAATTTCAATTAAAAGCTCAAAATAAAAATCAAACATTGCTTCTATTATCAATGTCAATTATTTAATCAAGAAAAAAATAATCTTTAATATTGAAAATAAGAAAAATATTTTTGAGAATTGTTGACATGAAGGATGTTCCATTCTGTATGAGTTAACTCTGGAGGTTGCCCTCTTTCTTCAAAGAACGGCTTGAATTCTTGGGTCCATGAGGTGACCCAAACAGGAATACGCCCTATGAACAATAAGGTGGAAGCCATTGACAAGATGCCGCCTCCCAGGAATCTACAGGAGGCCAAGTATTTCTTGGTATGATGGGGTATTATTGCCAGTGCATTCCTGATTTTGCTGAACTAATCAATTCCCTTGTCCAGCTCCTCTGCAATGTACCCTTTGAGTGGACTGACAGCCAACAGTAATCCTTTGAGGCGTTGAAAGCTAAACTCAAGGAGGCTCCTGTTCTTGTCTGCCCTGACTACAATAAGGAATTTATCTTGTATACCGACACCAGTGGAGTAGCTGTTGGATGCCATCCTAGCCCAAATTGATGATGAAGGCGTCAACTGACCTGTAGTCTATTCCTCCCAAGTCCTTAACAAACATGAGAAGAACTATAGTGTCACTGAAAAAGAATGCCTAGCTGTTCTGCATGCAGTAAAGCAGTTCTGGCACTACATCTACAGGACTCATTTCACGGTAGTCACAGACCACTCATTCCTTAAGTGGCTACAGCAATTAAAAGAGCCCAAAGGTAAACTAGTCTGCTGGGCCTTACGCCTGCAAGGATACAATTTCAATGTAGTACATTGTCCTGGTGCACAACATCAGAATGCTAATGGTTTGTCAAGGATGCCTATTTTAGCCATCTATCCTGCTGATGCTGATTGCCTATATGAGTTGATAGGGTACCCTGACTCCTAGGCCACTGAACCAGAGGACATCCAATTAGCACTCCAGGCCCTATCAAAAGATACTGTGATTTGAAGATAGACAACTCTTCAAGAAGGTCAACAATGCTTATCTGCCCTACGTCCACCCCAGCATGAGAATAACCATCATCCTCCAATCTCACATTGATACTGGGCATGGAGGTACAGCAAAGACTCATGACTGGTTGTGCAAAAACTTCTACTGGGAAAACATGTGCCTCCTAATCCCTGATGTCCTTGCCTCCTGTCATTCTTGTCAGCTACAACAACCACAACCTTCCCAACATCAGATCAAGCTCATCCCTCCTAAGCATGCCTTCCACACTGTGAGTATTGACGCTGTTGGGCCTCTCCCTTGTTCTAGGTCTGGGTGTAGATTAATCTTGGTAGCTGTAGATCATTTTATCAAATGGGTCAAAGCCAGAGCTACTAAAGACATCACTGCTAAATCTGCAAACTTCTTGTTACAAGATATCTTCTACCAACATGGCTGCCTGCAAGTCTTACTTTCTGACAACAGCACCAAATTTAATACTCACCTCATCATGTCTATTGTAGAAGCTATGGGTACCCACCAATCTTTCTCTGCGCCATATAACCTGTTAACCAACGGTACTGTGGAACAAGCAAACTCTACCCTTGTATCCATCATGAGGAAGCTTACCCTCTCTGATGCTGCCAATTGGGATATGTTCATCCCTGCTGCTCTCTTTGCGTATCAACTCAGTAGGCACCAAGTGACTGACCAGTCCCCTTTGCCATGCTGTATGGGCGTGAAGCCACAATTCCCTCAATATTGGGATCCCCTTGATTGAAGTTGATATGTCTGCCAATCCTGAAGCTCATGTCAAAGACTTGTCTAACCGTATCATTGACATTCAGGCAACGGCATATTCAACTGCCTACAAAGTTAAGGCCTTAGAGCTCTTTTCAGTATCCTCCTTTTATCCTATCTTGATGCTAGTATTTTACAAGTGCTACAGTTGGTTTATTTCACTATCCTTTAGTTAGGAATTCCAACATTTTAATCCTTCTATTATTTTCCTTTATTTTCCTTGCTTTTGGGTCAAATTAACCTAAATTAACAGTTAGTTTTCATCTTTGTGCTTACCTTTCTTTTGCAACCAAGTTTCAAACCCAGTACCTATACACTAATTTAGTTTAAACAAGTCCAAAATCAATTACCTTTTGCTTTTGCTATAATTCTCTTTCTGCATACACCAGAAGCTTTGGACTTGGTTTTCCCGTTCTTCTTCCTCTTCTCTTCTTGGTTTCAAGGAAAACAATTAACCACTGGCTTCTCTGTTTGCTCCTTTACCAATGGGCTTAACCTTTTAAGTCTAAATTTCCTAAACAACCATGTGCTCTGGCTCTTATTTGATTTAAGCCACCTAACCAAATCTGGTTAATTTACCACCCCTTTAAGTTTACCTCAAAACCCAAGCTGAATAAAAAGTTTGTGCTCTGTCCAGTCTCAACTTAAGTTGAGATTGTTTGACTAGCACCCTGAAAAGGTACTTGTTGGGTTTTGTGGCTTGTGTTTCCCTTTCTTTACTCTTGCATTTCCCTCATCTTAGATCCATGATATTATTTGATTAAATTTTTCAGCAGTTAGGTAGTTTTTATAGTGGGACTTAAAACTTGATTGTGGATAGTTTTAATCCACCAAGCTAATGGTGATCACTTTCCAGACCTAGAAATTGACTTTTTAACTAAATCATCAGTCATTAATACTGGACTTTATTTTGTTTTCTTAGGACTAATAAATTGCCTTAGCTCTTACTTTACTTCATATAAGCTCTTAGGAGCTTTTGTCCAGTTATTGTTACAAACCTTACCTACCTTTATATATTTAACAAATATAAACATTCTTGGTTTAAAGGCTTTAGTTTACAATAATTTTCCCCAAGCCTTCAGACCTTACAGCTCTTGCCTTCCAATGCTTCCAGAGCCCCCTACCTGAGTACCAATTAGGTGACCTAGTCCTCTACTATTAGAATTGCACTGGAGGCCAAGCCCATAAGTTAGACTCCCTCTGAGCTAGATCCTTGTGAAGTCACCTACAAGAAGGGTGTTGAGTATACTGTGAAACTGCTGTCCTCCAGCTGTCCTTTTGCCTGCATTCACTCCAAATTCCTCCACAAATATCAACTCCCTGTGTTCAATCTTGAGGGGAGAGATGTCAGAAATTGCACCATTAATGCTATTTTGATATGGCCTTCAAATATTGATACATATTAAGATTTGGTTGGTTTTGCTTTCGACTTTGGATATTTCTCCTCTTCCGCAAATGGGTCTGGCATCAATTTCCACCCATTCTGGATTGCCATACCAGCCCTTGACTGATCCTGGTATGATGTCAGCCCAATGTGACCCCCTCTGCCACTCTGTCTGCCTAATGAGTGATCATCAACCCTTTTCTAATATTTAAGTAGAATAATTTCTCCTAATAAAGATAAGTCTTTCCACATTTGTGTTGGCTTTAATATTCTTTAATCTTTTGCCTTTCCTTTTTGCCAAAAGGAATTTCTCATCCTGTATTCCAGGAAATTAAGGTATGTGCCCTTAATTCTTCCCTTAAAGGCTAACCCAAGGCTAGCTTCAAACCTCAAATCTTTTGTTATAAAGATTTCCTGCCATGTCCTCCTGGATGTTGTCCCCAGGAGCCAAACACAACACTATTTGACTGTTGTCTTCTCTAATCTAAGCACTGAAATATAATTGGTTCAGTTGCAAAATTATACATGTGATTATTGGTTTGAGTAGGCTATCATCACTGCTGTGAAAGAAACTAATGGATGAGTGTCTGGAAGATTTCTATGATGGGCATTCTCAGCAGGTTGATAATGTTTTCCAACTGGCAGATAAATTCTTGAAAAGGCTGGAAGACTTATAATGGCTCTTGTGTGGCTTACCTAAATGGACTTATTGCTGATGCATGGGTAAAATTGTGAAAGGGGTCATTATTTAAGGAGGGTGATTACTAGTTTATATTTAGCTGTTTTTATGGTTATTCTGTGTTTGCTAGTAACGGCATTGATTTTTCTGGCCTTTAAGGTGAAGTTTTAGAGAAGATTTCATGAAAGGTTCCAAAGCTGATGTTATGTTTTGTAGCGGGTTTTGTTGGGAATTTTTGATGGTTTTATGGATAACCCTTGGCTGTTATGGCTTTTTTGGATTACAATTTTTTATTAAAGCTTAATTACTAGAATATATTTTTTGCTAACTTTTTCTATGGTGGGTATCTATCATAAGCCACAATAGCTAAAAAACCATCTGGCTAATAGGGTTATGGTTCAGAGCAGTTAATACATCTGGGTTGACAGAAAGTGCTCTTCAAAGGCCAGAAAAAATGGGGTCTGAAAGCATAATGCTTTTGGATCCTAATTTTAAGCTTTGACATTGAAAGTTTTTGATTTCAAGCTACTATTGACAATGTTAAACCAAAATAGACCATACTTTAAACTATTTAAATATAACCGGAATTTTAGCTTTATTATTAAAAAACAATAATATGGAAAAGTGTTTTTATTGATTTAAACTGGTTTTAATAAATGTCAACTTAATTATTGGGGTCAAAAGAAAATGTGTATACTCTTAGTTGGGATTGGACCCATTGCTGTTTTTAAATCCTTTTGTTTATATATGGAAAAACAACTTGAAAAATCCAATCCCAATCAGGCAATGAAGAATGATATGAAATGTAAAGTTGAACCTATATTGTGAAAAGCCATGCTCATAGCATGTGAAAAGCCTGATTGGGGTAGGGAGATAATATCAGGTTTCTATGGAATATCATCACATTATATGCAACATCAGAATTTCATATCCTCCTTACTGTAAATTCAGAGCCTAAACATAAAAATGCAGGATTTTCAAATCCTTGGCCCAAATTTTGAATTACTTTTACAGGATAGCTTTTTTAATTAAATTGAATTCTTTGTATTTTTATTTGGTTTTTTAAAAATGCAGGGACTCATAGACACTTTGCAAAGTTCAAGTCAAACTATATATTTCCTATGGACAGAATTAATTAACTGTAATCTGAATTGTAGTGCTCAAATCCATCAACCATTTTCATTAAGTTTACTATGTTTTTTGGAATTGCGGGATTGTCAAATCCAAGAACCAAATTTCAAATCACTTTTGAATGCCACTAGTAGAACTCAGGTATTAATTGCAGGAAATGGGATCCAAGTTGAATGTACAGTAAGAAACTAAAGCAAATCAACCTAAATCAAGAAGCTTCACTCTGGATAAAATCAAATGAAAAATCCAATCTCAACAACCATGTTTAGACATGAAATTACATGAAATGTAAAATTGTCTAAACTGGAAATGATGTAATATTCTGCACTCTTAAATCACTAATATAGCAACCACAAAACCATATAATGATATGTGAGCTACCCTCCTGAAGACGCAGAAATTTTTTAAAGTTTTTTGGCCCCCAGCATAGCTAGGGGCCAAAAAAAAATATTTTCAAGGAAGAAGGAGAGGTAGGGAAAAACCCATCAGTTTACTACACTATGTATTATTATTGTTATTAAGGATACTTGATTACAGTAGATTTTAAAAAATGCTAATAATAAAATAGAATTATATATTATAATCTATCTTATCATATTTTCTTTTCCTTGATGTGTTGATAGTTCATTTGCTGTGTGATAATGTAACTTCATTTAATTGAATAGTTTCCCCTCCAGTTGCCTTGGCGATAGGAAATCAAGTTGCCTCCCCAACACACAGTTGTGGCTTGCGGAGGCAACTTGATTTCCTATTGCCAAAGCAACTGGAGGTGAAACTATCCAATTAAATGCAAGCACATTATTAACAGCAAATGAACTATCAACACATCAAGGAAAAGAAAATGTGATAAGATAGATTATAATATATAATTCTATTTTGTTATTAGTGTTTTTTAAAATCTACTGTAATCAAGCATCTAAATTTTAGCCATCCTAAAATAGAATAGGGTGATTTTTGAGAATGCTTATGATTCCTAAAAGAATGAGCACAAATCCACTCTAGATCCTTTGACATCCTTTTTGGGGCACCCATAAATTATATTTATTTCAAATTCATCTTGTTTTTGATTTGAGATTTGGTTCTTGGATTTGACAATCCCACAATTTCAGATTTGTTAATTTTTACATGATGTCTATGATTTGTTTGACATTCAAGTAAATCTCAAATTGTACATTAGAATCCTGCATTTCTGATTCATGTATCCTTTATTTGTTTGCTGGGTCTTGTTTTAGTTAGTTGAGTTATCTGCTCAAGGGATTCGAAATTTTCCAATTTAAATAAATCAAAAAAAGTCAAATTAAATGGTTGATTTTATTAAATATTTTAATTTTCACTCAGCTGAGTTGCCTGAAAAAGTGATTTGAAATTTGGACCAGGGATTTGACAATCTTGCATTTTTATGTTTAGGTTCTGAATTTACAGTACAAATAGATTAATTTTATTTAAATAAAGGTGAACTCTTTTTATTACAATGGCTTTTTTTAAAAGCCACAGATTTGACCTTGTGAGGCATCACCTGATCCTTATTATTTCAGTGCCACTACAGCCACACAACACAGAAGACTAATGATTTTCATGTATATCAAACTAATTATTACATATGATGCAGGTTTTGCATAGTGAATCTATTTATCAAATCATATTAAAAGGGAAAATTAATTTGAGTTCTAAACAATCACTTGCTTAAAACATAAGTGGGGCAGGCAGCTTGATGCAGATAAATAGAGATCTTATTTGTTTAACTACGTAATATATGAACCCTTACTTGACAAGCAACTAAAAAAACAAAATTCTAAATCATATTTTATTATTACATGTGTTTGCTTACTATAACTACTGTATTATAATATATTTACATATATTGATATTATAATTTAAAAATTAAATCAAATTTAAAATTCAAAATAAAAATAAAATTTGCAAGAGTTGAGTATATACTTCTGGGAAGTATTATAAACAAGATAAAGGGGAAATTTAAGAAGGGAATGATACTTTATTGGATATGAATATAGGTATAATATATAGTATTATGGAGAGCCACATACTGTTCATGTATGTCATGGGAATCATGTGGATTATCTGAGTGATGTTCCTCATAAGTCACAGGGCTTACTTAATTTGTGTTTTTCTTAGGATATAGATTGTTTGATCCTGTAATAGATGGCCAAATGATAGTGGTGCCACCAATTTAATGATTAGTCAGTGAGTCATTTGATGCCCCATTTGGTGAACTACTTGGGGTGTTAGTTCACCAAGAGGGAGTAACCAAAGATGTTGCAATAAAAGAGAATATTTTTATTGGGGGATGAAAATTTCAAAGGGGGATGCAATTATTCTGGGGTATTATACCCTGAAATTAAATTTTCTGCCAATGTGTCCAATTGGGACCACATACTCTTCTGTATGTGGTGGACAACTCTGGTGTCAATTGCTAGAGGGGTGGTGCTCAGCACCCTGGTGGTGGCTGAGCATCTTATAAAATGCAGTTGCAAAAGTAAATTGATTAGGAGTTGGTTCTCAGGAGGTATTGTGTATCCATACAACAAAGCTAACAAAAATAGTTATATATGTCAGGATACCAGGAGTACTGTGTAGCTCTAGTAGGTGAGGGAGGAGTCAAAGCAGGTACTGGCATAGCCCACCAGATGATGGGACCTAACTTTAACAGGTAGGAAAGGGCCTTCCCAGCCACAGCCCAGGTCCCAGCCTGCTGGCAAGGCAGAATCAATCAACCCTGTGAGCGCCAGATAAAGCACTCCCAGGAATTGACTACTCTGGCCAGTGGCATAAGAAGTGGGTGGGGTTGAGATGGTTGGTTTGGGTGTTGGGGTGGTTCTATGGGGACCAGGTAGGCAGCAGGATTGTTGTATTTCCTGTTGAAGATCAAAGGGTAAATAGTGATTGCTTTGCTGTCACAGACAATTTGGTAGGGTTTCTTGGGTGCGTTTGGGCAGGTGTACCACCGCAAGTCTTCCAAGGTCCAGGGTTTGTGATCAGGGTTTGGGGGATACTCAGTGAAATGCACCAGGGCCAAATGGAGCATTAGGAGGGCAATAGTAGTCAAAGGCTTTGGTTGGGGGGGTGTTTGCAGATGGAAGAGTATCAAAAATAAGTATGGAAACAGATTGGTGAAGCAAAGGTTCATAATAACTTTATTTGGTAAGGATGACAATAAAGAACTTTTTCAGGTGCTTCTGATTTATATACTTACTCACATGCAGGCGTCTCTGGGCATTCTTCTGGTGCTAACTGTGTGGAAAGGCTTGGCATCTCAGGTTCTGCTGTTTGGTTGGCTGCTACATGGTCATTTTTGGGGTTTTCAGGAACAGTTGTTTGGCTTCTTGGTGGTCCATCTTGGCTTGGCTGGCCATTGTTTCTGAAAGGTTTGGCTTCAAGAGTCATGGGGCTTTTCCCAATCTGGTCACCATTTTTGGACTGGCTTGACAGGCATTCTTAAGGGGAAAAAACTTGATTAAAAAATGGGTTCCTAATTTGGAACCCCAAATTACTTGATGGAGGGTGGGCTTAAACTGGGTTTACTGGGCAGCTAAAATTAGCCTGCCCAGGCCTAGCCAGACCCACCAAGTCTTGGGCATAGCTTTTGGGTCCCAGAATGGGCCCTGCAGCTGCTACCAGGGCAGGAATGTTTCCTGCACCTGGATTTTTGCTTTTTGAAGCAAATCCAGGAGCAGGCAGATCTTCCCCACCTGCTAGCCCCGCCTGGCGGCTAGAAGCAGGTTTGATTCCCACCTGGGGCCTTGAAACTGTTACTTTTGTAACAATATAGGACATGCTCTACAGTTTGGCAGCCCTGCAGTGTCTTCATTTGATCCAGTGCCAGCTGGCAGACGTCCATTTGAAGGGGGATGTCCTCCAGCTTCTTTATTATTGGCCTTCATGATGCAGTGGATTATTACCCTAAGGTAAACAGCAAGATGTAGTTGCTGTGAAGTATAGCTTTCCTGCAAATAAGCAGAATTTCTTGTACATAATCACTAAACTATTTGTATAAGATGTATTTGAAAATTTGGATTAAAGGAGATTTGGGCATTTTGGAGGGATTGGCCCCCATGCCTCTACAAAAGATATGAATAAAGGTTTCATCTTATTGACTAAAAATACTTTGCCTATTTGATTTGATTGAGTTATTGAATATTGCTGCCTTGATGTTTTCTTGTGGAACTTGAAATTGGTTTTTTAGGCTTATTTCATATGAGTTCATAGTTGAAAATTTAAATTGTTCAAGACATTCAAAGATATATTCATTGAAATTCATGTTGACATTCAGTTTAATTTCCATCATTTCATTGAAATTGATACTTGCTCCTATTTCATAGGCTTCTCTAACCCAGGTTGAACTTCCTTCTGGAGCTTTTAATTCCTTATTTATTACTTCTTTTGTTTCATATTGATTAATGTTATTTTGAATTATTTTATTTATTTCATTTTTATTTATTTATTTATTTGAATTACAGGGGCTACCAGTGATTGGTAACCCCCGTAAAACTAACCTGGGCGTAAAGGCCACCACTTTAGCAACCTCAGCCCCATTTCTTGTAGTTGATAAAGTAAATGTAAGTAAAACATAAAAAACTTACTGATTTTTTCCCCTACGGCCCCCTCAGCAACTGACGCCCCTTTGGAAAACTTCACAAGTGTTGGCTAAACTTTATTTGATTTCCTGGAAATGATCTTCCTTATTTTCTGTGCAACTTGTTCTTCCTCTTGATTCTCATTTGATAAATTTTCAGTATTTCTTGAAGTTCTTCTGCTTCTTGATTGTGTTTCATTTTCACATGTTTCCATTTGATTATTTTCATTTATTTTGTATTGAATAGGTTCCTCTTCATTTCTGGTAATTTCTGGTGTTTTTTCTTTTCTTCTATTAGTCTGGTTTTATTATTGTTTTCTCTGACTCCTTTCCAGAACTCCCAAAAATTGTAGGCTGCATTATTGAAATTCAAACTTGATAAATTGTTCCCTGTGGATTGATTAATGCTTCTTTGTTCTTTTCTTCTATAATATTTCTAATTTATTCAGTGCATCTTCCTTTGACTGGATTATTGGCTGGCCTTTGTTGCCCAGCTTTTCTGTTACTAGTTCCCTGATATTTTTTTATTTCAATAAAATTTTGCAGGTGTGCTTCTAATTCATTTATCAAGTTGATAGATATTTGACATTTTGTTTGAATTACATCAAAAAATTGGGTTTTATAATACTACCATCAATGCATGAATATTTTTCATCGTTGATCAATAAATTAAGGACCATAAATGTAAATGTTATATTAGAATATTGCAGGTATGTGTTAAATCCTGATATTTAGATATTATGTGCATAACTCAATGCATTCTGTATAATAAAATTCTTTGTAAATGAGGCCTTTTTCATTGCAATTTATATAAATGGACTATGTTTATATCATGGAGCCATTAACACTTAGTACAAATATTGATACATAGTGCATTTATATAAATTACAATGAAAAAGGCCTCATTTATAAAGAATTTTATTATACAGAATGCATTGAGTTATTCACATAATATCTAAATATCAGGATTTAATGCATACCTGCAATATTCTAATATAACATTTACATTTGTGGTCCTTAATTTATTATCAATAATGAAAAATATTCATGCAAATAATTATATGTTACCACATCAAATGTATAGTATTTTATTAATTATGAGGAATGTCAATAATATAAAAAATATATTATTAATTATGAATTTGAAGATTTGATATCAATTTTAATAAGTTGTCACAAAGAAAAGTTTTATTTTACTCATCAAAGGACAAGTAGGGAAGGGAATGAGCAGAATGAACATTGCCATTATCTGCGCCTGTAAAAGGGATGGCATCAGAGGTAGTGGGGAGGGAATGGGTGGTGGTCTGGGAGTCAGGGTTGGAAGGCGGATGGCTTGATCTTGATGGGGTGGTTTGGGAGGCAGGGTTTGTTGACTGGGAAGGGGTGGCAAGAGCTGATTGCTTCAATTGCTCAAATTCTTCTTCTGTCACATATGTGAGCTTGACAAACCAAATAGAATGGGCTTGGGGGAAGGAAGGAGTCCTTTCTGGACTTATCACTATCACTTGCATAGAAGATGATGAGGTCTGATAAGTCCTGGAAAAGTATTGAAGAGAAAAGCTCTGTGTCCCTTCTCAATTATGGGAGCACAGTTCATTGTAGGTGGCAGGCTTCAAATGCCTGAGAGCTGAACTAAAATTGTAAAGACATACATCTGCAAGATGCATGTCAGCATGGTTGGTGGGTTAGGACCAACAGGTATGCCCAGCAGCTCTAATTTCTTTGGTTGCCCATTCCTGCTGCTCCATCTCCACACTCAGTATAACTGTGTGCACAACTTGTTGGGTAGCCCACTCCTTCAGCATGTCCTTGAGCTCTGTCTGGTAAGTCATACCCATCTGTGGTGTTTGATATTGCCAAGTAATAATTGACACCCAATGGGGAAACTGCCTATAAAACCCCAACAAATCAATACAAAATTGGGCATGCTTGTAAATGTCAGATTAGATACGCTTTTCTCCATAGTCTTGGATACTTGCAGAAATCTTGGCATACAACAAGAAGATGATGATCATTGTGCTTCCTCATTGTCCTCCCTTTAATAAAACTAATGATGGTTGAATTGTAGGGGTTGGTATTCACCAAACTAGGACCACTGAGAACCTGATTGGACAAGATTCTGGCGGCAACCATAACTCTGTGCATCCAAAAATTCACTGTTCTCTTATTTATGAAAATGCTGGAGAGTCCCAGTTGGAGATGTACCTGGACCAGGGGCATCTGTGGGTCACGTTCCATGATGGCCCTCATGAGAGGGTGTGTCAGGGATCCAGTCTTGGGCAGCTGGCCTGTTGTTTTCAGGGGTAACTCAGGCTGGGTTTTGTGCAGGCAATGCCCACCACAAGAGGGTAGATAACTTAAAAAGGTAGGAGACAGACTTTCCCACCTAGGACCATGGGCTGGCAGCTAGGATTATAGTGTCAATCACCCCTGTGAGGGTGATGTACACAATCCCAAACAGCTTACCAGTATGGTTGGTTGGAAGGTCAGGTGAGGAAGCAGGCATAGGTTTTGGGGTCATGGGTGGTTCCATGGGTAGGTTGTAAGCAGGGAGATAGTTGGATTTCCCTCTGAACAACTTGGGTGTTGAAAATATCCACGGACCTTGTTGGTTGTATCTAACTGCAGATTATATGTGGGCCAAAGGATCGAGTTCAAGTATCTTTTCCAGTGGTGTAGTCCTTGTACTCAGATTTCAGAGGGTAGTTGGTAAAATGGACAGGTACTAAAGGGTACACCTGGAGGACAGAAAACTGCAGGAGGTGGGGCAGGAGGGCCAGGAGATCTCAAACTGAATTGGTAGATAGCAAATACAAAATAAGGCAATAGCTGCATGAGCCAAAATAACATAACCTTTATTCAAAGAATGGCAATAAGTTTGGAGTGTAGGGTCCTTTGGTCTATATAGCACCCCACCTCCAAACTTAATATTTTCCATGGGGGGTTCATCAGGGCATTGGGAAAGGCAGGCCCAGGGGAACTGGGTGCTTGGGTCCAAAGGCAGCAAAATGGCACTTGGCCCGGGAGTTCTTTCATTGGTTGAGAATCTCAAATTGGCTACCTGATTAACTTGCTTTAGAGTTGTGGTCATGGGGTTAGGCCGCAGGTACTGTGCCTCTTCCTGGGGACAGCTCTTGATTGGCCACTGGTGTAGACTTCAAATTCATGAAGCTAATAGTTGCCGCTTCAGTACCTCCATTAGGTGCTGTGATTAGTCTTCCATTTGGTGAAATGATTTCCTTGGTTTGGCCTGTTTCACTGCACGGGCCAATATTCTTGGTATCAGCTTGTGGGGGCTCAATTCCAGCAAAACGTGGGCAGGTGGTCCTTTGGTCCACAGGCCCGGCGGCCCAAGGGGGTCTAGGGTTGTGGTTCAATTCCTGCTCCTGGGCCTGGGTTTCCAGAGAGGAAGAATTGTCAATCCTGACAGGGTGGGCTTTTTCACTTTCAGTTGAAGTACAGGCACCAGTTGGGGTCTTCTTGGGAGAGAGGCCACAGTTGGCATGGGTGGGGTGCGCCACAGTGGACTTTGAAAACCCCATCACAGCTGCAATTTCCCCAAGGGACATAAGCATCCCTTGCTTTTCAACCATTTCAAGAACAATTTCTGGGGTGATTAGCTTTCTTCTGTGTCTTGCAGGCTGATTGGCTGGAGGTGGGATATGTCTGTCTTGGGAACCAGACAGTGTTATTTGATTGGCTGTTTCTGGATTCTGGGTTCTATGAGTGACCCCTTGGCTCAATTGGCCAATCCTAGATTCTAGTGTTGAACCATGATTTGGGTTAGTAGCTGCCTGTGCGTGATGGGCAAACAGGGCCATGCTTGAGGACACAGGAGAAAGAACACACTCCTGGGTAGTGCTTGGGGAGGGGCATGTAGGTTGGGAATGACCATAGAGAGAGGATCCACTATTGGAAGACCCAGTGTAGCCCTGCATGATTTTGTCAAGGACAGGTAACAGCTCATTTATTTGGTTGTTATTGAAAGAATACATAATAAATTTTTATTAAAAATTAAACTCAAAAAGAGGAGTGTATATTCTAGTCAATTTTATTGTTAAGTATGTTAAGTTGGTGAATAGTAGGATCTAAATTTTAGCCATCCTAAAATGGAATAGGGTGATTTTTGAGAATGCCTATGATTCCTAAAAGAATGAGCACAAATCCACTCTAGATCCTTTGGCATCCTTTTTGAGACATCCATAAATTATATTTATTTCAAATTCACCTCATTTTTGATTTGAAATTTGGTTCTTGGATTTGACAATCTCGTAATTTCATATTCATTAAGTTTTACATGATGTCTATGATTTGTTTGAAATATAGGAAATCTCAAATTGTACATTAGAATCCTGCATTTCTGATTCATGTATCCCGCATTTGTTTGCTGGGTTTTGTCTTTAGTTAGTTGAGTTATCTGCTCAAGGGATTTGAAATTTGCCAATTTAAATAAACCAAAAAAAATCAAATTAAATGGTTGATTTTATTAAATATTTTAATCTTCCACTCAGCTGAGTTTCCTGCAAAAGTGATTCAAAATTTGGACCAAGGATGTGACAATACCACATTTTTACATTTAGGTTCTGAATTTACAGTATCAATAATCCTATTTTTAAAAAATTTCACTTAAAACTTTAAGATTAAAATTAACTCTTAACATTGAGAATAATTATTTAACCCAATAAAAATAATCCTCATATAGTAAAAATAAAAATAAAGATATTTTTTGGAAATCGTTGACATGGATGCTACATTCTGACGGTTGTCCATTATGCTTAGGAAGTAGGTTGAGACTATATACGCCTCTTGATATTGTAACTTTAAAGTGACTGGATCGAATATAAAGCTGGTTTGAAATAGATATTTATTAAATTTTTGGTTTGTATTCTGGTTCTGAAGTTCGAATAAATCGCTTCGGTTTGATAAGAAATGGGAGAATTATTTGAGGTTAAAATGGCAGCGAGAGATGGTCTTCTTGATGGCTTGCTTGACAGGAATACGCCAGCTCTGTAATGTTGAATTGGTATAGATGGTATCTTCCCATCCGGGGTTCTTCTCGAGGTAGCGGCAGAAGAGCACCTGGTTGTAGGCAAGGATACTAAAGATGATGGGGTTGCGGTACAAGGATAATGTGTTGTGGTCTTTGGTAAGGTGGTAAGCCACCTTGGGCATGTAGCTAGCAATGATGAGACCGGCATCCCCGACAGACTCTGCATTCTCAACGCTTTCCGCCGCCTTGTCAAACTGGTATTCAGATTCAGGAGTGCACACATCTTTTTTTAAAACACTGTTGTATTTTCGTAAACAGGGGAAAGAGGCAGGGAGGATAGGGTCAAACATCCACACCTCGCTAGACTTTGTCCAGTCCCAGTACAGGATGGGATGGCCTACAAACTTCTCAACGTACTCTAGAAACATGCCGGTCCATGCAGGATACGCTTCAAAGTCCATGGGCAGGCCCTCGAGTAGGTCGGCAGTAAGCTTCTTGAGATATACAACATCGTTGATGGCATTACTGGTTGGTTTAGACTTGAAGTGAGCAAAGTACTGCATTCTCTCGTGCGTATTGAAACTGCGGATGTTGTAGCGAGGATGAGTAACCAGATACTCAAATGTATAGGCGTTGGCAAGGCTAAAGAGCAATAAAAACTTCATACACATACACTTGCATTGACTCATCGTTTATACGTGACAAGAGCCACTAGAACTATAAGATGATGTAACTCTGGTGAAGAAATTAAACTTGAGATAAGCTTGAATCATCGGATGGAGATTAAAAGTGTCCATAACTCCCACCCCTTTCCACAGCGGTACAACTTTTGAAAGGAAGACGATCAGAAATTTAAACAAAGTGATTAAAATCTAGATTCAACGAAGATGATTGGTTCAACTTTTAAAAAGAGCACCAGCGTTTATAAAAATATTTATTTAAATCCTCATCTATATGATGACATAGATTCTATCTAAAGTGGGATCCAAGACCAATCATAAATCCTTCACTTGAATACCATCCAGAATCCATCTTTCTTGTGGCACCATTTCAAGGACATCATTTTGCTGTGCTTACTTAATAACGCTGATACTCAACATGCCATCTTATCGAAAAGGGCAGATCTCGATTGAAACCCATGGACTGTTTAGGTACCCTATCTCCAAATATTCTTTGCTATGGAATTGTTACAACGATAACCAAGTATTCGAGCTTCCCTCCAACAAACCCAACCACTAAAGCCAAATGGAAGGAGAGGATGAATATGCTTGATCGTTTTTATTTAAATTCTTACTTTAATTAATGTAACTTAAAGATCTGCACCTTTGCTGACAACCATTCTGGATGCTTGCAATTGAGGTGACAATTTTTTGAAATATACAAAGGGGTTTAGACACCTTGCATCACAATTTAACGCCTACTTTGACATAGCTTCTTTGTAAAAAAATAATTAAGGGCTATGTTGCAAATGGAAATAGAGTCAAGCTCTTATTGTAGTTAAAAATTTTAATTTAAAATTCAAATCCATTGCACACTCCGAGCCCTGTTTGAACTTAGTATAAGTTAAGTTAGGGCCATCCTTCTATTTTCTCGATGTGATAGAACTATACACCAATAACTTACCATATTTCCTACATCCCTTTATTTTAAAGATCAACCTGGCTCCACTTTATATTCCACCTTTTTATCTTCCACACGGGGTAAATTCTTCTATATTTGCTATAAAAATGGTGGAATTCGTTTTTGAGGAAGATAAGGTGATTAATATAAAGGGGGATCCAATAACAATGACAACAAGATTTAGGCTAGAATCCAAGATAAAAATTGATAAGCTGGTAAAGTCAGAGTAAGTTCCTCTTCAGCTACAAATCATTATTTGCAACTTCTTCTATCCTAGCATCCACAATCACCGCCCCTACCATTGCTCCTGGTTAAAAAAGATTTTCCTAAAATACACATCTCAATCTGGATCAGTCTACAAATAGATGTAGCCCCCTGCAGTCACTCAAGTGTGTCAAAACTGCGGGGTCAACCTCCTGACAAGGTTCCACACAAGAGGATCTGTGACCCACAAACCAACTTCCCCATGACCTGTAGCCAAATGAAGAAGTCAAATCAAATTACAAAATCCAGCAACAAGAACCAATGACAATACCAGCTTAGTGGACAGCTCAATTTGGCACTTCACTCATTACAAGGATCACACCACCCCCTGCCTAATCTAATTTATTGATCATCACAATCTTGTTCCTCTTATAATGATTCACCCCAACTATATAATTCCCATATCACAATAAAGATAAATATCTAGTTTTCAACTATTTTCCCTGTGTAACTCTACTAATATAGCACAGCTACAACATTGGTAGCACAGATAGATTCACATCTTAACTTTCACTTCAAAATTCCTCCTGTTGCCTGTACCCGCCACAGTTAACAAATATACAAAATAATCATGTCTGGCTCCCCTTAGAGTAGACATCCTATGTGCCAGGAACTGATATACCAGAAGAATATGTCCTTTATCAAAAAACTTTTTATTCTGGTTCCTGACTCCAATGCCTTTTCAGTGCAAGGGTTCTTTCAGGCCCCCTCCTCCACATCTCAACCCAATGATGGGAGCATGTGAGATATCCAGCTCAATCCAGTCAAAATTACCTTTCTTGTTTCCAGACTGACTCTTTTTGAAAGAACCTTCCTGGTTAAACCTTTGGCAAGCTTTATCCCCAAGGAGGCAATTTTCTGTGATAACACCTTCTTATTGTCACACCATCAGGCCAATATTTCCACGCTTTTCTCTTCTCTCAACTTGAGAGCCTCAATCTCCTGGTTAGCGGCAATTTTCACCTGCTGGAAGATCTCATCAACCCCTACTAGCAAGTTTCAAGAATCCCAAGCATAAATTTGATTCCCTTACGCTGGTGTTCCATCTTTAGAGAAATAGTCTGAATATAACTCCTCAAAGCTACTTGAACTTCCACTAACAATTCCTTAGGCAAAGTCTTTGTAACCTCAAGATCCTCCAGGCCTCCTTCAAGGAGCCTTCAGGGATCACATTTATGGTGGCAGAAGTTTCAACTCTAAGGACTCCAAACTTTGCTCTTTCAAAATAAAATTGAGAAGACATGATAATTGAAAAATATTGAGGGGAAAGCGTCAATTTTGACAAATATATTTTATTACAATGTTGCTATTTTTGCTTATATACTATTTGGGGCATATTTGGCTGAAACCCCCTCTGGTTCAGGAATCAATCCTTGATTCCTATCACATGATTTATGACATAACAATGTCATCCAATCTGGATCTTTAACTAAAAGATCCCCACATTTCTCAACCTATGAGAATATACCCACAATATAAAGGAATTAAATGATAGCTTTTATTTCAATGTATTGATTTGGCATGGAACTTTCCAAGCTCCCAGTGCCAAATCCCTGTGGAATCTGTGTATTAAGATCCAAGCTATTGTTCTTCCAACTGGAAACCAGTTTATCAAACCTAAATCCCAGATATCATTGTCTACATTTGGTTATCTTTGGTTAATTGATACTCTTGTCAATTACATTGATTGAACCTACTACCGTTAACCAGTTTGATTCAAAGACAGCAAGTCTTAACTTGACCCAGACAAGTTCCATTTTAGCCCAATGATTAAGTTCTCATTAATCATATCCACAGGTATATCTTAATCAACCTTCATGGTTAGTTAAACTGTTTGCAAGTTTCCTAGTCTCCAAGATTGATTTGGCCAATCTTGCCTCAACTTTTCCAGTTAGTTACAGCCTAACTAACAAACCAAATTTTCTACTCTTTTATTAAAACTAGATACTTGTTTTCATCTGGGAATCTTTTCCTAAAGAATTCTAAATAAACTTATCCAATATTAAATAAACAACAAAAAATAACAACCTTATATCTTGGAGTATTTATTTGGATAAGTACTAAAAGTGACTGTTGTACAGTCACAGAGCATCATGCCTGCTTATGTTGCCCAGCAACTTTTGTAGTGTGGTCTTGGAGTCATTTGCAGGAGCCAATGACAACAATGCCATGGTGTGGATCCAGTCTACTCAGAACAAGTTGACACAGATGGAGTGTCTAACCTGATTATGGATTGCAGAGATTTTTATTTGCCTGACCCACAATGCCAGCACTTGGTGCAACAAGTGGCACAAGGATCTTACAGAGAAGGACTGAAAGGCCTTCAAGCAAGAGTTATTGGCTAGGCTTATGATAAACAATACTTTCCTCATGATTATCTGCCAAGTAAAGAACTTAACTCAAACCAGTACAGTGAAAGAATTAACAAGATCCTACAAAGAACTGTGTCTATGTACACTATCCCAGATGGCTTTTGATAATCCTACAATGCACTTTATGTACTATGATGCCCTCAGGCATCACTTCATTAGGCATGTTAACTTATACCAAGTGATCAACCTCCAAAGTCTGTACTGTGAGGCAGAGAAAGTGGTAAAGATGTCTAACACACTACATAAGGCGCAGACTGGGAAGATAGATAAAGACCCAAGGTCTCTCACCTCTGGAACATTTCAGCCTCCCTCTACCTGGCAACAACAAGTCTCAGATGTCCAATGGCATAACAATGGGAACAATTACCAGTCTAATTGTACTTATTTTAGCGTCACTGCCGCCCAAGGCAGACAGGACAAAAGAAAAGGTCTGGGGAGAGCAATAAGTGAGCCAAGCTCTCCCTGATACCCATCAGCCTTGCCAAACCATGAGTATTGACCTGAATATAT
>QTSX02006429.1:19438-503321 GCA_014839935.2 Entomophthora muscae
CATGATGTGTCTAACAACATGAATCAATCTGATGGCAATGTTGAATGACAGGCACTATCTTCTAATTAGCAGTGCTACCAATTCAACACACTGATACCCACTCAAGTTATTCCACAGTCCCAAACCTTATATGAAACCCTTCACTGTGCCACCCCCTTGTAGCCTTGTGGCTTTCCTCATATAGTATATTAGCCATAATTTTGACCAATAACATCATATTTTTTTATATTCTTGTCCTTTCTATTGGACTGTTGTCTTCCCAAATCAAATCCTGAACTATCATTGGTTCAGTTGCAACAAGTGCCCTATGATTCAGGTCTCTTCAGAAGACCCAGTACTCTACACTATTATAAGACACTCAAATAAACTGATGTCTTACCATTTTTGCTTTTGAAGTTACATAGGCTCAGCGCTTCTGGACTCAGGTGCAGATTTTACCCTAGTCAATGGCAACTTTTTGAAAAAGTTCAAGCTAGCCACTAATACTTTGCTGATTAAAAAAGAGTGGTTTTAGCTGATGAACATCAAATTGCTGTTACTAGATAAACTTCCCCTTTCCATCACACTGAATAACCTTCACTCTACCACACAGGGACCTGTAATTTACTTCTCTTGCTTTAATGTGGTACTCAGGTTAGACTGAGTAAGACATAACAATCCACATTTAGTTTGGTTCACCTTAGTTTTAACCATCAAACAAGAAGACATACACCACTAAATTTATCCAGATACTGTAGATCAGCTTTTAAGAGATCACACCTTTGTGCGCATAACAGAAACACAAGACAAGAAGAACAACCTTAAAACAATTGACTGGGAATCTTGTCAATATGAAGGCATACACTTCAAAGACAACCAAGGAATAATCACACCACACAACTAAGAGATTTTTGCCCAACATCTATAAATCTTTGAAGAGGCTCTAACAGGGATCCCCTCTGAAAAACACATACAATACTCCATATAACATAAAAGAGCAGTACCCAAAGCACACCCTATATACCAACTTACCCCAAATTAGAACAATGTGCTCCATGTCTATCATAAGGAGGCCCTAGAAAAGGGCCTTATTAGATTATCACAATCCCTCTTTGGTGTTGCTGTATTCTTTGGTGAAAAAAAAGATGGGTCCCTGAGACTGGTTACTGACTACAGGGCTCTGAACAGAGTCACTATAAGAAACAATTATCCATTAACCCTCATTGACAACCTTTTTGACATGCTGGGTGGCGCAACAGTATTATTCAAGAATGACCTGCAGCTGGATACAACCAGATCCAAATCAAGGAGGAAGATATCCCTAAAATTGCTTTCCAAATTAAATATGGGCCATATGAGTGTGTTGTTATTAATTTTTGAATGTCCAATGCACCATCAACCTTTGTCACATTCATGAACAAGGTTTTTTCTCCTCATATCATAAAGCATGCACTTTTATACCTAGACAATATCATTCTATACAGTCCAACTTTAGAGCAACATCACAAGGACTTGAAAGAAGTGTTTGCCACCCTGGCACAACACAAGCTGTTAGCAAGGCCATCAAAATGCCAGTTTTGCTGCAAGCAGCTATCCTTCTTAGGACGTGTATTGTCTAAGGATGGCATAAAGCCCAATGCACAGAGAATCCAAGCCATATGTCAGATGCATCCCCTAAAGACAATTAAGAACTCAGTAAAATCATGGGTATGGTAGCCTATGTACACCGGTGCATTCCCAACTGTGGCATGTTAACAGCCCCCCTGTCTGCCATCACTGGAATCAAATCCAAGTTTTTATGGACTACCCTCCAAGACCTTTGCTTCCAATACCTTAAAGAGATGTTATTGTCAGTCCCCATCATGTAAAACCCTAGGAGTAAAATGGAGTACCATATAGAGACTGACACCTCAGATGCCTCCATAAGAGGCATACTCTAAATAAAGACAAACTCTGGAGAATTACTGCCAGTGGCATATAAATCCTGCAAGTTAACAGATGGCAAGTGCCACTATCTCATCCACAATAAGGAACTCTTTGAAATTGTATACTGCCTAGTTAAATGCCGCTGTTACCTCAAGAGACAATAAAAGTTCACAGCTCTTTCAGACCACAAGTCCCTTATCTATTTCAAGACCCAAGCAAATCTCTCTCACATATAATCACACTAGATGATGACCCTTGAGAGATTCAATATGAATATCCAGTATAAACCTGGACCAAAATCAGCTATCATTGGCGCCTTATAACAACTATACATACATGCCTCAAGGGGGAAATGGTTTGGACCCTGACTGACTGACTGCTCCTGTTATTACAAGCCAAGGACATAGGCTTCCCCCTGGGCACCATAGATATAATGTGTGATACTGTTATCAATAACAAAAACTTGTTCACCAATGTTTATGGAACGTTGCACCGTAAGATGTCAGATAAGATAATTATCTGTATGTGCCTATACACCAAAGAGATCTTGGTCACATCAAGAGTAGAAACCTATACAAGTTTTTAAAACACAAAGCTTGGTGGCCTAATTTGTATAGAGACATCCATGAAGTACTTGATCAATGTGAGGTCTGCAAGAAGTTTCCCAAGAGCAACACGCCCCCAAGTCAGTACTACCCTTTCAAACACAGTTGCCTTTCAAGGTATGGGCACTGGACATTGTAGGTCTCATGCCAGGAAAGGGCAATAACAAGAAATATATAATCACACTATTGAATTTGCCACATGATGGCCAGTAGCGCAGGCTGTCAATGCCCACACTGGTAACAACTTGTGCAGGCTATAGGCAAGGAGATCATCAGAAAATTTGGAAAGCCAGAATTGTTGATTACTGATGGAGGCAAATAATTAACCTCTAAAGACACCAATGTATACCTCCCCAAGCAGGGTGTGAAGCATACAGTGATCACTCCTTACCACCTATAGACTAACAACAGAGGAAAACAGTTAAATGGCAGCTTAGTGCAATATCTTTTAAAACTCCCTTCCATAAAACCTGAGAATTGGCCCAAACAGCTAGCAACCACCCTCCTTGTGTGCTGTACTCAAGTGAACAGATCCACTTTGAAGAGTGCCTTCAAACTAGTTTACAACACACAGCCAAAAATAATTCAGGCTCTAAAAAGGCTCAAATTAATCATGCTCAAGCAAACTTGTTGTAAAGTGCACTATTAGCACTATTTTGATATGGCCTACAAAATGTGATGATTTCAAAAATCTAGTAGGGTTTTCATTTGCTTTCAAAAGTTACCCCTTTATTGAAAAAGGTCAACTGCAATGTTCACACATTCTGGATTTTATCACCTTAGACATTCTGATCCTGATATAAGTGCAGGCCCAGTTAGCCCCTTATCTAACTATTTAATGACCTCTGTCCCCATTCTGCTGTATAAGTACAATTTATTTCTCTAAATAAAGATAAGTTTATCCATATTTGTGTTAGCCTTTATAATCTCCAAGCGCTCCTTTTCTTTTTTATCAAAGTGAAACTTTATATTTTTTCTAGGAAATTGAGGTATGTCCTTAATTTTGCCCTGAAGGCTAATTCAAGACTAGCTTCAACCCTCAAACCTTTCATATCAAAGGTTTCCCTGCTGTTTCCTCTTGGGTGTCTTATCCAGGAGTTGAACCCAAC
This sequence comes from Entomophthora muscae, assembly GCA_014839935.2. Classification (NCBI taxonomy): domain Eukaryota; kingdom Fungi; phylum Entomophthoromycota; class Entomophthoromycetes; order Entomophthorales; family Entomophthoraceae; genus Entomophthora; species Entomophthora muscae. The sequence goes on from QTSX02006429.1 coordinate 23,058, forward strand.
ACCTTGATAAGAAAAGAAGGGGGTAATATTATCTATAATGTGCTCCTATGGTATGCTTAAACCATTTCTAACCAGGCAGACTTTTCTCCCTTTATTAAGTGCTTTAAGACACAATGGATTAAAGTGTTTCAATGAGCATTCCAGATCAGAAAAAGTAGTGACTATATCTGCTGGAGCTTATTCAAGAAGGAAAAGGATGGGTTGATCAAAACCACTTCTACTTTTGAAGGATGACACAGCTAGTTTGCAATCAGGGTCAGGGTTAGGCATCCCAAATTCATCAAGATTATAGTTCATCTCAAGATCCAATAATCTATTGTCAAAACCACAGGCTTGACCCGTCAGCAAGGTTCCAACCAAGCGGGTTCGTGACCTGCAATCCAATTATCTGGTCACTTGAAGCCAGACTAGGAAGTCAACTCAAATTATCAAATCCAACAACATGAACAGATGATAATCCCTTATGGTGGATACCTCACTTTGGCGCTTGACTCATTACCAGGATCAAGCCACCCCCTTCTTTCATCCAACCGTGTGATCACCAATCATGTTCCTGTTATCCTTGATTCACATGAACTATATAATCACTATCTCACAATAAAGATTATTATCCATCTTCTAAATATTTTCCACGTGTAACTCTGCTAAAACAGCACAGTTACGACAGTTTCTCTACCTGCCTTTTCATGACTGGCATGAAGAATAAGAACTGTACAATCAAGTATAAGGATATTTGTACTGCATTTCTTATCTACTACCCCAAGTCTAGGAAGCTTTAACATCTTCAAGTCATCTCTGTGGCACTTTCAACCAATGTTTATTCCTGTGTTACAATAAAATATTTTCTTCTCCATATTTTTCTTTTTTTGTTTAATATTTTTTCTTTTATTTGACACTTAGATATTTTTTATATGGCATAGTGTGCAACTACTGTAGCTAAAAAGGGCTTCTTTTGAATACCTTGTCTTGAGAGCTTCTTGTGACCAAGCTGCTAATAATTGTCCCTACTTTATTACCAATTTTGTTCCTGGGGCCTTTTAGTCTAAACATGCCTTTAAATATTATATTGTTTATTTTTATATGTTTTTAGCCTCAAAAGCAAACATCTAGTAGTTGTTGTTTTTGCTATTCACAATACTGTAAGTTTGAGGTTTTTGCTTTCTATTACTTTTGAGGTGCCACAATTCAAGATGCTCCTTTTGAGATGTGTTGCCCACCAGGATGATTTTAACTCGAGTTCAGAGCTGCATTGGTCCAGCTTTAGCGTGCTATCCGCTGATTTTTAAAGCATTTAACCGGAAGTTGGCCACAGCTGAGCTGACACAGCCCTCCACTCAACATATGTTTTATAGCATCAAAATGTAGGAATCAGTTTGATGGTGGGATCAAAAAGCATATTTTTTTATGGCGGCTGTTAGTTTGTAATAGAATATATCTTTATTTTTCACTAGCAGCGAGAGATAGTATCTTTAATGGCTTCCTTGACTGATATCCCCCATGGCTGTACTTGGTTGTTGTCATAGACCTTATCTTCCCATTTGGGATTCTTCTTGAGGTAGCGGCAGAAGAGGACCTGGTTGTAGGCAAGGATGCTGAAGATGATGGGGTTGTGGTACAAAGAAGTCATTCTGTGGTCACTGGTGAGGTCGAAGGCCAGCTTTGGCATGTAGCTGGCAATGATGAGACCGGCATCCCCGACAGACTCTGCGTTCTCAACTTTCTCGGCCACTTGTTCAAACTGGTGGCTCTGAGAAAGAGTGCATACCTCTTTGTTTAAAAAGGTATCATTCTTTCTTACACAGGGGAAAGAGGCCGGGAGGATAGGGTCAAACATCCACACATCTCCGGGGGTTGTCCAGTCCCAGTAGAGGATGGTTTGTTTGATAAGATGCTCAGTTTCGTTTAGAAACTTGCCGGTCCATGCAGGATACGCTTCAAAGTCCATGGGTAGCTTTGCTAGTCGTTTGGCTGACTTTTCCATGTTCTTTTTAAATGCTTTTGGTTTAAGCTTGAAAGGAGCAAAGTACTGCAATCTCTCGTGCGTATTGAAACTGCGGATGTTGCTGCGAGGGCGAGTAACCAAGTCCTCGAACAGATAGGCATTGGCAATGCTGAGGAGAAATAAAAACTTCATACCTAACACTTGTATTGACTCATCCTTTATATACCCAAGAACCACTCATAATATCAAATCATGTGACTTTTGTGACACATAATTGAAGTTCACAAGGCAACAATCAGCTTTCTGCTTAGTTTAAAACAATTCAAATCCAAATGGTAATTGTAATATGATTTTTATGCTTTAGTGAAGCTCGAAAGTCTAATGTTTAATATCAATGATGTATTGTGGCTAAATTAACTTCAGCTTATTAAAATCGGCTGTTTTTCCATGTCCACTGCAGATTCCAAAACATATTCTGTTCATGATCATGATGTACTCATCTGATGTGAGCCTAGATTGTAGCTTTGCAGCTAGGCTGTCAGTCTAGGCAGCACACTTTCCGCCCCACTGCTTCATTAGTCCAGCCAGAAAGCCCACCAAAATGGGCTGATCACCCAAACCGTTAAGGAATCTATCCCGTCTCAAGCTAAAGCTGCTCACTTCGGCGCGCTTTCCGGTCTGCACTGCTTCATCAGTACAGGAAGCTATACAAGGATCTTTAAATCAATGCTCAATCTTACACTTGAGCAGCTATAAATTCTAAATCAAGGTTGATTGAAAATGTGCATTGTATATCATTGGCTGCAGCTCGTGTTAAAAGGATTATTAATGCTTCTGTGCCGAAAGTATTTGACCGAGCCTCAATGCAAAACATGGTGCAATCAGAATAATGCTTGTGGATATTATTGAAGCCATGAATAAAAGCCAAACATTATCCTTGCTTGATAGCTAGTAATTAATCCCTCTATGAAGGTTCCGAAATTAGGGGATGTAAAGTAGGAAGTTTTTCCAGAACCATCAAATCATTGACGATCATGCTTTAAAGAGCTCGGAAACTATCCAATCATTTAATTTTTCTTGGTTTAGAAATAATAATAAGCATGGTTTCTGCCGCTTCTCCACCCGAGTTTGCCCGGTTCCCAATAGCCCTAACCTTCATAAATATCTTGGTTTACAATTTAAAAGGGCTCGTCCAGTACCAAGCTTTGTTTAGCTGGTCCTTCCAGTCTAATTCTTTATGGCACCACTCCATCGCGAATGGTTTCCATAATTGTGGCCTGTGTCTAGCAACAGCCCCAGTCACTAGTTGCCACGTCGATATGCCTTAACTGGATCTTAAAGGGAAGTGTATTTTCAATCGATCCTATTTTTTTTGTAAAATTACAAGCTTCAGGAAAGAAAATAGTCACCTTCAATGCCAAAATATTGGTGATTTCTTCAAAAGATGACGTCATAATCTAACTTGGCCTCAAGAAACTGCCAGTCGAACGATAAAATGGACAACTTTGGGAATAAAATAGTTTAAGCTAAAATCGAAAAAAGAAACGTTAAATAATCAACGTTAATCACCAGCTAAAAAATAAAATGTTTCCTGTTTGACTGGCCCAGGAGACCCGAAAGGCTCAAAAAGATGACCATGGCTAATGAAAATAGGAACCGTTTTACAAAAAAATTAAATGATTATACTGTAAAAATAGATGCTGCAGTAGCAAAGCTTACATCAGTATAACCACAATTTATAGAAGACTATGGAATCAAGGAGCAAAGTTTAATATAAAATAATAACTTAAAAAATAAATTCAAATTAAAAAAGGCATAATAATAAATTTAAATTAAAATTTCGATTATTTGACCTAAATTAGAAAAACAGCAAAATAAGACAAAATAGTCAATAAAAAGGCTAAACTTCTTATAATAAGCAATAATTTTTTTGGAGGTTAGGAATAGTTTTATAGAGTTAATTTCTACCATATTGTGATAAAATATTTGATTAATCCCTCTCAGGAAATATTTCCCCAAGAAAAGACCTAGCTATTGAGTAAAAGGTGGTCCTAAGACCCAATCCAGATATTTCATCAAGATCAACCCCTTGATTCCCAAGAGAGTTTAACACTTCCAAACTACACGGTATCATGATCTACATGGATGCTATGTAGCTTATCCTCAAGCTATATAAAACTCTTCTTATATGATCAATAAAGATATCAATACAGTAGTTTCAAAGCTGTGGCACTAAGCAAAATCAACTGAGATGCAAAAATAGCAGTGAACCCAGATCTATTGTTAATCAATATAAATATGTATTTTTTAACTTTATTTATATCTGAGTTGTTTTGTTTAGTGACACAACTTTCAAAACTACTATATCTTCAAAATATTCTTCTTTATTTCATATTTATATACTTTTCAGAAGCTTCTACTCAGCATCAGGATTTACCAAAGAGAAAGTATCTTACCTTGGGTGGATTGATGATGAGCTTTTGCCTTCTTGGGGCCCTCTAATGTGAACATTTGGCTGATACTTTACTATTAAAAAGAACGGTGAAAAGGTGGTGTGTACTGTTGGAATTCTAGAAATATGACACATGAATTGAATGCCAGGTGCCACTGTAAAACAGAGATAGAGTTTTCCTGGGGGTTGGTCTCTTTATGCATTCCTTTTTTCTGTGGGCTAGATAAGTGTTAGTTTTATCTTACTACATTAATTAGAAAGTCAAAAAACACTAAAGAAGTTTGAAGAAAGCACATTTCACATGAGGCAGAGCCCTTTGGGATAGTGCACCAAGACCTTGACACATTTTCTTTTTCAGGAAACCCCTTTGTGTGGCACAGCAACTCAGGGCAGCGGGTCCAATTCCCACGTTTCTATCTAAACTAGTCTGTCATCCTGAGAGTTCATCAATAACAGGTGTAAAAACAAAAAATAAAAGAAGGCAGATATCCTCCATCAAACCACAAAATGCAAGGGGACTTCAACATCCAAAAATGGCACTTGTTGTTGCAGAAATGGTTTTCCTGGGTGTGGCTAGGCCAAAGTACCACCACCTGGGAAAACTTGCCCAGAAGCCCCACCTGCTTGCAACAATCATAGATTTAAATCTAAAAATTTATTACAAGTGGGCAGTGGTGCGTAAAATTGAGTCCAAGTGGGGTGCTGATGCCCCACACCCAATTTCTCTTGAGACTATTGCTTGGGTATAAAACTCTGACCTTCTAGGAGGTCAGGTAAGAGCTTACAGGACAACCTTTGGTGGTATCTTTAAGTTTAGAAAGCATCAAAAACAAGGAGACCACTTCACAAAGATGCATTCAAGAGCTTTAAGTAACAATAATCTCCAACAATCTACCTTAGTAGTTTGATATTTTCACTTCAAATAAAATACCTTGCTTCATGAGCCACTTATTTCAATATCTTCCTATCAGATTTATAATATCAAAATTATTAGACTCTGCATTTTTGACACTTCAAAATCCTGGAAATCTTCCTCCTCCTGATGAAATGATTCCTGAAATTTGGGAAATTAAGTGTAAACCCATAATTGCTGCTGAATTCCTGACTATGAGTCAAATCAAAGTCTTTCTCTTATACCTATGCATTATAATATGCTGCAACTCATCATATTATCTTTTTAAAGGTTATCACTTCTGAGTAAATATACACTGTCTCCTCCCCATTAGTAATGCCATCCTTATTTGGGTGTGTTGCAACATCTTTGATCACTCCCTCTCAGGGAATTAACGCCCTAAGTAGATCACCAAATGGTTCACTGACCAGCCAGTAACCTGGTGGCACCATTATCAGTTGACCATCTATTATGGGGATCACCTAATCCAGATCCTAAATGGAACACAACTTGAACAAGCCTCGTGATCTAAGAGGAAAATTACTCAGATAGACCCCATGATCCCCCATGACGTACATGGACGGTATGTGGCTTGTCATGATACTATATATTATTCTATAATCATATTCAATAAAGTATTGTTCTTCTCTTAAATCTTCCCCTTATCTTGTTTATTATAATTTCCAGAAGTATATACTCAACAGTGATAGCACAGGTAGGTTATCCATACCTACCCAACTCAAGGAAAAAATTCCTCCTAAGAAAAAGACCCAAGCAATGGTACTTCCTAACAGCTGGAGAGACTAAAAAGAAGGACAAGATGTCCCTGCAGGCCTCATCATCTACAAAAATGTTCTTATACCTATCAAACAGTACAACACTCTCAAAGCCCACAGACTGTTAACCACAGCACCAATCATGACGGGACCACATCAGCCTGAAATACCTAATATTGTATTCCAACGCCTGTGCACAGCCAAAATTGGAGCTTTTGTAGGACTACATTGAGAAAACGCCTCTCTCTGGATCAATAGTACACAGAGCAAATCCGAGCAAGTGGACTACCCCCAAAGACTCTGGGTCAGTGAGATTGCCCTCCCTGTTACAGGGACTGCATCACATTTTGTAAGCAAATGGCTAACTCAACACCCCAACCAGAAGGAAAACTGGGAGGTATTCAAAACTGCATTCCTCAAAAAGTTCTCCATGAAGGATTCCAACGTAGTTCTCATGACAGAACTTTGAACCTTCAAGATGAAAGGAGCAATTGAGAAGTACATTGCTGTGTATGAAGACCTATGTGACCGTGCGCCCAACACCATCAACTTTGATGAACCTAGGCCATGTTTGAACTTCTACAACGGTCTCCCCACACACATCAGACATCAGTTTGACATGACCCACTGCAAGAACTTAAAGATATATTCTTGGAAGGAAAGTGTGCAGCTCAGAAATCTGATGATCTACATGCAATCAACAAGTGCAAGGAGAGTCCTACTGCCAAGAAGGACCCCCAACCAAACAAACAACATAGTTGAGCCAACAACACTCATCCTTGAACCAGTAACCATACAGCGTAGGCTAACCAAGAAAGCACTGAAGATACCAATGAGGAGGGAAAAGCTCAGGGGAGTGCTTAGGCAAGCCGCCCTCCCCCTCTTTACAAGACTCATACAGGGACCAGGATGTGGATTCAATCACCATGATCCAAGTACTCTCCAGCAACCCTCTACTGTTTGCCACCTAAACAGGAAATAAACTCCTCACTTATCCTTTCTGTTTTTGCAGATATCAGGGCACCACACTATTTGACACTGGAGCAGACCAATCCCTTGTCAACAAGAAATTTGCCAACCTCATGAAACTACCTACCACCTAAAGCAATATCAGGAGAGTCATCATGGCAGACAACAGAAGCACACCAGTCACTCAAGAAGCAAAACCTTTCTTCACCCAAATTGGAGACGTGCAAACACCGCTCAGTGGGCCCATCATACCAATCCCCAAGTACAATGTTATACTTGGCCTGGATTGGATGAGAAAGACCAAACCTCATTTTGAAAGGATAGCTCTACCCTTGCCATACAGCAAGGAGAAGTTCACCACCATGTTTATCCAACTCACCTTGATACGCTTATGAGAGATCATGTATTTGTGAAAATCATGGAAACAGAAGAGGAAACTGACCTTAGCAAGATCAACTGGAACACCTGTACATACAAAGTTATCCACTTCAAAAATACAGAGACCAGACTTAAAGAGAACAGTATCTGAGATCAACTAGTCAGTGATTTCCCCTCTGTTTTCAGAGAAGCACTACCAGGGTTACCACCTGACTGTGGCATACAACACAAAATTGACCTCAAAGGGAGTGTCCCTAAGGCACAACCTATCTACTGCCCCACACCACAAGAGAACAACGCCCTAAAAGCTTACCTTGATGAAGCACTCAAAAAAGGACTTATACATCCATCAAAGTCACCTTTTGGCACTGCTGTATTCTTTGTGGCAAAGAAAGATGGATGACTTCACCTGGTCACCAACTACAGAGCGCTCAATGAGGTTTCAATTAAGAACAGATATCCCCTGTCCCTAATTGACAATATTTTTGATGCCCTGGGGGGGGGTCCCAAATCTTTGCAAAGATTGATTTGACAGCAGGCTACCATCAAATTTGCGTGAAACCCAAAGACATTTCAAAGACTGCTTTCAGAACCAAGTACAGATCCTTTGAATGTGTTTTTCTCAATTTTGGTATGATAAACACTCCCAGTACCTTTGTGACCTTCATGAACAAAGTTTTTAAAGAAAACATCAGAAAACAAGCAGTTATCTACCTGGACAACATCATCATTTACAGTCCCAACCTGGAACAACACTGGGAAGACGTCTGCTTGGTCCTCTGTACCATTGAAGGAAACCAGTTGATTGCCAAACTGTCAAAGTGTGAATTCTTCTTGGATGAACTTTCATTCCTTGGGCAAATTATCAGTAAGGACGGAATTAAACCAGACCCAGACAAGATACACACCATAACTGAAATGCCAGCTCCAAGAAATAAGGGTGAACTCCACACCTTCCTTGGAATGGTGGCCTATGTAAGAAGGTTTATCCCTAGCTGGGGTGCCCTAACAGCCCCCCTGTCTGCTATTACAGGCAAAACAATCAAGTTTTTCTGGACGTTGCTACAAGACCAATATTTCTGCCAACTAAAGAAACATATGGTTACTGCCCCTATCCTTCAATATCCAAGTTGCAAGGGAATCTATGAACTAGAAACTGATGCTTCCAATTACGCCATAGGAGAAGTACTCCATATCCAAACAGAAGGAAAAGACTTCCTCCCTGTGGCATAAAAGTCAAGGAAGCTATCTGATGGCAAACAAAGTTATTCCATACACAATAAGGAGTTGGTAGCCATCATACACTGCCTCATGAAGTGGCAATTGTTGCAACTGAACTAATGAGAGTTCAGTACTTAGAAATGGGGAAGACAACAGTCCAATAGGAAAGGACAGAATAATAAGAATAAGGTGTCATTTATTGTAGGATATTGTGGTTAATATACTAAATGGGGAAGCCACAGGGCCACAAGGGGATGGCATAGTGGGGAGTTCCATGTAAGGTTTGGAGCCAAGGAATAACTTGTGCGGGGATCAGAGGGTCAGATTGACAACACTCCTAATTAGGATGAAGTGCCCGCCATTTGACATTGCCATCAGATTCATTCATAACGTTAGATATGTCAAGGGGCAACTCATTGAGCGCCCCCTGTGTATTGTAAGATACATTAGCAGGCAAGGTTTGAACCTTGGTTGCAACACAATGCTACCAGGAAGGGGCCCAAATGTTCAAAGTACTCACCAACCACAAGTCGCTGATATTCTTCAAAACACAACAATACTTGTCAAGAAGACAAGCTGAGTGGATGAGTCTCATACAGAGATACCCCATGCAAATTGAATACAAGCCAGGCAAGTAAATTCTCACTGCAGATGCCCTGTCAAGGCTATACAGTAAGCATGTCCTCTGCATTGATGATAACCCCAACTGGCCCATGTTAATCATGGGGAATCTCCAGGAAGGGTTCCCACCTGGCACACCAATGGACATCCAAGAGAAGATCCTCAAGAACAAACACCTGTTCAAAAACGTGTATGATACTCTGCACCAAATACTCCCAAATGGTGACACTGTACCTTACGTCCCATCAACACAAAAGATTGACACAATCCTCCAATATCACAGAGACCTGGGACACACCCATAGTAGGAACTTGCATGAATATCTCAAGACACGCTACTGGTGGCCCAACATGATAGATTATATCAAGGAAGTACTGGAGAAATGTGAAGTCTGTGAGAAATATGCCTGAACCAAAGCACCACCCAAGTCAGTGGTACCTGTATTCATCACACAACCCTTCAAGGTATGGTCACTGTATATTGTGGGACCAATGCCTGGCAAAAACAAGGGCAAGAAGTACATCATCACGGCTATTGATTATGCAACCAGATGGCCTGTGGCGCAAGCCACCAAAGAAAACAAAGACAACAATGTGAGACAATTCATTATAAAAGAGATCATAGCCAAGTTTGGGAAACCTGACCTCCTAATCACAGATGGAGGCACCAAACTTAAAGCCATTGACACCAATATCTACCTTGCCAAAAATGGAATAAAACACAACACAGCCATCTCATATCACCCCCAAGCAAATGGACAAGTAAAACAACTAAACAGCTTGCTTGTAGAAGCCCTCAGTAAGTTATCTGCTAACAATCCAAAGGCCTGGGTCAACATGCTTCCAACAGCGCTCATGGTCTGTAAGACACAAGTCAACCGCAATACAGGTAAAAGCCCCTACAAACTTGTCTATGGACAAAAGCCTGCTCTTGTCAGTATAACCACAGGACCACAATTAAATATACCCAAAAAGGTGCCAGACAACAGTGACCCCAATGTACAACGTTCTATAAAAGACCGAGAGGAAATGGAACACCAAAGAGTCAAGAGGGAAGCAATCCCATTACATCAAGAAAGATTCCAAGTTGGGGACAAAATATTGGTTTTCAACCACAATCAACACAAGCTGGACCCAGGGTTACATGGACCAGGGATTGTCATGGAATTCAAGCCCAACGATACCTACCTTATCAAGGGAATTGGGGCCTGAACTGAAGGCAACCTCCAGAATTAGCTCATACAGAATGGAACATCCTCCATGTCAACAATTTCAAAAATTGTTTTTGCTTTATCTTTTATAAGTTCAATTAAAAGCTCAAAATAAAAATCAAACATTGCTTCTATTATCAGTGTCAATTATTTAATCAAGAAAAAAAAATAATTTTTAATATTGAAAGTAAGAAAAATATTTTTGAGAATTGTCAACATGGAGGATGTTCCATTCTGTATGAGTTAATTCTGGAGGTTGCCAAACTGAACTAAAATGTATACACCATGACTAACTCCGCCTATGTAAGGCAAGAACAGCCCAGAGCAACTCCAGACTCCCTGTTTCCAACGCCATACTGGATCAATACCAAGCTCATATCCCTGACACTCTCAAGAAAGTTCCCAAGGCTCTGCCTTCCAGCACCCAGGGAGAGATGTTGCAACATCTTCAATCACTCCCTCTAGGGGAATTAACACCCCAAGTAGATCACTAAAAGGCTCAATAAATGTTTTACTGACCAGCCAGTAAACTGGTGGCACCATTATCAGTTGATCATCTATTATGGGGATCACCTAATCCAGATCCTAAATGGAACACAACTTGAACAAGCCTTGTGACCTAAGAGGAACATTACTCAGATAGACCCCATGATCCCTATGATGTACATGGACAGTATGTGGCTTGTCATGATACTATACATTATTCTATATTCATATTCAATAAAGTATTGTTCTTCTCTTAAATCTTCCCCTTTTTCTGTTTATTATACTTCCCAGAAATATATACTTGACAGGTGTATATTCTCCATTTGATTGACTATAAAAAGCTCTAAATCTACTTCATCATGAAATTTTTCCTAACAAGTAAACCTCTCATACTACAGGCTATAGCTACATAGGAGGAAATTGCAGCGCTAAATTCAATAGCCTGAAAAGCACCAAGGAAGTTCCAATAAAAGAAAAGAGCAAGGGAGTACTTAGGCAAGACACTCTCCCCACTTTTCAAGACTTGTACAGGGACCAAGACGTGGATTTAATTACCATGATCCCAGTACCCTCTAATAATCCCATACTGTTTACTATCAGACTAAAAATAGACTGTTCAATTACCCTTTCTGATTTTGATTTTGCCATGAAACAGCTTTATTTGACACCGTAAAAGATGGGTCCCTAATTTAAAAGATCATCTAATATTATAGAATCACCTACTGAGAAAGACATAAAATGTGTGATTATGGCAGACAGCCAATTTTTAAAAGTGGCCAAAGTAGCCAAGCTATTAAAAGTGCAAATATGAGATGTCCAAACCATTAAAGTGGCTAATTTATGCATATAATCAAATAAATGTGGTAATTGACCTAGATTAGATGAAAAATATCAAGTCACATATTTAGTGTGAAATTTAAATTCACTATCCAATGAGAAGATGTTCATCATTATGTCTACCTCACACATCTCAACACTCTCATGAGAGAACATATTTGTCAAAATCACTGGTCCTGAAGAGGGAAACAACCACATCAACATTGATTGGAAAATTTGAAGCCACAAGGTGATAAATTTTAAAAATATGGATGTCTTGCACAAGCAGGACCCTATATGCCAACAATTTTTCCAGAAATTCCTCTCTGTATTCAAAAAAAGCTGCCAGGATTACCACCTGACAGGTGTATACAGTACAAAATCAATCTAAAAGGGAGTATTCCTAAATATTGGCCCATCTAACAGTTAAAGCCACAAGAAGATAATGCATTAAAGGAATACCTAAGTGAAGCTCTATAAAAAGAACTCATTCACTCTTTCAAATCCCCCTTTAGTACAAATTTTTTATGGCTAATAAGGAAGGAGTTTTTCACCTTGTTACTGATTAAAGAGCTCTTAATGAGGTCACAATTAAGAACAGGTATCCCCTGCCTGTGATTGATGACCTCCTTGACACTTTGGGAGAATCTCAGTTCTCCACAAAGATGGAATTAACTGCAGGATACCATCAAATATGTTTTAGGCCTGAAGATATTCCAAAAACAGCATTCAGGACTAAATATAGTGATAAGGAGTGCTTTTTGGGGAAGCTTCAATATGGAATTAGGAGAGAAGAGAAGTATCTTTTATTGGATAATATTTTAGACTTATATAAATTGGGCTGTGGCGGAGATTTAGTTGGATCAAACATAGGGGTTGGTCATGTGCAGGATGGGTTTGAGCCACTGGATACTTGGATTGTCATGTGATATTGCTTGGTTACCATTCTTTGTATGTCAAACGGTATATTGGAAGGGCACCAAATTGGGCTATGGCTGGATGTTAAGCAGGTTGGCGGTAGCCAGAATGCCTTTACATCCAGACACTTGACACCCCCTTAAGGGGTTACTCTGGTGCATCAGGAGGGGGCTTTGTTTTCATGGCTGCCACCTGATGCTCCTGGAGCTGTTTACTAGTAGGAACCAGTCTGGTCAAGTGTTCTCATTTACTAAGGTGGAGACGGGTTCTGTGGTATTTATTGACAATTGGGGTTTTGTCACCTTGTAATTTTACTATATAGGTGTTGTGATCTGATCTGTACTTGATGATTCTTCCTGTTCCCCTGTGTACTGAGTCTAGTTTCTTTCTGTTGCCAGATAGAACCCAGACGGGGGAGTTGATGGGAAGTGGTTCCTCTGTGGAGGTTACCTTTTGTGTTTTGAGTCTCTTTATTTCTGCTATTTTAGCTTTGAGGCAGATGTGTTGTAGATTTGGTACTTTTTCTAATGTGGGGGGCTTCCCTGGGGGGATCTTTATGTATGACTGCTTGTTGCGGGTAATTATTTCTGGTTTGTACCTATAGGTTAGCTCAAACAGTGAATAGCTTGTTCCTTGATTGGTGCAGACTCAGGAGACTAGTAATGCATGTTTCATGTATAGTGGCCATGTGTCTTTGACTTTGCCATCCATTATTTTCTCTAGGGTCCTGATAAGGCTGCTGTTGAGGTGTTCCACTCTGCTGTTGGCCTGTGGCCTATATGGAGAGGTTGTGGAATGTTTAATGTTTTTGGATTTTAAGTTGTTGTTTACTACATGACCTGATAAATTGGTTGCTCCATTGGTTATGATGTAGTCTGGAGTGCCTTAGTTGGCTATGATTGCTTTGTTAATGAATTGGTTTATGGTTTCTGGTTTATGATCCTTTGTTGCCCAGCAGATGGGCCAGTGTGTGGCGAAGTTGATAGCTACAATTAAGAAATGTTTATTTGTTTTTGTTTCTGGGAAAGGGCCCACTACATCTAGCCCCCAAACCTTGAATGGTTCAGGGTCTGGTAATGGGTTGACCGTTGGCTGGGGAGCCTTTGTGCTGGTGTATTTCTTGCACACTGTGCACTTTTTCAGAACATCAACTATATCCTGTTTGAGGTTGGGCCACCATACTATCTCTTTTAATGTGAGGTATAGGTTGTTAGCCTTTGTATGTCCTAGTAGGCGGTGATGTCTTAATATGGTGTCAACTCTTTGTGCAAGTGGGATGTACAGGACATGCTTGTTGTTGACAATTTGGTATAAAGTGCCATTTAATACATGGAAATAATCTTTGTTCCTTACTAATGTATTGTGGGTCAGTTGATGTGTTGAGGGGTCTTTCCCTTTGGTTTTATACTCAGTGTTTTACAGGTTAGGCCAGCCAGGGTCCAGGTGGTCAGGGTGATCCTCTCTAGGCTGACATAGTCTAGAGAGAGCATCAGCTGTGACCAGCTCTGCCCCTTTTTGTATTAGATGTCCAAATTAAGCTGTCCCAGCAGGGACATCCATTTGGCTTGTTGCTGTGCAAGCGTGTTCTGAGTTTTGAAATAGATTAAGGATTTATGGTCAGTTAGTACTTGGACGTTTAAATGTCCTTCTAAGTAACATCTCCATTTCTTGCATGCGTGATATATTGCTAGCAATTCCTTATTGTGTATTGGGTACCTTTGCTCAGTGTTTGTTAGCTTTCTGCTTTTGTAACATACTGGCAGAAAATCTTGCTGCCCTGGCTGGGGGATGCACAGGACTGCACCAGTGGCAGTGTCACTGGCATCTGACTCAAGCTTGTAGCACCCGTTGTTATTAGGGTATTGCAAGATTGGTGCTTCAATCAAAGCTTGTTTTAATAATAGGAAATTATTGTCACATTCTGGTGTCCAGATAAATTTCTTTTTGGCATTACCCTTGGTTAAGTCATTGATTGGTGTGGTTAGTTTCCCACAGTCTTTGATGTATTTCCTTAGGTAAGCTACCATACCAAGAAAGCATATAAATTTTTTAACAAAGGTGGGGTGTTGCATGTTATTTATGGCTTTTATTTTTTCTGGATCTGCTTTGATGTCACTGTCAGAGATAATGTGGCCCAAGAACAGGAGTTTGTGGGTTTCCTGTTCACCAGTCCCCAAAGTGTGTCCTGGATTGTAGCCAGGGACCAACTGGAAGGGAATGTCATTCTCTAGTAAGGGAAAATGTATCTCAGAAATATGTATAGGGGTCAAAATGGGCTTTTATTCACTCCCAGAAGGAAGATCCCCTTAGAAACCTTCTGGTATATGGCCCAGGGGGTCAAGAAAACAATATGGATTTACCAATACTTGGAGTCCTCCAACAATATCTTGGACTCATTGTACTTGGTCTTGGACTCCTCCACCTTAGTCTTGGACGTCTGCTCCTTAGACTTGGACGCCTGCTCCTTAAACTTGGACTCAAGCGCCGCGCTTAGGATCCAGCTTCTTATTCTTGAGCTCCTGCTCTGTTATCTTGGGTTGTATCAGTCCAACCAAGCTCCTGCTGGTGATCAAAAGGCTTCAAAAACCTCTTGGTAGAAACTCAGAAGGCTTTAGAAAGATCCCGTCAAAGACCCAGAAAGACCTCTAAAAGACCCCGTAACTTTCCAGCCAGCCACCTTTTTATAGTGTCCTTTTCCCAAAGGTTCCGCCTTCAAATGGCTTTCTTCAGAAGCTTAAACTATTGTCGCTCACTTTTTCCTATAATAACTTAAGCTTACATACTTACTTTCTCAAAAGCTTAAAGTATTAATTCACTATTTCCTCGCTTATACTTTAAGCTTTTGGCTTCCAACCAATCATTTTCATCAGGAAACCTGCCAGAACTCAACCAATGAATGTAGAGCGCGGAAATAGACTATTTCTGAAGTTCCACTGGGATCTAACTAGGAAAATAATTTCCATAGCTCAAACCACTTAAATTGACAACTCTTTGCGCACCAAAGCATTAACCGGTCCATTCTTCTGGCATCATTTCTTCCTGCATCCAACCTAAACCCATTTAAATAGTAGAATACTATTTAAATTGTTCTTTCTGGACCTCTTCAACGTTTTCCCCATATATTTACAAATATAGTAAAATCCAAGGAAAATGTTCCACCAAAACAACTTTGTATCCAGCTCTCATAGCCAAAATACCTTCATCTATCCTAGGAACTTAATAAATAAATATCTTACCCACAATTTTATCCACATTCCTTCTTGATTTTAATACCAAACCAAGGCAAAACACTCCACATCTTCCCACTTTGGCAAATCAATTCAGCAAAATCTTGGCTCATTTCTCCGGACCACCAGTTCTTTATCTTCATCTTCTGATCCTTCAGCCAGCTCCTGTATCATGATCAGCTAATCCTGCATCATGATCTTCAACCACATCTTACAGCTCTTCAGCTTAACAAGAAATCAGTTCATCTCAGTCAACAAACATCCTATTCCAGGCTCCAAACAGCTCATTCCAGTCTTCCAACAGCTTATCAGTCCTCTGGCTACTCCTTTATCATGACCAGCTACTCCTGCATCATGATCTTTGAGCCCTTCAACTTATCCTCACTAGGAACATCTTGGTTCCACCTGCACAATGAACCATTTTAGTTTCAAACTTCAATATGAACCAACAGTCCTTCAACTAGTCTTCACTGTGATCAAACAGCCCTTCTTACTAGTCTTCTCTGCTGATTCTGTGAACCACCTCAGTTCTTTATTTCAGTCTCCGTTACCAGAACTTGTAGACCCAGGCATGAGTCTACATTAAACTGGCGTTTGACTGGGCCCTCACAAGTGGCACTTCACTTAGGCCATTCAACCAAAGATCAGTGACTATGCATTGTCTTTACTCACCCAGGTGATTAAGTCTGAGCTTTCAGTTGCAGAGTAATCAGCTCTATTTCCCAGAGGCCTGATCACATCAAGTTCTGCAGCTTGCTTCCCCAAGCAAACCGCCTTGATGACACCTCTGAGTAAATCCATGCCCTCCAATGATCACTTTGGGTCCCCCCCAAAGCTTCCATGGGGACATAAACAAGGACACCCTACCAGTCCATTAGGTAGGATGCTTGCTCACAGACCTCCTGTAAGCGTATCAGGGTACATAGAGCCCTCAGAGCTCTTCCCCTCCCTGGCAGCCCGCGTTACCCGCCAGGGGTCCAAAACCTTCTCCCCCCAGAAGACAAAGTTCCCTGCTTGCTATCTCAGTCTTCACCCTTCCACAGCCACAGTTCCCTGCTAGGTGAAGAACTATAGCCCAAAGCAGCCAATATCTTCTTCTGGGTGGAGACAACATCTTCCTCTGGTAGTCCTTTGTTACCTACCAGCCAGGCCTTAATTATCACTAGTAGTCCTATGTTACCTACTAGGCTCACCTTACTTACCCCTAGTAGTCCTATGTTACCCACTAGGTCTCTACCTGCAACAAACAACCAAACTTTTGCTTGGCCAACATTAGCCCCGCCTGCAAACCACCAAACATGTGGACCATCACAGAGGTCCTTTTCCATAAATTGGCACTTACTTGGTTTTGCATAAAGTTTGTGCTTTGCGAGTCAATTGAGTGTCTTGCAGACATGTGTGAGGTGTTCCACTTTTGTTTTTGGGAATATGATGATATTGTTGAGGTAGCATAATGTGTTTGAGAGGCCATTTAACGCTTGTTTTATCATGATGACAAACGTTGCAGGAGCATTGGTCATCCCAAAGTTCATTACCCTACACTCAAAGGATCCAAATTGCGTACAGAACTCAGTTTTTGGTATGTTCTTTTCTTTTAATTCAACTTGGTTGTAGCCTGAGGTGAGGTCAATTTTGGAGAAAAAATTTGGCTCCTGAGAGTCTTGCAAACAGATCCTCTATAATTGGAAGAGGGATTTATTCTTTAATGTGCATGCATTTAGTGCTCTGTAGTCAGTTACTAGACACAGAGTGCCTTCCTTTTTCTTTACAAAAAACACTGCTGCCCCCCATGGGGATTCAGACAGGCAAATGAATCCTTTTGCTAGATTGTCCTCAATGTGTGTTTTGAGGGTTTGGGTCTCCATGGAAGAGAGTCTGTAGAGGGGTGCAGGTTTAGGCATGGCTTTACATATGTTGATGCCATGTTTGATCTCCTGTTTGGGGGGTAACTTGGTGAGTTCTTCTTTGAATACATGGGCGTATTCATTTAGGAGTGCCGCAAATTTGGGGCATTGGATCTTGGTTGCTTGCATGTTATTAAATTCAGTGTACCTCATTATGTGGAGGGCACTGTCTTTGGTTAGATGTTCTGAGTCATCTTGTCTTAAGACCTGTACAAATACTGTGTCTCTTAGAATGAGGTTGTTGGGTTCTTTGAGGATGTTAAAATTGACTCTGTTGCGTTTGATGGTCATGGTTTTTGTTTTCCAACATATGCTAGGGTTCACTCGGGTGAACCAGCCCATGCCTGCTACAATTTCATAGTTTATGTTGTTCATGACAAGTACTTTGATGGACGTTTGTATGCTCTGGAGGTTGATTCTGAAGGGAGTTGTTTTGCCTTCAAGTAGAACTTTTGATTTATCTGCCATTCTAGCGTATTTGAAGTTGGATTCAACAACTGGTATTTTGTATTTGGTTACAAATAGTTTACTAACCATAGTGTGTTGTGCACCAGAGTCAAATAAAATTTTATGTGTATGAGATTTTTCAGTGCATGGGTAGACAAGAAGTTGTAAGCAATCTTTGTTTTTTACGTTCATAAAAATGGAGGATTGCAGGACACGTGGGATGTGAGCAGCAAAGCTCGTGCCTTGGTACAGTTTCTTGTCAAGTTGGGGGGGAGACAGGGGCAATTAAGCCTGTTCCCCCTCCTCTTTTCCCTGTTCCTCTGTTTTGAGACCTTTGAGGTCAGGGAATGTGGGGTCAGATTCATAGTGGGTTGATATTTCAGCATTGTTTACTTTGGCGGTGTCCTCTTTCTTGGGACGGGAGCAATTTGCGCTTTGGCTGTAATTGCCATTGTTGTGATTGGAGTTGCTGTTGCTATTATTGGTGTTTTGGCATTTATTGCCATTGTAGTTTTCTCTGCCATTGCCATTTGAGGAGCAATTGCCGTTGCGTGCAGCATATTCCATGTTTGCGCGTTTTTCTGCGTGCTTGGCTTCTGCAATGAGCGTGGGCATGGAGGTATTGGCCTCTGGGAGAATGAGGGCATCTGCAGATGGTTTCATTCTGTTGATGAATGAGGCTCTGGTATGTACATTATCAGCTTGTGCTGTGTTTTGGATTTTGTGGTGTATTTCCTCAAATTCATTGGTGTACACTGTGATAGTGGTCTTCTGAGGAAGATCACTGAGCTGTATTGCAATGTCTTGGAAGGATACAGTGATGCAGAAATTGTGTGTGATGTTGGCCTTAAACTCTTCTCAGTTGTCAAGCTGGTAGTCAGTTTTTGAGCCAACCCAGGTGGCAAACCAGTTAGCTGCGGCCTTGTACAGGCGCTTGCTGGCTTCCTGGACCCATTTCTCATGGGGGATGCGGTTGGCGCGGAGTTTAGCAGCTGAGTGGTCTAGCCAGTTGATGACGTTTTCTTTGTTTTTATCAAAGAACTTGTTGATAACAATGTATTTGGTGTTGGTAACTTCACCTGTTATAGGTGGTTGTGCGTTTGTTTGTGGTTGAAGAGAGCAACTGTATTGAATTATCTTGGCACATGCTTTGGGCATGACCAGACCTTCAAATATGGTGCATCCAATAGGTATATCTTCATCAATGTTGTGGGCCCGGAAGTATGTTTTACAGGTCTCCTGGGATGTGGCCTGGTTGAGTACGTGAGCAAAGGTGGGAGGGTTTTGGTCAGTCATTTTCTCTCTCATGGGCGTGGTCAAAAACCGTAGCTGCTAACAGTGATAAGGAGCGCCTTTTAGGGAAGCTTCATATATGGAATTAGGAGAGAAGAGAAGTATTTTTTATTGGATAATGTTTTAGACTTAAATAGATTGGGCTGTGGCAGAGATTTAGTTGGATCAAACATAGGGGTTGGTCATGTGCGGGATGGGTTCAAGCCACTAGATACTTGGATTGTCATGTGATATTGCTTGGTTATCATTCTCAGTATGTCAAACGGTATATTGGAAGGGCACCAAATTTAGGCAATGGCTGCATGTTAAGCAGGTTGGTGGTAGCCAGAATGCCTGTACATCCAGACCCTTGACAATAGTTTGTTTGAATGTGTAGTTCTTAATTTTGGTATGATAAACACCCCCAGTAATTTTGTGACCTTCATAAACAAAGTGTTCAACAACCACATTAGGAAAAGAGCCATAGTCTACTTATATAATATAATCATATATAGCCCCAACAAAGAGAAACACTTGAAGGGCGTTTTTATTATACAACACCCTTCAAGACAATCAGCTAGTAGCCAAACTGTCCAAGTGTGACTTCTTCTCAATCAAACTCCTGCTCCTAGGACACATCATTAGTAAAGATGGGACTAAATCTGACCTGGAAAAATTAAGGGCTATCACAGACTTACCAGTGCCATGTAACAAGAGTGAACTCTGAACATTCTTGGGAATGATTGTGTATGTAAGGAGGTTTATCCCTGATTGGGGAGCCCTAACTGTCCCCTGTCTATCATAAATGATAAACCAACAAAATTTGTGTGGATGGCACTGAGAGAGCGACATTTCAGACAGCTAAAAGACCAAATGGTAACCACTCTCATCCTACAATACCCTAACAATTAAGAAGTCTAGGAACTGGAGACAGATGCCTCCAACTACGCAATAAGAGGAGTACTTAGAATACAGACAACATGATTGGATACCCTTTTGCATACAATTCAAGGAAAATTTCTGATGGCAAAAGACAATGCCCTATATATGACAGGGTTGGAACCATGGTACATTTCCTCATGAAATTGTGCTGCTACCTAAAATAGTACATATATTAAAAGAGATTTCAACCACAGGTCACTCTTTCTCTTGAAAATCTAATAGCATCTCCCAATAAGACAAGCTGAATGAATGAGCCTTATCCAAAGCTATTTCATGGCTATTGAATAAAACCCAGGAAAGGAGCTACTTACTACATATTTCCTATCAATACTATACCCTAATCACTTGCTCTAAAAATGACGAGGACCCTGATTATTCCATATTTATAGTGGGAGATCTTCAAAAAGTCTCCTTCTAGCACAACCATGTACATCCAAGAGAAAGTCATAAATAACATAAATCTGTTAAAAATGTCTATGAGGTACCACACCAAAAACTATCAAACAGCATGATTATTCTTTACATCCCATCAACTCATAAGATTTACATTTTCCTTTGTTGAAAAAGAGGCTTAAGAAAAACCCATACAGTATTTTAAGAGCTGTTGAGATAAAAAATACTTCAAACTGAAGCATGATTATTGCAGCTTAATAAATAGAAGATAATCCAAATGGCAACTATGGCAAAATTAACTATATGCATTCAAAAGTGAGAATCTAAAAGTGACCTAGTCAATACTTTTTAAATTTTTAAATGGCTTTTTATAATAAAGTAACTACTTTTTCTTGATTTTTTAGTTGAGGATGGATAAAATGTAATTTATATATCCATAATAATGTTTGATTCCAGATAAGTTGTTTTAATCTAATTTTGAAACTTTAAAATTGTTGACTTGGCCACTTTTAGATCCTAGCTTTTTAATTCTCACTTTTGAATGCATACAGTTGAGTTTGCCACAGTTGCCATAAAAGTCTATTGTAATTCAATGTAAATCTCTTAATCTTTAATTTTTTAAGCTGAGATGATTTTCTTAAGATTAAATTGATTTAATTCATTGCAGCAGATTATAAAAAATGCTGTAGCAGAGATGTGTATGAATACCTCAAGACTCACTACTGGTGGACAAACAGGCTGGATGACATCAAAGAATTCCTTGATCAATGTAAAACATGTGAAATGTATGCTTTCTCTAAAGCATATGCCAAACCAGTAATCCCTGACTTCATAATCCAGCCATTCAAAGTATGGGCAATGGATATTGTAGGACCAATGTCTGGTTCAAGAATGGAAACAAGTACATTATCACAAAACAAGATGGTCTGTAGCGCAAGCTACAAAAAAACACAAGGGGGGAAATGTAAGGCAGTTCATAGGCAAGGAAATAATTGCCAAGTTTGAAACTCCTGATCTCTTCATTACATATAGAGACAGCAAACTAACAACCAATGTCACTAATTTCTACCTTGCTAAGATTGGTATACAACACACAATCAGTTGTCCCTACCATTCTCAAGCAAAGTGTAGAGTTGAAATATTAAATTTATCTCTTTTAGAGGTACTCAATAAGTTTTCTGCCAACAACCCCCTTATTTGAACAGGTATGCTACCAACTTCCATGATGGTAGGCTACAATTGAGAAAATTAAAGCATAGAAAACATCTCATAGGAAATTGTCTATGGATACAAGCCAAAAATAAGTAGCAGTAATTTGATATCTCACCTGTCACTTCAAAATGGTATCTAAATGATATATCCTTATTTAAAAAGAGCCCAAAAGAACCAAGTACATAAGGAAAAGAACAATTCAAAAGAGAATTCATACCGCTCCAAGTCAAGCTATTCCATTCCAAAATGGAATCCAGGTAATTGACCATGACAAATACAAATTACAGCCTGGCCTAAGAGGATCAGGAACAGCCATGTAATTAAAACCTGACAGCACCTACCTCATCAAAGACATATCATTTCAAACTTCACATCATTTTGAAACATGTTGAGATAAAAAATATTTCATCCTAAAACAAAATCATCTCTGCCCATAGGAAAAAAAGCTCTAAATCAAACCTCAATTTTAAACAGAAAGATAGCCATAAAGGTACCAAGGGGAAAAATATCCAAGAGTAAAAAAATGAGCTCAAACATGCAATCACAGAAATAGGGAAATCAAAAAAAGGCAAAAATCAAAAACCAAGTTAAACAAGGCATATCAGGATGCAATTCAGCCCAAACTTATACCTATCTGTCACTAAACACACCACAATCAAAGAAGAAAATTGGTTCAGGCCCTGAAGGGATAATTTCATACTCAAAACAACAAAATTCCTGACAATCTGGACTGTTCTTGTTACAGTTGAACCAATTATATCTCAGTATTTGGAATTGGGGAATACAAAAGTCTAAAAGGAAATGGTAAAGATTAGTAACAATACAGTAGCTTTATCTAGAACTTAACATCATTATAATGTAAAATGTAGTTGCTGGTCTACAAGGGGGTAGCATAGTGGCATGATCTAAGTATGGGTTGTATTTCAAATAACCTATCAAAGGATTATTTTCTGAAATTGACACCACTTCTAATTTGATAATATTGCCCGTATATCAACCTTTGAAACAGGAGGGTTTATGCTGTTAGGTACATCATGGGGCAACTAATTAAGCACCCCTGCATATTGTAAGGTACATTATCAGGAAAGGTATCAAACTTGGTTACAAAACTATATCATTATTAACCAGACAGAATTTTATCCTTTTATTGATTACTTTAAACCTCAGTGAGTTGAAGTATTTTAAAGAAAAATCTGGATCATAAAAGGCAGTGACTATATTATCTGGAAGTACTTCAAGAAAGTAAAGGATGGATTGATCAAGACTAAATATTCTCTTGAAGGGTGGCAAAGCTAGTTGTCAACTAGGGTCTGGCTTAGGAAGCCCTAATTCATCAAGATTATGGTTCATCTATAGATCCAATAATTCATCCCTGCCTGAATTTTCAAGACTAGAAGAAATAATAATAATTATGTCCCCAGGCAAGAAAGGGCTGTAGTCAAGTATAAGGATATATGTTCTGTATTTCTTGCCTAATACCCCAGGGATAGAAAGCCTTAAAATATTTAATTCATCTCTGGGGCTCTTTCAATCAATGTTTTTCTTTCCTTTTTTCTAATAAATTTTTTAATTATCCCTATTTTCCTTTTTTAATATCTTTATCTTTTCTTTAGTATTTAATTATCCTTTATATCTATTGTACAGTATATTGTACAACTAGTATAGCTGAACAGGAACTATTTTGGATATCCTGGCTTCAGAGCTTTGTGTGATCTATTACTATTATTTGGATTTAATTTTATCATAGAATTTAATTACAGATACTGTACAGTAGTTTCCAAAACTGCTGAGATAAACAAAAAAATCTCAGTCTAAAAATGAAAACAACTCAGTCTAAAAATGAAATTGAAAACCAAGGAATTTATATTAAAGTAAATAGATTTGGATCCACTTTGATTTTGCTTTTAGACTGAGTTGTCTTTATTTTTAGACTGAGATTTTTTGTTTATCTCAACAGGTTTGGAAATTACTGTAATTTTTAAAGCTGTTGAGATAGACAAAAAAACAAGTATAGAGCATACCAAACTCATACACAAAATAAAATCAACAATCTATATTAATTAACAATGTGATTTGGTTCGCTTAAGACTTGTTTTGTATGCAGCTTATATGCGCTCTGCACTTGGTTTGTCTATCTCAACAGCTCTGAAAATTACTGCCCCTTTTAGTCTAAAATGACATTGATCTTTCATTTTGTAATTTCATGTGTTTTTGAGTGTCAAAAGCAAACCCATGATGGATGTTGCTTCTGCTATTTACACTAGCGTAAATTGAGGTGTTTCATTTGCTATTACTTTTAGGATAGCATATCTCAAGATATTAAAATTTTAGATGGTATAATTCAAGTGCCGTTTTCAAGATGCCATGCTCTATCAGAGGGGAAGCAAGAAGAAAATGAGAGAAGGATATTTTTATTGAATAATATTTTTGGCTTTTAAGCTAAAGCTGTTGTGGCTTGATCCTACTAATGTTAAAAGATCAAGTATGAGCGGAGGTAGTGTGGCAGATTGTCATGTAACTGAACTATTGTTTCAGCAAGAGGGAGGATCATCAAAATGTAAGGTGGGAGGGTTCAAATCCGCTCCCTCAACGCAATGATGTTGTGATTTGGGAAGGTAGAATTAATTAATTTAAACATGATTTAGGATAGCGTCCTGGTAGCCAATAGCATTTCTGGTTCTTGACAATGGATGGAAATAAAGTTAATATCTTTACTTTAAATTTTTATGATTTACTTTGACTGCTTGGATGTAGGGCAGTTTCTATGTGCCACCCACCGAACATTGTCTTCAATTGGATTCATTCCTATTTTGAGAAGAGGGATCTGGCAATTCCTGTAACTAATCAACTTAACCTCCCAAAAAACTGAGAATTCAAGGTTCCGAGGTGCTACCATGTTCGGGAAGGACTTAAATTATTAACACGTTTGAACAAAAACAGTGTCACATTGTGAATTTCTGCCCAGTATCAACTGCTTTGGCTAATGAAAGGCTTGTGGCCATTCGCAGGATATCCTTGTCCAGATTTTAATCTTATGACGTCATGTTGGTAGTAGTTTGTTAGGGATGTAGCAAGATTGTATGCTTGCCCAAAGCTCAAAGGGCGCGCCAGGAACTCTGGCCAGAGGGATGAGGCACCCGAAATTTTCAGCGTTAATTCGGGAAGATTGACTTCCAGAAGACTAATTGTTGACTGCCACCCAGGTTTTTAAGGCACTTGTTGGAAAGGGAATTTGGTTTAGGTTTAAAAGTCAAAAGATGCCGTGTCTCTAGCAATCCTTAAAGTGATGACCTATTGACATGTCTACATCATATGCTTGTACATTATGTTTAAAACATGTCATCATCATATATTGTGATATCTTAGCTGCATGACAACCGGATGGATTGAAACCTTAAGGGTTTGTTATATGAACAATCAACGCACTTCCAAAGCATTCTCTTCCCATTTTAAGTTAGCCAATCAGATTGTAGTTGCACGTGTAAGATATAAGGGCGGATTGCTAGCTGCAGCCATTATGAAGTTTTTTATCGTTGCCTTGTCTGCTTCTGTGCTGAGCAAGTTGGTTCCAGCCAACCAACATCCCTGGGTAGTATCTGTCCAGCATGATCGCAACCATGTCTGTACTGGTGTACATGTAAAGTCAACATACTTTATTGCCCCCGCATCATGCATGAAAGAAGAGAAGATGAGTATCCTTCATACCAAGCGACGAGTGCCAGTCCAACAAATTGTCATCCACCCTCGCTTCAATACCAAACATCACAACCACTACGATGTCGCCGTATTAGCAACTCAGGAGCCTATTGCTGCTCACACAAACATAACCTTTGCATCTGACGGATGGACAAGAGACCACAAACTGCTCTTTTGCATCCTGGCATGGAACCCCAGGAACAGAGGTGCATTTGGCCAGATGTACCAACCAACTCTTATCTCTTCCTTTGGAGCTTCCCAAGGGAAACGGTTAAGCAATCACTCTAAGACCCACTTTGTTGTCAAGACCCCCGAATACCACTTTGGCAGCCCCCTTTTCCTGGATTTCCAACATAACTCCCTTCTTGGCATCGCTTTCCAGAAGAAATCCGAGAACCAAGTTTCCTTCACCCGTACAAAAACCATCCTGACATTCTTCTTGAAAACCCTGGCCACTAACTTCAACACTTCCTATCAAGATTTACTCTAACGGGGCAGGAAGTTGTTCTGTCAACAAGTTTTAAATAATATGTATGGGTTTGTTTTCTTTTGGTTGGCTTATTTTTGCACATGCTCAACTTAAGCTTACAACTAATTTATTAAATCCCATTGGCTTTTCCCCACTATCTGGATGAAATTTCAATTTAATTTATTATATGGAAATGAATAGCGCTTCAAAAAAGGCAATAATTAAAAACAATCAAATTCCACTAATTTACACCAATAAAAATAAATTTCTACTATTATTTTTATTTTCCAAAAAACACTTAAAATTCAATAAGGCAAAAAATATTATTTCACATTAAAAAGGCCAAAATAATATCTATCTTTATATTGTTATTATCATTAGCTTAAAATAATCAATCAGTTTCTTTGATGAAAGCTTAAAAACAATGTACCAAAAACTAGGGGCAGGAAGATGATCTGTCAGTTATTTTTCCGTCAACTGATTTTCAGTCAAATTTGAGCCAACCATAATTTTCTTGGTGCAATACATCAATTCGAATGAGCTATCTCAAAAACGCCATCTAGAAAGACGCCATCTCAAAAATGTGTCCAAAAACGCCATCTTAAAAATGCCATCTTAAAAACGCCATCTCATATTTATGGCTAAACTGCGCCAGATAACTTAAAATATTGATAAAAGCCCAAAAAACATTTCAAAAACTATAAAAAAAACGTTTGACTAGACTCAAAATCATCCAAGAATTTAAAATCTGCAATAAAAATATGGGGTCAGCTAGTACCAACTATAGTGCGCAAAGCTCCAAAGTCAACATATCCTAAAACGGTGCTATTTTTGTATTAAATTTTAGCACTATATTAAACATGTATATACATATTAAAAGTTAAAATCAAATATTTTAAAAAAAGAAGTTTATTTTTAAAGAAAGTGGATTATACATTAGATCCAAGGGCCGTGGCAATGTCTTTGAGATGGGTAAGGCGGCCCTCTCTGGTGTAATAGGCCAAAGCCACTTTTGTAACACTTGCAAACTTGACCTGCTGGCCAGCATGCTTGGCTATAAAAGCTTTGCCTTTGACAGCCTGGGAATATAGCTGATCCCTTTGCGCATGCTGAACCTTCAGCTTCTTGATGATCATATTGAACATAGGCTTTTTTGCCTTAATCAGGCGGGAAAATTGGTTATGCCAACCTTCAAGTGAGGAGGTGGTCTTAGTTATGCCGGCTTTGACCTGCTTATAGCAGTTCCAGTTAATTGAGTCACCGCCCTTGCAGATGCGGCAATGTCCCTGGAATACACCTACCCACTGGTGCTCAAAATACTGTATGAAAGGAGAAAAGTCTTCTTGGTTCCCAAGAATGTAATTGTCATTGAGAAGCTCATTGTAAAAAAGGTTAACCTCTTCCTTTCTGACCATGGCCAGAGCAGCAAAGCAATTGAATATCTTTCTGGCCTCCTTTGTACCATCTTTGTATACCAGCTTATTGAGGGCTGGGTTTTTCATCAGGTTCTTGCGCAGAGCCTGGCGGTAGTGAAAGAAGCAGCCTTGGGGCCTGCTCCTAAATACCTTGATAAAAGTGTTGGCCTGTGCAGCCTCAAAGTCAACCATCAACGTGGTATGATAAGGAAGGGACTCAGGAGTTTTTTTGGTTATGGCCTGTTGCTCTTGGGTAGCCTCTGGGCTGACCTTCTTCTTCTTGCGGCCCCTTTTCTTGGTTGGCTCTTCTTCAAGCGTAGGCAAGATGGCATCCAGTTTTTGCTTGAGTATATTCAAGGTGTGGATGTAAGTCTCTTCCCTTTTATTAGGGAGAAAGAAGAAGACAAAGGGGATTGTATGTTCATTGACCTGACCATGGATGGCCCAAAGCTGATAAAATAGCTTAGGACAAGAGGCAAAAGTCCTATCGGCAAACCAGGTATTGCACTTTAAAAGGCGTACAAGATCCTCTTGTGTCAAAAAGCACAAAATACGGTTTGGTGAACCTTGCCTGTTGTCGTGTAGCAAAAAGGGCTTTATAAGCATGGTAGTCTTCTGGACTTCCAAAAGTACAAGCTCTTTGATACTTCTAGCACTGACGCCAATATTGGCATCAATTGACTGTTGATCAGTCACATACTGTTGAAGTCTGGTCTTTTCTCCAAACTCCTCTCTCTGATCCTTATTCAGGTAAAGGAGAGCATGAGTTACCAGCTCAGTTTAAGTCAAGTCCTTGTTGAAAGGAATGGCTTGGCAAAGGTACCAGCGCATAAGATAGTAAAGAATCATATCAGAGCCCAAACAGTCATGCTCAATGGTGAGCTCCTTGACTTGGGTAAACCCAATTGTAGTTAATTGTGTGTGGCAACCTGGACTATCACATTTGTAAAGATGGTTCACCATATTTTTTCTCTGATCATTGCATGTGAAAAGGAAGCCGTCCTTGACAAAGCCAGCACCCCCTTCTTGGTCATAATGGGAAACAAGTCAGGAAAAATAGATGGAACTATAAATTGCCCGTTGACGTTGCAGATATTAGCAACTGCATGTAGGTCCCACTCTAGGATAGGCTCCTCCTCTGAGGCTGCAAAACCAGGGCCACCAGAGTTGCTTTTGGAGACTCTTTCATTATCATCTTCATCATTAGAGTGAACATGCTCCTCCTGGAGATCAGAGGGGGAGTAGACAAAGGGAGAGTGGGGAGGGGTGGGGCTATCAGCCTCAGGCTTGGGGGAAGGTGTGGGGGTCTTGGCAGGCGTTTTTTCTTTAGGAGTCTGCTTTTAGAGGGTAGCCTTGGTCTTTCTTGCCTGAGCGGGAGCGGCTGTGCTCTTGGGAGCCTTGGGGGTAATGTTGGTGGTAGGCTTGGGAGGCATCTAAGAGTGAATTTGTGTCAGAAAAGTTCAAATTTGGGGATAATTTTTAAAGAGAAAAATGAGAATGTGTTAAATATAAAAGTAGTTAATATTTTTACATGGAATTGTAGAAAAACTCTCAAATTATATACCATCAAAATTATTATGTTTTTTATTCTGTAAAAATTAAAAATTTATTAGTAGTGCAAGTATGCAAAACTGTGAGTTTTGACTGAAAACTTGCAAGTGAAATGGCGTTTTCAAATTGACATAATTGAAATGCTGTAGCTCAAAAATATAGTGTTTTTGACCATTTTTTATATTAAATTAACAAACTTCTGGTGAAGCTACCTCAACCGGGACAAAGAGTAAAACTTGAATATTTTTAAAACTAGCTTACACAACTGGGGTTAAAAAGCACCCAGTTGTTTAGAGGAGATAAAAAATACATAAATGCAAAGTTTCAGACAGTTTCTTACATTTTTTATTTAATTGAGATTTGGCGCTGAACTGTACTTTGTAAAAGTGGAAACAGTCAATTTGTGATGGCGTGCTCTTTATAGCATCCTATGACACCACATGCTAAAACAGGTTAATTCTTAGTACCACATTGGTGGGCGCCACTCCTATTGGACACTTAGTTGCTTAGTAGATTTTGTAATGGGTACATTTTGCACAATGGAAATACCCTCATTACTAAATAAAATCACTAGTAAAAGATTGTATTATTGAAACCCAAATAGCAAAGTTCACACTATGATAAGGAATAAGGCTAGCATATTAAACATGGATTTTTGAATGACTGTGTTGTAGAGAGGTAGTACTATCAAAGTGGCGCTAATTTGGGTTAATTTATTATGTAGGTGTTAAATTAATATCATATTTTATTCCCAATTAATAAGGGAAAGGCTTGGATTAATCACATAAAGTAAGATATAATGACAAAAGAATCAAAGAACACGCCGTTGCACCATTTTAATTAAAGCTTAGGCGCTGCAGCGCCAACTAATTAAAACTTCAGGCGCCGCGGCGCCGCTTTTCAGTAGGTTGGATTTTGTCTTTACAATTTTAAATCTACTACCAATCCAAAATATCTTTTTTTGATAATACTATTGAGACTAGTGCTTAGAAATATGATTGATAATTAGATGACCATTTTGGGGATTCAAAAATAGCGCCACGGCAGCGCTTGATGTAAAAGTAGAGCGCTATGGCATCTAAAATATTTGCAAGGCGGCGCCTGGAGCTTTTTTTGGGTGGTGTGGTGGTGCTTTATGTATGATAGAGACGGCACGGCGGCGCATGTCATTGGATATTCTGCAGTAATGATCCAAAATCTACTGCCAATTGAATATATATAAATTTTATATTATAAATTTATGATAATGAGGTTGCAGTAATTCTATTCCGTGAGCTCCATCATAATTGGCATCATTGACTTTATACTACTAATTTATGGAGTTGGCTGCTGTAATCCTAATCCGTGAGCTCCGTCATAATTGACATCATTGCTTGGTCAAAATTTCCAACATATCCCCCCATTTGACCAAACACTACTTTCTTTCTTTCCAAGATGAATCCCAACAACAACAGCAACA
Organism: Entomophthora muscae; assembly: GCA_014839935.2. NCBI lineage: Eukaryota > Fungi > Entomophthoromycota > Entomophthoromycetes > Entomophthorales > Entomophthoraceae > Entomophthora > Entomophthora muscae. The sequence goes on from QTSX02006429.1 coordinate 53,726, forward strand.
CCAACATGCTCCAAGTCTACAACAAAATGATGGCTTCAATGAACAAAGCGGAGCGGCGCACTTTTTGAAAAATGCCGGGCTCAGTTCGTATTGCTTTCTTGAATTGGCTTCGGGCCAATGACTCACAGTTTTGCAAACAGGACTGTGCAACCACCGTGGCGGCCTCTGAGCGTAGTACTGCGCCAAACTCTAGTGCCGGGGATTTCCCTGACGAGGACTCCATGTTTGAGGAGCCTCTTCCTGTCAGCAATGCGCCCCCCAGCGGTAATCCTTCTGGTGCTCAGCACCCATTTCCTCAACGCCTTCCTTCCACTGGCGCGCCTCCCCCTACCCCATCTTCAATGCTCCACGCCCGCTGCAACTCCAACCTTGTGGTGGTGGACTACCCCAACCTCCTTAGCAAGTTTGGGATCTGCCACCACGAGGAGACAATGTACAGCTTTGTACAGGCACTACATTCCAACGAGGATGCAATGACCCCAATTCGGGCAGGGGAGTTATATCACGGCCGGTATGATGCCTCCCGTTTGACCGCTGAGGTGCGTCTAGGGCTGAAGTCAGCTACCCTGCCCCCCAGTGAGATTTCCGCGCAACATGCGCATACCATTGCTGTTTGCAATGAGTATATTGACAAGGTGGCTTGGGTTTGGGCTCTTGAGCTTGCAGCAGATCCAAGCTTCCATAAGACCTTGGACTTGCCCATCCAATCCAACACTAACCGTCGCTTCTCTGCCACGTTCAAGGCGTATCTTCAAGCCATTACCACTGGCAATGCTTCCCTATACCTTCTTTTGACTGCCGCCAATTGCCACTTTATGTGGTATCCTCCCGAAAGTTGCCAGCCTGGGTACGCTGGTTGTTGCCTGGAGCATTACCGCTCCCTGGCTTACCAACTCCCCGTCCCCCTACCGCTATCATATTCCTACATGGAAGATGTGTTGATGGACTGCTTCACTATAGGTGCTGCATTCTCTGCTTGTAGTGTCTGGGGCTGTTTGGTGCCAGTCAGTCAGATCTGCCTTCCCCTGTGCAACTGGTCTTCTATGTCGCACAACTCCCAGTTGGCCTGGGCCCAAATGCTGGTGATCCTGGCTCACGTGCGCCAGCGCCTGGACAACAACCGCTACATTATGCCCACCCATGAGCGCCCAGTGATTACCATCCAGCGCACTGCCAAGCATCCCTGCCCCGCCAACTGCCAGTCCTCTCCTCCTGCCACGTCTTCTGCTCAGCAGCGTGGAGGCGCCCACAACACAAGGGACTAATCCCACACAGCCTGTCTTTTATTGCAATAAACTTGCTTTGCCTATCCTCTTTTTTATTGTTCCTATTATTTTTTAGTTCTTATTTTTTATTATATTAAGTTTTTAATTGTTGTAATTATCTTCTAAATTTAGTGCTTATGGAAATATTGTTGATTAGTGGAGTTTTTATGTTGGGGATTGAAATTTTGCGCCGCCGCGGCACTAAATTTAATAGTAAGACGCCGCTGCGGCATAAAAGATGTTTGCAAGGCGGCGTGGCGGCACATAAGACTATCCCAAGTTGGCGCTGCGGCGCTTAAAGCTGGCTAGTTTTGCAGTTGAATTTGTGAAGTTTTGGTAACCTTATTTTGATAACAGACTTTTTATTTTAATTTGAGATAGCGTTTTTGTGTTGCAGTTTTTTGTGATGGCATATTTTAGGATATTTATTATGTGTTTTTATAATAAAAATTCTTACTGGGATAACACTATTTTTATTTCGATTTGAGATAGCGTTTCTGTGATGCAGTTTTTTGAGATGCTGTATTAGAAACTGATATGTAAAAAATAACTATTTAATAAATTTTATTAAGTTTTTTTTTAGTTTTGCTGATGTAAATCACGACGCCATCTCAAAAAAATTTTGAGATGGCGTCTTTTGCTCTGGCGTTTTTGAATTAATGTATTGAACCATTTTCTTCATGTGTAAATTTTTTACTTTGCAAAAAGAAAGAAATAAAAAATCTAAAATAAAGAAAGTCTTTCCTATAAAAGTTATTATTTGAAATTCTTACCGCCCTTATTTTATTTTCTAGCAGTAAAATTCAATCAAATCAGCTTTCAAAAAGGTAAATAATTAAAATTAAGACTCTTAAATATAAAAAATAATTAGTTGTGTGAAGCATAGCCTTTATTTTTAAATAGATTATTCTAAATTTTTGATTTATTGCAGTGTTAAAAATTTTATATACGAAGAAACTTATAGATGGATCAAGTTTGACTGGAGGTCAGTCGACAGAAAAATAATTGTCAGAATATCTTCCTGCCCCCAAAACTATGCTTTTGGACCCCAATTTAATGGGGTTGGCTTTTCCAGAGAAGTTTTCCCATCAAATCCTATGGATTAATCACCCCCAGCATCAAATCCATTAATCCTTAAGGGGTTTTAGACTAACATAACTCAAGGCTTATTTTCTGTCAACCACAAAGTTTGGGCAAAAATATATTTTAGCAATCAATTTTAGAATAAAATAAGCTTTAAAAAGCTTAATTAAATGAAATCAAAATAACCAGACATCAACCCCCAAAAGGCTACTATAAAAATCCCTAGTCCTCCCACTGAAAAATATTAAATAACCTCACAACATCATCCTGAAAACATCAAGTAACCCCTTCTTAAAAACTCCATACTTCAAGCCTAACAAAAAATATATAATTTAATGGTAAACCAAAGACAAGAAGAAAGGAGATAATGCAAAGAAGTACAACCATGATACTCAAGATGGAACATCAAAGGATAATGTCGTAACTGTGCTGTTTTAGAAGAGTTACAAAGGGGAAAATATTTAGAAACTAGATAATATTCTTTATTGTGAGATAAGTATTATATAGTCATTGTGAATTGTGGATAACAGGAACATGATAGTGTTGATCATATGGTGGGATGGTGAAGGGGGTGGCCTGATCCTGGTTATAAGTCAAGTGCCAAAACAAGGTATCCACTGTGGGGATCAGCTTCTGTTCATGTTGTTGTATTTGGAAATTTGAGTCAACTTCCTAACTTGGCTTCAAGTGACTGGATAATTGAATTGCGGGTCTCAAACCTGCTTACTCAGAACCTTGCTGGAGGGTCAAGCCTGCTGTTTTGACAATAATGAAAAAGAAATTCCAAATAAAGATGATAATTGAAATAAGGAAAAGAGCCCCCCCAAGACTACCCAAAGCCCATCACCAACAGCAACTACAATAAAAGGAAGCCAATAAAAATTTTGGCTAAGAAGGATGTCCTTGGCTTTGAGCCAAAGAGAACCAAGAACTTATGTGACAAGGATAGGATCTCCAACATACTTAATGAGCTCACCACCTTCTTCTTCATGCAGACTTCCCAGGAGAGACCAGCTACGGTGTATTATGGCTATTATTTCTACAGTAACAACACAATTAGATCTTTTGCACCAAGAGATTTCAAGTGTGAGCATTGAAGATACCCCTCCATGGATGTGGTCAACACTTTTGAGACCACAAAGACTCTTCCTGAAGATCATGATCATCCTCCTGTCAAATATCTGTTCAGGTGCCTACTGGAGTGATACCTGATCACCAAAATCCCACTGAAATCAAATATGTTTTTTATGATATAGGTATCCATGCCCTGAAAAATCCCAAAACCTCCAGTGGTCCAGGTTTCATATATCATCAACAACCTATCAGATTCATATCTAATGGAGGGCTATGGTTCAATCCCTATCAGAAACCTTGAAACAGAAAATGATCCAGATATCAATAAGGTCAAATTTTCTAAGTATGGATCCCTGTTTCTTCTGCATGAAAATCCCAAGGAGTTTGATAATAAATGATAATCCATGAAATCAGGAAGATATTGAGAGCTCTTAAGGGGCAGGAGATATGGTTATCTTATAAAACCTTTGCTAGCTTCCCAAAGATCTTTAACTGGTTATGGGCTTACATGCATAAGTTGAGGGAGAGTCATGCCTCCCATCTACTGACTTATTAGTGGAACTAATCAGGAGAACTATAACTGTGCCCTGAAACACATAAAAAAAGATCCATGAGATAGTCAGGGAGGGGCAAAGGACAAGCCCCTGTTATTAGGGGTACCACCTGTGGATCCCATCATCTCAAGCTGCTCATAAACTCCAAGGTTGCTCTTCTTGAATTTGAGCCTGATCATTCAATGACATTCAAGAAAGCCTTTGGATATGCAGCCCACATCTACTACTTCTGTCTCTTCCTGGACTTCCTGAAGAGATGAAGGCCTTCAAGGAGTTTTATCCAATGTGTACCTCAGCAATCACCAAGCAGGTGATTGAAAGGTACCCTGTGGTGAAAACAATAAGAGGGTACTTCAGGCATGGGCTGTTCATGGCCATAACAAAGGTTTGATGCCCAATAGGAGTTGGTTGGTTAGTTACTTTCATATATTTTGGGCGCTTATAGGATATAAATTTATAAGTGCTGCATAAGGGCGGAGATGTGCACTGTGATGAATATACAATTATGTGTCAAAAATTGCTGCCAACTGGGGTTATAATACAGTTTGGGTTCCTAATCATGATATTGGTATTTCTCCTTAAATCTGTTTCAAGTAGCTTTAGGGGGATCTATAGTTTACTGTTCAATAATGATAAACCTAAGACCACCGCTGATGTGGCTATTTAGGAATTAGCTGCTGAACCCAATGGACTAGAGTTCTTAGGAAATGGGGCTAATTAATCTGCAACTACGGCCCAGGATCATCATTTGAGGCACTGAAGGGCAAAGGTACAGCAGGTGTATGATTCCATATAAGGAGTACATTGAGGGAGACACTATGACCTTATGCAGAGGATTTAAATCATGTTCTAGGTCATCTCTGATCACTTGGCAGGCTCTGGGTGTGCTAGGGAAATGTTGAGACAGGCCTCAAAACATTTCTGCAAGGGGGGTTTGCCATGGTTGAAAGAGCATAATGTTACACAGGAGAATTTTCCCAGAAGGCTTTGCTACAAAACAGGATGGTGTAACACCCTAAAGTTGTGGATATTATCTGAAGCAGATATGACAGGAGGTTGACAGACTGAAATCCTGTCAAGGCCATGACAATGGGATAAATGGTCATTGACTAACAAAAGATCTTGGTAGGAGGGTTGTAGCAGCCAAAGCTGCCGCCAAAGTAGGTCAACAAGTAGTAGGTGGACATGTCAACAGACAGGGTGGAGTGAGGTGATACCAAAGGAGGCTAGGATCCACCACACAAAGAATTGAGTTGTACTGGTTCTTTGTAATAGCTTTGCCCTAGCCCTTTCAGTGATGGCCCAAAGATAGAAGGACCAGTTTGGTATCCTCTGATCCCAAGGCATGCTGTAATAACAGATATGAAGATAAAGTGGTTCATCTTCACTTGGTTTGATGGATTAGGGATTGATTAAGATTAGTCTAGCTGCTTAAGTAGTAAAGAATAAAGCTGATATAATTGAGGGAGTATTCTCTCAATGATAGCACAATCTTTCCCTTAGAGGGGATCACCTATTTATAGTATCTCCAACCATGAAAAGTTTTGAAAGTGGGAGTGAAAGCAGGGATTGGGGGATCCCAAAAGTCTGGATTGTGAAGGTTGGAATTTGGCACTTGGAATAGGGCCAAACTTTTGTTCACTTGCTATCTGTGGCTGGGTGGGTAATTCTTGGTTGGAACCAATAGGTTCTGGTTGATCTATTATCAGGAGGAGAAAAGGGTTCATGAATTCTTCAGTGCTTATTTTTAACCTGGGTGGCAAGAGTCTGGCCCCAGCCACATGGTCTAGGTCCCAGATCCCCATTGGTTGGAGCCAGAATGGATGGTTAAGATTTGGGAATTGGTTACATATTGTTCTGGGCTGCATGGATTGCCTTCTATTTTTAACCCTTTTAAAAGGAACTTATTTGATTGGTTACCACCTTTGGTGGCCTCTGATTAACTGGAGGGGAGTGTGGGCTGGGCCCTGGAAGGCTGGCTGGCAAGCGCCTGTTAGGATGTTGAATTATTCTGGTTTGTAACAAATTCCATTTATACTCCCAAAATTTTGGTTTTTTTCTGGTTCAGGGGAGGGGAATTCCGGCCATATTGGATTGTATTTGGTTCTAAATCCCCCTTCTTTCTCCAAGTTGGAATGATGATGGCAATTCAACTAGTGGTGGGAATATTCCTGGCAGCTAGGTAACCAAAAACTACACCTTTGATCTATTTTGGCATAAGATTGATGGACTAAGTTCAACTTGGATGAAAAATTTTCAAGTGAGGTTGAGGCACAGCAATACCTCAACAAAAGTGTTATTTGGATTAGTTTCAATAGCTTGATTAGCTAAAATGTTGTACTATGCTGTAAATATGTTGATTTTGTGTGACCATGAAATAGGATGGATTCCCCAGTGATGTGGTTGGGTGTAGCTCAGAAGGTATCCACATTCTTAAAACATTTTCAACATAACAGGGACAATCTGATGGAAATGATTTGACTTAACCAAAGATCCTGGTGACTTGACTTAACCCACTAAGCACTCAAAGTCAATATTTATCAGGCCAGTATATATCAAATGAGGAGTGCAATCAGTTGTAGATCAAGGGTAGCATCTCTGTTAAGAGGGACTTATCCTCCTGAAAGCCATACAGCAAGGTATAGGATTCCTTTATTCTAAATAAAACTATTATCTAGTCTAATATATATTCCATTTTTAACTCTTTGAAAACAGCACATTTGGCAATAAAGATATGAGTATTCTCATCCCTGATTGGATTTATATTTGTATTATATTTCTTTTGTTTTATTTTATAGCGTTGAAGCTTTTTAACGCTTTCATAAATTCTAGCTGTTTGTGGTATGCCATTAGCTTAGGAGCTGTTACGTTAGACTTTTGTGAGCTGATTCGGATTATCGCCATCTCTCTTGCTAAGATGCAACGTTTTCGGAGAAACCATTCGAGAGCTTATGTTGGCTCGAGTTTAGTGGAGGTGACATCTTCCAAACCTGAAACAGAGCTTTGGGGCAACTTTTTTTGTGATTATTAAATTGAACCGGCTTGCAATAAAATATTGCAACTATTTATTGAATGTTTGGACTTGAGTTTGATTTATTTCCTGTACTGAGACTATTACGTGCTCCAAGCCCTGCTCAAAATCTAAACTGCCATGTTTCTGGCCATCGCTGAAGGAAGTAAGTTTGAAAGAATCCTTGTATAGTGCTTCTCGTGTATTTGGGGATGTTTTCTCTTTAATGAGAGCTTATATAGTCTGTTTCTTTACCAAATCGTATGTATGTTGAATTTAAATAGCCTTTTAAAGGTAATGCGATTTTCCATGACCCACCCTTTTAATTCAGTCAACAGTGGCACAATTACATTGAGGTGGGGATCTTGTTGCTTTACATGGAAGGGTTGATTTACTGTCATCGACTATAGAGCTAAATCAACTTTTGAAGCAATTTCCCTCCATTTGACACTTGACATAGATTAATGTGAAACTTTAAAAAACTACAGTTCAATGGCTTTGATTTTTGCAAGAAGCCCACAAAGCACCGAAAGCTCACAGTTTACTCCAATCAAACAATTGACCGATCTCTCACTTGGGTTCCCAACAGCCAATCATCTGACTAATCAGCTTGATCCATCGATCGATGAAAGCTGCCATCTTTTCAAGCCTTGCTCGGTGTAATTGATGCTACAGTTGTCAGTTTTCTGGCCAATAAGGTAGTTTGATGATTTTGGCTCAAACTATAGCCAATGAATGCCGTTGGTTCTAAAATGCCTAAAGCCATCCAACATTTGTACCACTTGACAATAGATATCGGCATATCAGTCCGCGGTGGCTGGTGAATATATCAAATAAGATACAAGTTGGATATTCTTGAATGAATATTTAACTTGCTTCCAGGTTTAATCAAAGATAAACCTAAAATGCATTTATTGTCTATCCTTTCACTAACTCTTGTCAATGGCTTCAGTTTTGAATACTCCATCGCCCAGCCTCGTCACAGCTTGGTGAGCTACACCCCCCAGGAGCGCCAAGACTACCTCGGCAAGATAAACTTGTTGAAATCTCGCTTTACTTCAGATGAAGAAGATCCATTAAGAACCAACCTGATGGACGCTCTGGCCATGTCGCTCTATAAGATGCCCATGGATTTCCAGGCGTACCCAGCATGGACCAGCAAGTTCCTAAACTACACAGAGAACCTGATCCAAGCTCCCATCCCCTACTGGGACTGGACCGAACTGAACTTTGTTTGGATGTTTGCCCCCCCTGCTCCCCAAGGACTTCCCCTGCCTGCAAGTTCCCTTGGTCAAGACGAAATGACATCTTAAAGGCAAGCCCTCCTTCAGTCGATCCCGAATCCAGCAAAGAGTCACAAATGCCAAGTCAATGGACGAGTTCGGATACATCATTGCGGGATACATGCGCAAGCTATCACACATCCTCACCGCTGACCACCAAATATATCCTCTGTACCACAACCCCATCATCTTCAGGATCCTTGCTTACAACCAGCAGCTCTTCTACCTCTACCTTGAGAACAACCCCCTTGCTGAGGAGGAGCTTGGCACTGAAAACGAACTGTCTACCTGGCAAGTGACAATGAAGGAAGCCATCCACGCCACCAAGCTTCGGTGTCTTTTCTCACGTCAATAAACCAACCCCTGACTTTAAATTAACCCTGCATTTTTATGAAATCCTTCCTACCACAACTCCCTGCTCCTAAAATATCAATGATGAATCATTTATCCGTAAATCCCAATTCCAGCCATCTTCAGTGGTACTTCAAGCTCTCAACAAAATATCCAAGGTGACCAAGTAACTCTAAAGCATGATGATACTAGACCGCTCAACCCATACGTTTACACACACTTTAACATTCTATACATGACAATTTATATACCCCTACTAACATGGTCATATTAGCTAGACCTGTCTATGCTATCTCCTACACCAATCAATGACAATTCATATCCAAATATATCACACTGGGCTGGTACAACAATCTAGCCCACTAATGGATCAACAATCAACTCAACCTGTTGCCTAATCAGGGCCAAAACTAATATTCTCCCTTTGGTGATGTCTCCACCTACCACCACAAGTATTGCTCTACTAATGCTGTCCTAGCAGGAACACCCCTTTCTTCACACAACTCAACCCTAAGCAGCTTTACTACCCATGTCACCTCCTGATATCTATTCACAATGGTATAAAAGCCATTTTTATTTTAATAAAGATAAGATTTCCCAATTTCTTTATTTCCTCTGCTCTGCAATTTCACACATAGCATAGTTAAAACAGTGGTAGCACATTTGAGTTCTCTCTTTCCTATCAACTAGAAAAATATTAATGTCTATACCTTTACTCATGAAGCACACTGCCAACCTTTCTTTGGAAACCTCTTCAAAACCTGGTAACACAATACATCAACAATCATAGCCTCAGATATCTTGAGCCTCTGAAATAGATTCCTAATTGTTGTGAATGCTGCCATTCACAATGTTTCAATTTTGTCTTTTATAGGTTAATTTGAGGACAAGTATCTCTCTTTTATGTTTGCCCCTCAAAATGAGTCTGTATCTGAACTGGGAAATCCAATTTTTTGGTTTCCTGATTCTTTGCAGCTTGCTTGCCCCACTAATACTGGTGGCAAGTGATCTTACCGTCCATGTACTGTTTTGTGGTTAAGCTATACAGTATATATTCAATTTCACTTTCACCAATAAAAATTAAGTTCTATTCACATTTTTGTCTTTGTGTGTCAGGAATCACTTCCCTGACAAAATTTATCTGATAGTTGAAGACCTATTCCAACTTCCAAATTTGGATGATCTAGGTTACTGCAACTCAATTAATTGTCAATTAATTGTTCTTATGACTCACAGCAATGCATATACAAGTAAAACCTGCAAGGAACTCAGTACTATAATGCATCTAAAAATAGCCTGAATCATGATTCCTGCCACTGCATGTGAGACATTACACCTGGGTTTCAAACTCATTAAGTCTGTTCTCCCAATTCCACTCCCCAAGCATAAGAACTCCCATCCTAATCCCAAGTTAATGGTTCAATTAACATTTATTTCTACAATAAAGCAATCTTGCCCTATTATTTACTTGATTGTTTAGTAGTATATCCTAGTTCATATGATTAGAATCCCCTATTTGTGGTCTGTAGTCACTGTCTGGCTCTCCTTGTTCCTGCCTTGTATCCTGTCTCAGGGGCCAGCTACCTTGTGCTTCCCTGGTCCTTGTCCAACCCCTATCCTACGGCTTGAAGAGCTATCTCCTGTTGTAGAGAGTAATGGACCCTTGTTTGATTCCTCAACTGTATTTTCCTCTATAAAGAAGGTCCCTTACATTGTGTTTCCAAGTACTTTGGCACCTCTCTCTAGCCATAACTAGTAGAGATTATTCATCCAGGACCACAAGGTAATTGCATAGCCTTCCCTGCCATCTAAATGAGACTTAGTATGAATCCAACCCTAAGGTTAGTATTCCCTGTTTGTGTCTGTGCCGCGCCTCAGATCACAACAAAAATGGTGCTCACTACAGGGGCTGTAAGACCCTCAGTTATCCCTTTTGCAACCACGTTTTCAGGTCCTTTGCCTCCTCCTATACAAGAGCCAACTTTACCTGAAATCACCAGTCCTCCTATTGAGAAAGACATCACAGCCCCACCTATTGTCCCTACTGTACTGAACCTTGGGAATGGTCTCTGTCTAGTGGCCTACCCCTTGGGTATCCCTGACTTGGAACAAGTCATGGCGGTAGCCCTTGGGATAGCCTGTGAAGGAGAAATTCCTTGCCTCCAATTGCAGTTCAGTTAAGCAGAATACTACTCATTGATTATGGCTCTGCAATTCTCACAGCACCTCCTCTCAGCGACTGGCTCTGCTGAGCATCTATTGTCATCCTTTGTACAACCTGCCTTAGCCCACCATAAACTGGTGTTAGGGCTCCATGTGCAGGAGATTTTGTCCCTACAAGCAGCTGTCACTAATCACTGGGATCAGTTTGCTTCTTATCAACAGTGGATCCACTCTCTGTTTTCCTTGGTATCAGACAATCAGCGCAACTCTATCACCTCTCAAATCTGCTTGGTTAATTCCATTGAGCAAATGCGCCAGGCCATCCCTGAATACCTCAGGGAGCGTCTACATGAGTTTCACCAGTTGGAACAGCCCTGGCAAACCCAATTAGATTCTACCTTGAATGCCTATCTGACCGACTTTGAACAACTTGTGCAGAAGCTCAATGCATTCAGTGCTTACTCCTTCAATCAATTACAACAAGTGGCAGACCTTGCTGCTAGAGGTCTTTGCGAGCTGGTTGAAGAGTTTGGCCAAGAAAGGGTAGCCGCTGCCATTGCCAAACTTCAAAATCAAGTAGATGAGTTGTCCACGCCCAAACCAGATGTTCCTGCTTCTCCCCCATCAGACAGTTTGATGGATAGAGAACAAAAACTATGGGATGCCATTTGAGAGCTATGAGCGTCTACCTGCAGTCAAGATTGCCCTACTGAAGCACCTCAGCCAGATCCTCATATTCTTGCTTTGACAACTCAAGTTGCTGAGCTACAGCAGGAGGTTGCTGCTCTACGCAAGATGATGGCAACTACTGCTAGTCCAACTGGGGTTATTGACAAAGATGGCTGCTGCCCAGGCCTGTCATGAGCCCCCCAAATTCACTTTGCTAGAGAGCTGATGTTGGAACCAAGTTTCCAAACTCTCCTGCTAACATATCTTACAATACACAGGGGGTGTTCAATGAGTCGCCCCTTGACGTGTATAACAACATGGATTAATCTGGTGGCAATATCAAATGGTGGGTACTTCATCCTAATTAGGAGTGCTACTAATTTGACCTGCTGATCTCCACACAAGTTATTCCTTGGCTTCAAACCTTATGTGGAACTTCCCACTATGCCACCCCCTTATGGCCTTGTGGCTTTCCCCATATAGTATATTGATTTCAATATTCTACAATAAACAATACCTTATTCTTATTATTCTGTCCTTTCTATTGGACTGTTGTCTTCCCCAATTCCAAATACTGAACTCTCATTGGTTCAGTTGCATTACTGATTGCTCTAACCAATGAGGTGGACCACTTGAAACAAGACCACTCTGACCTTGACAAAGATGTGCAAGAAACAAGTGAATTAATTGATTTGGTAAATGACAGGTTTGACCCTTGCCTTTCTGTGGGTCCTTCCTTGACCTCCTGACTGGCTGAGCTTTCCATGGTAGTAACAACACAGGGCCAACTCCTAGACATTAATGAGTAACAGACCACCTTAGCTAATAATACGGGTGCCTGCACTGCTGAGACCCTGACTACCCTTGAAGAGAGTGTTTGCCAGCTGTGGGCCAGATAGCCCCCCTCCAAATTTGAAGCAGAATTCTCCCCACGCATAAATGTACTTGATAGCAACAGTGGTGGTCCAACTCCCAAAGCACATTTAAATCTTACCTTTAAGCAAGTCTTTGACACCAAAACATCTACCATTGCAGCTTTACTAACTTTCTATAAAACTTCCATGAGAAGGGCCTCTGATGAGGTCAAGAAGGAACACATTCTAACCTGCCTGCACCCGACCTGTCAAGAAGTGGTAAAGCCAGAGCTTCCCACCTGTGAGAGAGGGGGGCTAAACTAACTAAGTTTGGCTCTCATCCCAGAGGAACAAGCCACCAGGATGCCATCCGGTGAAGGACTGGGATGGCCGCTCAGAGGGGGGACCACAGGGAGGACACCGGGGACAACTGAGGGAAGTAGGTGTTCAAACTCATCAGTATCAGGCCAGTGAGCAACCAAGGGGTGCGGGCGGGGGCGGGGGAGGACACCTCGTAGGGCCCAAGGGGTACAGAATGGCTCTGGGCCACGCTGAGGAGGAGGGGCATGAGAGGCACAGCTTCTTCAGAAACAGATGAAGTATGGTCCACAGTTTCCAAGTCCAAGTCATTGCACATCAGGCTCTTGACCACAGCCTCTCCAGAAAAGAGAAGACCGCTGGGGAGATCCCAGAGACTAGAAGGGTCTCTACCCACAAGACGGGCAGACAAAGAGATCTTACCCCACAAGTCAGGTGAGGTGGTCCACAGGAGCAGCAAGAACGGCGCCAGGGAAAACACCACAAATTTAAGGGCTGGGAGTATCATAGGATTGTTCACCACAAAATTTGGGGCTGGTTGGTAGGATTTTTTGACAAAAAACAGTAGGAAAATGTCCAGGCAGGGTAGTCTTAACAGAATGCTGAAAAGGAGCAACATAATGGGTTTAGAAGGCTTTACTATGGTTGCAAAAGCCTTGGGAGCAACAGCAAGCAAGAGCGGGTACAAAAACAACAGTTTTAAAGGAAAATTTGAAATAATAGTAGAAATTATAAGAAAAATCAATTGAAAACTTCAAGTTCAAACTTGATTTTCGAAAGCAAAAGCAGGAAAGACAACAACTAGGTAAATTAATACTAATCTAGGGGTTCAGAAGAGAAGCCGGGTTCAAAACCGGCTGACACAATGTAAGCTTTGGACGATAACTAACACTTTAATCCTTAGGACTGCAAGGACACAAATCTGTGTCCAAACAGTAATGGAAATAAATATAAAGTTTGCAAAGGACTCCAAAACTTTAATAATTTGAAAAATAGACAAGCAGGGGACTAGAAGTCCCCTTGCTTGCATAAAAGGAATGGGCTGTAATAAAATGGGTCATATGACAGTGGAACTGCATCCAATTGGCTGGAGGCAAAACTTTGCTAGGCAGGGGCAGGGGGACTGGAGGGTTTCATTCCAATTTCTGCGGTCAGATCTGATTGGTGGGAGGGGCACTGGTCATTTGGGATTCACTTGAGTTACTTAGTGTTTGTGTGGCAACCTCTGATTGGCTAGCTCTAATGGTTTTTAGAAGTGGGCAATACCAAGCTAATAAGTAGTCTAAATTAACCAGTGTTTCTTCCCAGGAGGGAGCAGCCAAAGGCAAAGGTTCTGCAGGGTAGGCCAGCACAAACCTCTCATCTACCATGTGAGCTAAATCATTTAAGGAATGGAGGGGTTTGGCGGGCGTTTTAGAGCCTTTCTTGGTACAACAAGGGAAAATTGCGCGATCCAAAGCCAGAGGTGGCAGTGAATTTACACCACCATTGAGACGTGGGAGGAAATGAACCAGCTTCTGATCAATTAGTTTGGTGGTGACCTTAGTCTGGAAGTGAAGAAGGATTTTTTCATGCACATTGCTTTCAAACCAAAGGAGACCCTAGCTGAATTTGCAGATAAATTCTACATGAAAGGACAGCAATTGATAACTAGCAGACAGCTGATGTACATGAGGCTTACATGGCCTGCGCTCAAGCCCTCAAGGTTAATCAACTTCTGTGCCTCCACTTTAAGGCTCACAAAGCCATGCTTTCCTCTATGAAGAGCATAAAGACGCTGTTGCAGGATATGCACCTTACTCATTCTGGAGCAGTCATTAGGGAAAGTTGAGCTGCTTCTAACTCTGGTTCATCTTCTTGTGGGCCTTGTATTCTCACTATGACCTCCCAGAATCCTCCTAGACACCAAGGTTACCATAAATGTGGCCAGATAGGTCACCACTCTTGAGTCTGCATCAATCCTTGGGTTGAAGGAGCTGATCTTAAGGAGCAGGCGGGAAAAGACCAGTCAACCTAGAGGCAGAGACGTTCTTGGTTGACAATTTTTCCCAGTCTTCTTCAATTCCCCCTTCATAGCCAACTCTGAGCCTGCTGCTACTGAGGCTCCTCCCATTCTGCTGTTGTTTCATGATATCTCTGATAACTCTGACTTGACCAATTCTGATGTTGATGACCCTGATGCTTACAGGTATTCAGTTCTTGCTGTTCCAATACTATTGTGGTCCCTTATAAGTTACACTCTAGGAAAACTATTACAACTACCAAGCCTCTGCCTGAAGCCAAGGAAGTTGTCTCTTGCCCTTACTTCACTCAGGCTAAGAGGTCCCCCATGCTAGTGGAGTTGTCAGAAGAAGCTGCTGAGGTTGCTGACGCTGTCTTCAAGAATATTTCAGTCTTGCTTCCTCTCCAGACTGTATATAAGGAGTTTTCAGGCCTAAAATGCATGATTGAAAAGTGGGACAAAGAACTAGCAGAAGCCCAAGAAATTCTGGCTTTTCTCTCTTCCTTTGGTTGTATCACCACTTGTGTGGAAATATTCATCCAAATGGTGAAAAATTAAGGCTGTCTTAGACATGGGGTCTCCTGTTAATGTTGTATCCTTGAAGCTTGTCAAGAAGCTCAAACTGGCCCCTGGCCTTAACTATCACCAGTTGTATGGCACAGCTGGGCTATCCATGACTCAAGCTATAGGAGCTTACTCTGCTTTTCCCATGAAGTTTGGAAAACTATCCTTGGCCGCACCTGTTGTTAACTTGGAGAATGAGAGCTACAACCTCCTAGTTGGTACTCAATTCCTTAGGGAATACAATGGGATCATCAACTTAAAGGACGGCTACCTCTCTATCTTAGGGTACAAGGTCTCTTTGATCTTTGAAGAGCCAGTTAAAGTTCCCAGGAAACGCCTCAAGATATGTGCCTTAGAATATCCCACTGGTGTTTTCACCCTAAAATACCATACACATTCATCCAACATGAAGTGTCCTCATATGGCTTGCCCTGCGTCTGAAGGGATTCCTCTCTTGACCACTTCTGCTGTAACCATCCCCCTGGGTCTCAAGCCATCCTGGACTCACAGATATCTTATGAACTTCCTGAGAAATTGTTCTTGGAATTGTACTCTCCCCCTTCATTAGGACGCAATGAACCTTATCTCTGTCCTGGGATTCTAGATGTCTCCCATAAAGACCCCGTTCAATTGTTGATAGCCAACCTGACTTCTTTCCCCATGACTGTGTCTAGGGGACAGGTCGTTGGATATGGCAAGTTGTTGAGCGCTCATGATGTCCTGTCTCTTCATCCCTTTGGCACATTCCAATATTTTAACCTACCTGAGGATGAACCCCAAGTCCTATCCTTGTTCAATGCGCAAGACTTTCCACAGCTGTACCTGGTTCAACAGAAAGAGGTGCTAGACTTGCTAGACCAATTTTCTGACATCTTTGCAAAGGACAGTACCAACTATGGGTTAGCCAAAGGTGTTATCCATCAGATTGATACTGGAGGCTCTCCCCCCTTCCGCACTAAACCATACTGCTGCAGTTGTGTGAAGGACGCTCAAGTGTCTAAAGAGCTCAAATAACTGCTAGATGCTGGGTTACTATCTCCTTCCCAAGTCCTTGGGCCTCCCCCTTGCTCATATTGAAGAAAAAGGATGAGGGGGAATTGAATTGTGATAGACTATTGACAATTGAACTCTTTAACCAAGAAGGACTCTTACCCCTTGCTGTGTATTGATGATGCTCTCTGCTGTCTTGGAGGCTCTAAGTTCTTCTCTGCTATAGATCTGGCATTGGGATACTGGCAAGTTATTCTTTTGCCCAAGGACTGCTAAAAGGCCGCGCTCATTACATCTGAAGGGCTGTTTGAGCCTACCTGCATGCCGCAGGGACTCTGCAATGCCCCCATCTACCTTCCAACAAGCCATGTATTCCATTATCTGTGACTTGAAGCTTTCATGTGTCCTAGTATACCTAGATGATATAACAGTTTTCAGCGCTACCTTTACCAATCACCTGGCTCATCTCAAAGAGGTGTTCATAAAGATTTGAGAGACTGGCCTTAAAATGAAACCATTTTAGTGTGCTTTCTTCAAAGAGCGTCTTGAATTCTTGGGCCATGAAGTAACCCAGACAGGGATTTGCCCAATGATCAAGAAGGTTGAGGCCATTGACAAAATGCTTCTGCCCACCAACCTGTGAGAAGTCCAAGTCTTTCTGGGCATGATGGGATAATACATAAAATTCATCCCCAATTTTGCTGACACTAGCAAACCCTTGGTCCAACTGCTGCGTAATGTCCCTTTCAAATGGACCACCAGCCAGCAACAGGCCTTTGAGACCCTTAAGCAAAAACTTAAGGAGGCCCCATCCTAGTATATCCTGATTACAATAAGGAATTCACCCTATATACTTATTCTAGTGACCTGGCCATTGAAGCCATCTTGGATCAATTGGATGATGAAGGTATGGATCACCCTGTAGCTTATACCTCCCGTGTTCTGAATAAGCACAAGAACTACAGTGTAACAGAGAAAGAATGCCTTGCTGTGCTGCATGCTTTCAAGCAGTTCTGCCATTACGTGTATGGCACCCATTTTGCTGTGGTCACTGACCACGCTTTTCTCAAATGGTTACAACAACTTAAGGAACCAGAAGGACAACTAGCTAGATGGGCTCTCCGCCTGCAAGGGTACAACTTCACTGTGCTGCATTGCCCCAGGATTCAACATCAGAATGCTGATGGACTGTCCAGAATGCCCATCCTTGCTCTACACCCTGCTGAGGCTGACAGGCTGTACTAACTAATTGGATATCCTTCTTCATGGGAGAACAAGACAGAAGAAGTTCAAGTTGCCCTTTCTAAATTATCTGAAGACACACTCATTTGTGACAATCAGCTTTTTAATAAAGTACAAGACCACTACTTGCCTTATGTAAGGCCTAGTCTTTGTCTTTTGGTGGAGCTCTAAGCTCATAAGGAGACAGGACATGGAGGCGTTGCCAAGACTTATGCCTGGCTCCAGAAGAACTACTTCTGGGAAAATCTTTGCCTGCTGATTCCAGATGTTATTGCTAGTTGCCATGACTGTCAGCTCTAACTGTGACGGAAATCACTGGATAATATGAAGCCGTTTCTAAATGATGGGGAATTACCACCCAAATCCAAATAGAATTGATGATTAACCACCAACGCGGCTTTAAATATCTTTTTGTGAAATTTCCAATTAAAACTCCAGGATTAAGTAGAACAATCAATCCTAACCAGAGTAAACCAAGATAAATGACCTGGGAAAGCATCAATGCATCTTCAGCGTAGAATTCTGGGCATTGAGAAGTGACACAATTTTCATTTTCCAGAATGAGGGAGGAGCTACAAAATTGGCTGGCATGAAATTAACATTTTGCGGCGCCAACAACTAAGTTCCAGATGCTGGGCCCCATCTTCCTGAAATGATTCTGTTCAGAATCAGATTGTACGGGATATACCGCAACAACCCAAACACAGGATGCATTTTTAAAATTTAAAATTAGAACTTGGGATAATTGATTTTTATTGAGTAAATTTAGAAGAACTCAACTCTTAGAGTTGAAACAGGGAAAATTATTCAATATATATCAGAAAAATTGACTAAGCAATACCACCTGAGTCTTGATCTCCTATTCCTTTGGCATCTTCAAGTAAGTATCTAGTCCAGGTTGCAAAGAACCCTTGTGTGACCAGCTTCTGACAACCATGCTGATTAATGAGCTTATATCGGGTGACCCTCATATTACGTCAATTTATCAACGTCAGTTTACAAGGGGGAGCTGGTTTCAGCTGGCATACTGGAGCAGCTGTGACCCATTTTTGATTGACTGTTTGGTTTAAATCCGTTAACTTGGTCAATTTTGATACAGGTTTCCCAGCCTTCCATGCCTTCTTACTTGGACGGACAATACCCAGCATTATGGAACTTACCGTGACACTAACAACCTCAAGCTGCCGCTCACAAGTTCAAGCTAGTCCCCCCGCAACACGCCTTTCACACTGTCAGTATTGATACTGTAGGACCTCTCCCTTGCTCCTGCTCTGGTTGCTGCTTTATCCTAATTGCTGTTGATCATTTTAGCAAGTGGGTAGAAGCCCATCCTACTAAGGACATCACTGCCAAGACAACCGCCACCTTCCTGCTGCAAGATATATTCTTTTGCCACAGTTGTCCTCAAGTGTTGTTGTCTGACAATGGGAATAACTTCCCTTCCAGGTTGGTGACCTCTGTTGTCAAGGCCTTGGGATCTCATCAATCTTTCTCTGCACCCCCATAATCCTTCTACCAATGGGGCGGTCAAGTGTGCAAATTCAACTCTGGTTTCTATCATGAGGAAACTCACTTACTCTGATGCTGCAAACCGGGATCTATACTTACCTGCTGCTCTCTTTGAATATTGCCTTAGCAAACATTGTGTCACTGGGTATTCCCCTTTTGCTATGTTGTATGGTTGTGAAGCCACCACTTTGTTGCTCTTGAAGCCCCCCTACTCTCCTCTGATAAGGCCATGAACCCTGACAACCATATCAAAGATCTAGTCAACAAAATCATTTATATCCAGGCCTCTGTCTACACGTCCGCATATAAGACCAAGATGCTTGAGCTCTCTCCCAACAATGCTGGACAATCTCCCTTGCCTGAGTTCAACATTGGGGACCATGTTCTTTATTATCAGCATAGAGTAGAAGGACACACTCATAAACTAGACTCATTGTGGATTGGGCCCTTGGAAGTGACCTTCAAGCAAGGATCAGAGTATACTGTAAAACTCTTCTCTAGTGTTCAACTGTTTGCTTGTGTGCATGCCAAGTTCCTCCACAAGTACCACCCCCTAAGGCCAATCTAGAGGGAGGCAATGTCATGAATGCCGCCATTCACCATGTTTTGATTTTGCCTTCAATGGGTTATTTTGAGGACAAATCTCTCTCTTTTGCTTTCACCCTTTGAAATGAGGCTGGCTCTGAATTGGGAAATTCAATTGTTTGGTTTCCTGATTCTGCGCAGCTCACTTGCCCCACTCAGTCTTATGGCAAGTGATCCTACTGTCTATTTACTGTTTTTTGGGAAATTTACACAGTATATATTCCTAATCTTTATACCCGATAAAATTTAAGTTCTATTCACATTTTTGTCTTTTTGTCTTCACGTACTTTGGCACCTCTCTAGCCACGTCTAGCAGATTTTATTCAATCAGGGCCACAAGGTAACTGCATAGCCTTCCCTGCCAATCTAACTGAGACTTAGTACAAATCCAATCCTAAGGTTAGGATTTCCCGTTGTGACTCTGTGCTGCGCCTCAGATCACAGCAATGAAAATTCCATATTCTTGAAGTAAATGGTCTTGCAAGTACAGGTATCCTAATCAATTTTGCTGATATCCTTTTTCTATTTGGTCTCAGTGATCTTGACAAATGCATGATATCTTATGAGAGTTTCAAGGTGTGTGGTAGAAAAGATTGTGGAATCCTCCTTGTTGAATGATGAGTGCTGAACTTTCTCAGTCAACCTGAGGTCCAGTCTTTTTCATCTAGTCTAAGCCTATTAATACATTGCATTTTGGTAGGAATATAATTGGGCTGCTTAGGGTGTCTGGACATCTTTTATCTGCACTTTCAATGGTTTAGTTTCTTTGGTCACATTTACTTATTGATTATCTGTAATAAACCCTTGTTTACACTGCCCCTGGAGGTAGATGATTTCACAAGGTTTGAATTTTTCAATTAGAGATCTATTTGCTCCAGTATCTATCAAAGCTTTGTCATGGTAGCATTGAAATCAGGAAGGGTAAGCAAGCAATCTATTTTCAGTCTGAGCCGCAAACAGAATAGAATTTTCAGATAGCAATTGGATCATGGTGATTGAATATAAATCCTGATCTCTGTACAGGCCTTTCTTTGAAGGAAAGAGAAGCTTTTCTGAGCACCTGTATGCTCTTTTTCTGTGTTAGAGTTTTTTGGTGCTCTGGAATTGTTTGCTTGTGCACTTCAAGTTCCTCTTCTGGGGTTGGCACTGGTATTAAAAGAAGCATGTTTGGTAGGGCAAGTATTCTTTCTGTGTGTATTACTCTCTTTCTTTTTTCAGCCTAATGTAGGCAGTCTGCTTTTTGATCCAAAAGATTTACTTCCTGAAAGGTCTCCTGAAAGTTGGTGCCGCTGTTTAACCCAAATTATCTCATGGCATACAGTAGTTTTAAAAGCTATGACAACAAGCAAAATGAACTCAGATTTAAACAAAAGCATTTCAGATTTAAACAAAATTCAACTAGCAGGTTAAAGTATACACTCTGTTAACAGGGATTTTTGGCGCTAATAGGCAAATAGGGTCAACACAGCAACAAAGTACTCACGCGCAAAGCAAAACCATTCAAAATGCAATCTGAAATACATGGATTCACAAACAAAATGGTGTGAGTTGGTTTTTGGTGTACATATGTTTACTATGTGAATTGGTGACAAAATACACCCACACATGGTGCGTCAAAACTCAATCCAAAAACGAAACACAATAGGAACTCAAACCACAAACAAAATCACTCACGCAGTTTGTGCAATGGATTGTAATCAAGAATGATACCAAGGCATCTAAAATAAGACACAAGATCTGAAACATAAATTTTAAAAATATTGTGTTGGGTGCTTATATTTGGCATAAAATCTGGGGAAAAGGGTGGGAATTATTTTGGGTATTCAAAAATGGGCATTGTAAACCAAAAACAACTAACTAAGAAATAAAAAATCTATAATTGGGATATTGGGTGGGAAAAAATAATAATTGAATATCCATAAACAGATAAAAGCAAAAATTAAAATCAGGGAGTAACTTAATTAAGTTTTATTTAATATTTTATTAAATTCTCAAAATGGAAGGAACACAGCAACAGACTACCATTGCACCTGTTGTGTGCCGTGGTTGTGGTTGCCCCCGCGGGTCAAATAATAGACTTAGTACAACACAAGTGCCTACTCAGGAGGGAGGCAGGAGAGGAGAGTTCCATAGTGACGCTGCACTGACACAGCCGGTTCAAGGAGCACAAGCTGCTAGGATGCAGAGCATCAACCCTTGGGTCCCAAAGCTGACCCGGAAGCCAACCAAGGTCACCACTACCAAAATGGTTAGAAACAAGGAGTTATAACTTACTTTGTATGTGTTTGACGCTGTGTACCGGCAAGAGTCAGTCCCGTCAGCCATTCTGGAGAAGGTGAAGCCTGTACTTGATACTAGCTATGAGCCCTACGTCAGTAATGGCAATCAGGAGGATGACAAGGAGCCCCAGTTCTACCAAACCAATGAGGGACAGCTGGTGCTAAAGAAAGTTGCAGCCTTCTACAACAAGGTGCCCATGCCTTGCAAGCCTGTCATCAATCAGGATCCTGGCTTGTCTGGACCCACAAAGCCCGCCCAGAAGCACATCCCTGACATCAAACGCATCATCCTGCTTAAGCTAATGCGGGAATTAGGTGACTACAAGGCTGCCGCAGCCCTTGTTGGGGTGGATCCCAAGTACGCCTCAAAGACCTTCAACAAGTTCCTCAACACGGGTCAAGTCCTTGCTGTGGAGAAATCCTTGCGTGTGTTGACCATGCTCACAAAGGAGCACAAATGGGCAATCCGCCAGTGAATAACCCAAGATTGCCATCTTGAACTGGCAAATATACAGGCCATGGTCAAGTCCGCTTTTGGGGTTGAGGCCTCAATTTCCTTCTATTATCATTTGGTCAAGGGAATGCAATTTTCCTGGAAAAAACTCGGGGTATCCCCATACAATTGGAACAGCCCAGCCAATATTGAGACCCGGAGAAAATACGCAGAGGCGTATACTGCCCTAAAAGCCAAGGGGACGGTCAAATTTTACTACATCAACAAATCAGCATTTGCCTCGTCAATGCATAATGAGTATGGGTATGTCCCCAGAGGCTCCAATGACGGGATGGCTCAGAGTGCTGCAGTCCATGCCACAGCCTATTTGATGGTGGCTCTCCTCAGTCCAAAGGGGGTTGAGCTCTACCAAATGATATTGTGATCTCACAATAGCCAGACCTTACTATCATTCCTCTGATTGGTCCAGGAGCACCTGAGGCGCGCAAGCCCGGGCTTCACCAACGTAATTGTGTTGGACAACTTTGGTCTCCACAAGGTGGAAGATATTCTTGAAGAATTTCCATCAATTGACACAAGCATTGCAGTGGGCCCCAGCAATTGGCCACAGCAAATATGCGCCTTCTCTTCCTCCCTGCCTATTTGCCCTTCCTAAATCCCATTGAGGAAGTCTTTGGGTGGCTCAAGCAAGTTGTCAAGCGAGGAACCCCAACTGGGACAGAGGACCTTTTTGATTTGCTGCAGGCCAGGATCCATACCCTCCCAGATGAGACCGTGGCCAAATTCTATGGCCACGCTGATTTGTTTATCCCCGCGTGCCTTGCAAATCAGCCAATCAATTAAAGGCTTAGCTTATCCCACTTTTTTTATATCTCCTCTAATTTACTAATCAAGATTCATTAACTAACATTTTATATTTAGATGTTTCCAAGCCCACAATCACATTCAGCAGCATCATCAATGAAGGTTAGTAATTTATTTATTCATAATCATTTTTATTATTGCATCCAAGGGTATCCCAAACGCTTGATAATGGATTACGCAAACACATCAATATCATTTTTGGCAAATAAATATAAAAAGCAAACTAAAAAAAATGTAAATCATACAAATTAGAAGTAGATTTTATTGACATATATTATATGCTTTTATTAAAACCTTCCCTGGAATTTATTTTGTAAGTAATGTTTGCTAAAATATTATTTTATAAAATTATTAATTATAATAAAAATAATCAAAAGGGTAAATATATTTATTGGTATAGAGAATAAATTAGAAGCGCCTATAATGGGTTTGGCAGTATGTACCCACCCCACAATGGAGGTGGCGCACAACCTCCACCGCCACACTGTGAACGGTGGATACACCCTGGTTAAAATATTCTTGCCTGCTGGTAAAAGAGAGGATGGTGAGGTGGGAGTGAAGCAGCAGCTTCTCAGGCGGGGCCGCAACCCCGTAGATTCCTGCCAGGACCAGGGCGTCCTGGATAACATGGTCAACTGAGTTGTAACCTGGGGGGACTTTTTTCCCGTTGAGAGCAAGTCAGGCCTTGTTGATCCCCAGAAGGACCCCGTCCAGGTCCTCCACGCTGGCGCTCATTCTGAAGTAAAACAGGAACCCCAGGTAAACCACCAAGTGAAGCCTTTGCCCAGCAAAGGCTTCTGTAAACTTGCATAATTTATTGTATACTGTGCTTATTTTTTTCTCATGTTTAGTTTTGCCAAAGGTAAGATCCATAGCTTCTGGGACTCCTGTCTCATCCGCACTCCAGGCCAGCCTGAAGTCCGCCAGGAGGATTTTAGTCTTCTTCACGGCTGTTGCATCCGCAACAGCCAGTTTTTTTACTGCGCGCCTGAAGTTCTCCAGCAAGTAGGACAGGGTGTGCTCCACCGGGAAGCAGAAGCAAGCAGCCGCATGGGCCCGGCCCATCTCCGGTATATTCTTGAATGGGAGCGTTGCCAGGACGTCCCAAACAAGCTCAATGGAGTTTACACAGTAAACTCCATTGAGGTTAACCAGGTCCAGGCAAACCAGTTGGGCATCCTTGTAGGCAGTAACTGCCCACTCAGATGCCCCCTCTTCATGTGTCAGCCCAGCCAATGCCTCCCTGGACATTGGGAATGCACCGTGAATCCTATCTTTGAGCTCCCGCAAGACAGGGGGGACAGGAAAAGCTGCTTTGTCACATGAGTGGCAAAATTTGAGTAGAACGTGGGGGGAACAAAAGGAACCAGGACCCAGCAGAGTTTGCCATCAACATCTTCTAAAAAAAGGTAAGTATTTATGAATTTTTATTAAATTTATTTTCTTAGGTTACCTTCTTGGGTTTCTTCTTTGCTGGCGGCTTCCGCAGGCTTTGCCATCCTTGGCGCAAGCAGCTGTGCGGGCGTCTCAGTGTCCTCCTTGCGGGCCCTCTTGGCGGGTTTGAGATGTGCATACATGTCAGGGTCGTCCGTCCAGACAGACGGCGCAGAGAGTGCAAAGGACTTGAATTGCAAGCCTTCAACCACTGTCTTCTGAATGTTGAGTAGGCGCTCTATTGTCTTCTCAGGTGTGTCTGGTATTTTGGTCATGAGTGACTTGGCAGACATCTTTTTGATTTTTTCCCCTTCAAGGACAGCAAACTTCACCTTTTCCTTGATCTTGCGGTCAATTTCTTTGATTTTGGCAATTGCCAAGTCAAGGTCTTTTAGAAGTTTTTCCAATTCGCTCATTGATTTTTTACTAACCTTTTCATGTTTTTATAGCTCTTGCCCCAATAAATTCTGTATTATTTTGATACAATTGCCTCTTTGTTTATTCCTTTTTGTTTTCCCATTTACTACATTATCCCATCTTTTTACCCATTTTGTATATGTTTTACATACATCTCAATATGTGTCGTTTGCTTTGTGTGGCATTGTTTTCCTGGTTACCATGTTATTTTTGGCGCTTGACACAGCCCCTTGTGAAAACATTAACAACAATTTGGTGATCAGCTAAATTTGAATTAGAAAATTATAGTGTTAATTTTGTTTAGATAAAGTTGTTACTGATCCAAATTCAAAACCTTAATGATAAACTTTAAGCCAATCAGGAGCTGAGTGATAAAGTGATTGTTGTGACATAAAGGGTCATTCAATAATTCTTTGATGCATGTGCGCTAATTAGTATGATTGGCTGGATGTTTTGCCATTGTACGCCATTGCCACTGTGGCAAGTTATTGATGGACTAGTGCCCAATCAGCTGCTGAGTTAACACAAGTCCATCAACAACTTGCCACAGCGGCAATGGTGTACAATGGCAAAACATCCAGTCATTCATATTAATTAGCGCACATGCATCAAAGAATTATTGAATGACCCTTTATGTCACAACAATCACTTTATCAATTGGCTCCTGATTGGCTTAAAGTTTATCATTAAGGTTTTGAATTTGGATCAGTAACAACTTTATCTAAAAACAGTTAACACTATAATTTTCTAATTCAAATTTAGCTGATCACCAAATTGTTGTTAATGTTTTCACAAGGGGCTGTGGTTTGGTGCTAAAAATAACTGTGTTCAGGATCTAGATACACACCATAGTAAATATATGATTTTATAGAAATAAGCTGAACATAAAGAATAAAACCAACTATTAACAAAGAGAACATGAACAATTGTAATTCAAAATAAAGATAATATAAATATAAAATGTTTGGTGACAGGGGGGTTATTGAGATGGGGGGGAGTGATGCCTAGGAGGCTGAATAACGCAGGAAGGAAGACGTAGAGGCAGTGCTGGCCTGGGGGGTCTGGGATTAGTTGGGTTGGGCTTGCAGGTTAGGGGTGTTGGTGGTGGGGGTGGAGGCAGGAGGATTTTGCGTGATGGCCGCCATATACCGCTTTTTGTACTCCTCATTGGTCATTGGCTGGATGGGCTGGTAAGTGGCAGTGGCCCGAGGTGGAAGGCGCTTATCCTTACGTGATTGGCTGCCCATGTTCACATGGAAAACCATTTGCGCAAACAATTCAGCCACTGTTTGGCAACCAAAGAGAAAATTGTGATCAAGGACCCCAAGATAGAGGTCGTTGAAAGCCTGAGGGCGGCGCTCCCGTAGTGTGAATCCCATGTTAAAGAAGACAACATCTCCCAGATGGACATTGGCATGACTGACAGGGTAGACTGAGGCCTAGTGCCCGCGTTCCTGGATGGCCTTGAGGGCAGTGGAGCTTCCCTCCATCTGGTGGCTCAAGAAAACCTGGTATTTGGAATTCGAGCCATCCCAGGAGTTGAGCAATCCACCGAGGGTGTGGCCGTAAGAGTACCCATTGACAAAATCAGGGTTTGTCTGATAATAGACAAAACCCTTGGCTGACACAGCCAGAAATTCACCAATAAACGTCCCCTTCTTGACCTTCTTCCTTCCTTTTTGAGTGGCGGCTCTTCCTTGCTCACCAAAGTCATCAAAAGCTAACAATAGCTTGTAGTAGGAGATGAAAATGACATCATCTGTCAGACTAGTCAGGCATTGGACCAGGGTGGATTCAATGGCGGGATCATACGGGGAATTCTCAGCGCCATCCCATTGGTCACTGGCAAAATTGGTAAGGACCTGTACAGAAGCCACCTTCTTGTACATCCAGAGCTGCAACATGCGCTCAGACACCCAAATGCCATGGTGAGCAAGTTGCTTCCGGACCTGGGTCAAGGGAAGCTTGGGGTCCCACTGGATGAGGTCAAGCATTATTGGGTATGCCTCAGTTATCTGGGACTCTTGGGCCTTCTTGGGCTTCTTGGCTGCCCCAATCCAATTTCCCCTGTTCATCATGCTGTTGAATTCCCGCATGACAGTAGCTTGGGTAAATTGCAATTGGTCAGCGATCTGATCCCAGGACAGACCCTGCAGGTTGAGTGCCACAATTTCCTGAAGAATTTGGGTGGTGATGATTCGTCGCTTGGGGCGCTGGGCAGGGAGAGCTGAAGCCTGATTGGCTGAGGGAGGGGCAGGTTGGGCAATGGCGGGAAGTTGTTCCAAATTGAGGTTGCCATCCTGATTGGTTGGTTGGTGGGCAGCTTGTGCAGGGGTGGGTGTGGGAGCGGGGGCAGCACTAGACGCAAAGTGACTCTCAAACAAGTCAAAGCCATATGAGTCGGGGGACAGTAACAGGTCAGCTTCCTTGTTACCCGCCTCAAAGGCTTGGGTGTAAACGGGTGCCTCCATGTTCTGAGCCTCGCCTCCATTGAAGCTGGCTTGGCTGCTGCTGGCTTGGCTTCTGGCGCCGTTGAAAATATTGCTGTTGAAAACCATATTGAAACAAAACCTAGGATAAAATCACTAAAAGTAGAAATTTTAAAAATTAATGATTTATTTTTATTGTTATCATCATTCCATATTTGGAAGGTTCTCAAAACCATTCCATACAAATCTGGAGCCATGAAAATAAATAAAATGCCTCTGTTCCTAAATTGGATAGCTGTTGATTGGCTGTTATACTGTTATTTTTCTATTTTAGGCTGCTCATACTACACATCTTGTGTGAGTTCATTTTGTTTTGTGTTTGTGTAATCTCGCTTCTAGAGTACTCAGATTTTGTTTCATTTTGGTCCTTCTGTTGGTGTCTCATATGAATCCTGATTGGATTATAATATGCTCCAGAATAGCATCCATCCATTTCACTTGTTGTGTCAGTTAATTTTGTTTGTGAGTTGAACTACACCACTTGATGTTTGATATAATTTTGTATAATGGGCAAGTGAAATTTTGTTTTTGGTTTGACATTTCATTTATTAACCGACAATATTTAAATTATTTGAATCCTGAATCTCGCACGACTTGGATTCCGTTTAAATCTGAAATGATTTTGTTTAAATCTGAGTTCATTTTGCTTGTTGCCATAGCTTTTAAAACTACTGTAGTATGCAAGGCTATTGCAGAATTTTACATGTGTAGAGGGGTCATCAAAGTGCATGTGGCTTGGTGCTCTGCCTTGAATGTCTTTATAGGCAGAAATATATTCATAAATGGTCCCTGTTATTTTGATCTTCTTCAATCTTTGGCCAGTCATGATATACAAGCCCTGTAAATTTCAATAGTATAGGTTGGATTTAGCTTTCCCTTGTTTTATCAGAACCCTGTATCTCATTTTTGCTATAGACTCTTTAACTATCTTTTAATAGTGAGGCTTCACACTTGTTATGTCTTTTCCTTCCTTGAACTGAGCTATATAGCCCCAGGGTAAGTATAATAGAAAGCTGAATTGGGTTTCTATATCCTAAATAAAAGACTTAAAGCTATACACTAGTTATATCCAACCTCAGCCAAAAAGATCACCTAAACCAAGTTAACATTCTGCATCCTCAAAAATTTTATTTAACTAACTATTTAGAAAAGATGCCAAGTGGTAAACCAGTTTTGGCCACTGATGGGAAGCTAGACCAAAGCTTTTCCCGGTTTCCATGGGTGCCATCTGCCATCTTGCTGGCTTGCTGTAGTAGTTACAGTGGCTGGTGGGAGCAGTCTGAGAGGTGAGCCCTCTGCTGCTGGAGGTATCTGTGATTTGGACCCCTCCCTGAGAATTTCCTGTGGGACGCTTCTGTTGCAATATGAAACTCCATAGGTCTGCTAGAGATCCTTGGGTGCAAGTCTTTTGATAAGAGTCCTCCTGAAGAGGTCCTGGTTCTCATTCTGAGTTGGGTTGACATTGTTTGCTGACCAATTTGGTGGAAATTTCTATGCCTCTGTATGAGATATCACCTTCCTGGTGCCTTTGGGGGTAGCCAACTTGTGTGGACTTATTTTAAGTGCTTTGGATTCAGAGGGTGGTGTTCTCTCAGATTGGACCAGAAAAGGTGTGAATCTCTCTAGAGAAAAGGTATTGCAAGGCTACAGGAGGTATTTTGGAAGCTTTCTGGTGAACTAGTTGATTCAATGTTTCTTTTATGGCGAGGTAGTTGGACTGTTTAATGGGTGAAAAGGTATAATTTAAGATGGTGGATCTTGTGGGGACAGCTTGCCCTTCTTTGTAAGCTCTCCGGCTGGTAAGAAGTGCTGTTTCTTGAATCTTTATCTTTAGAGGTATTTTCCCTTGAGTTGGTAGGTGTTGAAACCCTACCACTGTCAAGTATATATTTCTGAGATATATATTATAAAAATAAGGGGAAGATTTAAGAGAATGTTATTTTTATTTGATATAGAAGAGCAGTGTTATATATCAAGGCAACAAGCTACATGGTATCCATGTAGATCATGCCAGCCATGTGTTTTGGAAGATCTGGGCTCCTCTGTAATGCAATGGTTTGGTCCTGGCATAATATCTGGATCTTGTTTTAGGGCCACCTTTACTTGTTGATTGAGCCATTCCTTGGGAAAATGATTTCCCAAGAGGGAGCAATTGAAGATGTTGCAAAACTCTTAATTGGCTGCCCAACAAAAGATATCTGGTTTGGAGGCTTCATATTAAAAACCTGGTTAGCTTTATACATGTGAAGGTTTTTAAAGCACTCGGGTACCTTTTGTCAGGGCTGAAACTAGCTTTGCTGGGAACTCCGGCAGGCTTTGGTGAATGCTGTTCAGGTTTAAGGCCTATCGGTACCTGGTGATCTTTTGGGGGCGGACTGTTGAAGCTTCATGTCCTGGGGAGCTTGTTGAATTCTGGCTGGGCTGGGCTGAGCACACATTGGATTCTCTTCTGGATCTTTGTTTGCGGGTAAAAGGATGCTCATCTTTGGCTAATCCTGGACTTGAAAAAGTGGATTATACCAGGGATTTAGATGGTTCTTGAGTCATGTACTTAAGAGAACACCATACCTTGAAAGGTTATTGCGCGTGGTTGATGCGTAATGTCTAAGATGGATGGCAAGAAAGAGAAATCAATCTGATTTTAAGGCTATCGATCAAACATCAAAGTTAGCCGTTGGTGGAGTGATGGCAGCAGAATGTTTTGGTTCAGCCTTAAGAGTACATATATAATCTATTTTAATATCAAATGTAAGCAATAGAGGCAAATGGGATAATAGAGGTATTTTTGGGGCATTTATGCTAGATGATATCACTTTTTGGTGATAAAGGCTAGCGCATTTTGTAGGGAACTTCTGCATCCTGGTACTTTGTCTTTCCACTTGCCATGTTTGGTGCCGTCCAGCCTTGAAGCTCGGGCTGGTCCCATTGTACGCGGTACGCTCCAAAGCCAGCGTTGGTGGAGGGGTCATTACTAAAGGAAGGATTCTTCAGGGAAGAGTCCATCTTCTGAACTTCTTGCGGCAACTCTTCGGAGACAGGAGACGCTGGGTTGGGTGAAACGAAGCGAGGAGTACTGCATAGGGACATATAATCAGCAGGGTGAGGGTCGTTCTTTTGCTGGGATTGGCCTGTCTTTGGCACTCTGATTGCTGGAGTCGAACCGAGGCGCGGGCTAGCAGCCATGGAGCTGTTTGCGCTAATGAGGTTTTCCTCCCAAAGCAAAGTGTAAGTAGTCTGGAACTCTCCTGATGTAGTGAAGCGAGGCTTGGAGCTTGTGCATGTAAGCTTTGCTTCCCATGGGACACCATGCTGTATCTTGACAGAGTCAGAGAGTACACTCTGCAGATCCATAACAGCTGAATCGGAGTGGTCCTCATTCTGAGTTTCATCACCTTGGCCTGAAAGGAATTCAATGGGGATGGGCTTCCACGAATCAGTCCCTTTGCTGGAGGGAGGTGAGGCTTGGGCGGCCACATTGGCGGGTGAACCATAAGCACCCTGGGCCAACATATTTGAGTCTCTTGATGAAGTGTTTTGGTCCAAACTACTGGACGGAAAGTTGTACCCAAGGCCGGTCTCATTTTTGTAATGGTGGCCAGAGGCTTCAGCTGTCCTCAGGTGTTGTGATTTGGGGCGAAGGTATTCCTCAAAGAGAGGAAATGGCTTGTTGTGCTCGCTAGCCTGCTGGTGAGCCGAGGTAAGCATGTTTCGATCAGAAAGATTGTTTAATGCAGTTTCAGGAAGTATGGGTCTGGTATACTCATATCGGGAGGTGGGGATAGTTTGGTAAGCGGTATCGAAGCTATATCTCGCACTGAATGCTTCATGAGCGCCACCGGCATACGTTTGGTATCCAGCATTGGATTGGAATGTGTTGTTCCCATAGTATGAATAATGGGGCCTTGCATCTGGCGTGGAAGATTCCATAATTGGTTTGGTAGCTTGTTCCTGCTTGGGCGACAACCTTTCTGGGGGAGCTATGTCGGGTAAATCTGGAACAAGGCTGCTATGTTCTGTGTTCTGAGAAATGAATGCATTGTAAAAGAAGAAAGTACCTGTAAAGTCAGGGAATTTAAATCGTCAGTCTAAAATCAATTAAAATTCCAATCTTGTTGTTACCAGTCCACTGATATTGGTGCGGTAAATTTCCCACCATTTGTCAAGATAAGTCCGATGATCAAGTTTAACTGGAATCGGGGTTTCGGAGTGAACCTTAAGGGGATGATCATCTTTGAGTGTCTTGGGCTTTAATCTAATGTCAGGGGCAACGCAGCCAGGGTCTAAATCTTTAACTAGTTCTTGGGTAGCGGAAACAAGATGAGGTTCTGAATTCCAGGGCTTGTCCTTTCCAATGAAGTGCATCACAGCGATATTATCCGAATTCTTTTGATACGCTGGTGCATAACTGCAATAATTGCAGTTAGATATCGAAAGCAAATATTTTGCAACGTGGTGAACCATTACCTGTAGAAAGCGTTTGGCGTGACATTATAAATATAAGGCATTCTTTGATCGGCTGTTTGGGACCAATTGCTGAAATATGTGTTTAACAGCCCTTGATCACCACCTTTAAAAAAGTTCAACAAAAATCCAAACCCCAATTTAGTATTATGAAAAATTACCATCAAAGCTTCCCTCTGTGGCCAATAAATTCAAAAGATCCTGATATGTTTCCCGGTTGGGTTTACAAAGAAAAACTCCAGAATTAAAGCAATCAGGCCAACCGGGATCTGGGCAAGCAGCAAATGGGATATCTCTGTACTTTTCAAATAAATGATCGATAGATTTTAAGACTAGAATATCAGCATCGAGAAACAACGCGGTTTCGATCCAGTCCAAAGACCAAATATGAATCTTGGAAACAGTTAAGCCAAGCTCCGTCCGCCCCAGAAGGGTCAGTTTCTCCACATCATGTGTATCTAATTTCGAGATGGGGAGTACGTGATCAAACACTCTGTGAAGCTGCACCAAGCTATCTTTTTCCAGGCCGGGGGTGACTAAACATATGAGCAGTTTTGTTGTGCCTATGTTGCGAATCGAGTACGCTAGCACGATGGCGCCTTTCACATACGAATCTGTAGCTACAAGAGTCACATACGCCTCAGGTTTACTGGAGTTAATAGTCGACATATAGATGATTAATTATCTAGTCTGCTTGTTTTGAAAATCTATCTAAACTAGATTGTATGTAAAATTAGGTATTAGGGTGCTGGACTGCGATTCTATACTCGATATTCCTTAGTGTTGCATCAGATGAAGCTGAGCTTTCAGTTGTATAGTGGTCACTTGATAATAAAGTTGTCATCCAGGCTCTCATTCAAGCGGACATAAATTCTAAATAAAACCATATTTTTAAAGCCGTGGTTGATGGAACTGATAAAGTTGAATCTGTCGATCAACTAGGAGATACCAGCACCAACAGATTACAATAGTACAACTGACCAACCAATCCTGGTCAACCAATCCTGGCTTATGGTTAAAATGGCTACAGTCACCGATTTAGTCACAAGCCTTCAAGGAACCAATTAGCACACCCAAGCCATAAACTGACTGGACAACACCAAAGAATCGTCATAAAAGTGTCTAAGGCGTAAACATTTTTCTCAACATGGAAGTTAATCCATATTAAAGGAGCTCGGTGATGGCTACTAAGCGACATATGATTAAAGGACATGATTTTCAACCAGACCGGCGCATGAAAATCAAATAATTCTAGAAAAATTCCAAACCTGTTTACAAGGTTACATCCCCTCTCCAAGAAGCTCAATGGGCATGTGAAT
Source organism: Entomophthora muscae (assembly GCA_014839935.2). NCBI lineage: Eukaryota > Fungi > Entomophthoromycota > Entomophthoromycetes > Entomophthorales > Entomophthoraceae > Entomophthora > Entomophthora muscae. Next base: position 86,959 of record QTSX02006429.1, read on the forward strand.
CATTAACAGTTGTGCCATTATTTTAAAGATGAATACTTTCCTATTAACTGTGCCACTTTGCGCCTTAAAATTTTGATTTAATTTCCCTACTAGTAAATTTAAAGGATTGCATCACTTTTACTAAAAGAAATTTTATTCAATCTTTACTATATAAAAACCTATATTACGATTGAGAGTTAATCGCTATAGCTAAATTAAACCATTATTAAAAACGGTAACTACCTTATTTCAGACACCGTTATTTTTACGACCCTAATTGCAACAAAACGGCATCATCCCAAAAAGTTTAACATAGCTATAGGATAAAAATACGCATATGCTGGGTTTTGTTGGGAATCAAACCGATACCTAAAATCTTAGCTTTCTTTAACGGTATTGAAATTATTGAACCCTTCTTTTTAAAAAGAACCAGCACGTAAACTATATCTATTCGATCACTAAATAGTATTAAAATTGTCTTATAAAAGCAAATATAGCACCCTTTCTATAATATGTGTGTTGAGTATATACTTCCAGGAAGCATAATAGACAAGATAAAGAGGAAATTTAAGAAGGGAATGATACTTTATTGATATGAATATTGAGGAGTATATAGTACCATGGCAAGCCACATACTGTTCATGTACGTCATAGTAGCCATGGGGCTTGTCCAGGTAGTATTCCCATTAGGATTTAAAATAGTTGATCCCCATATAAGACAGGCATCTGATGAGAGTGCTACTGATTATTCATTGATCAGAGAATTGCTCAGGAAATTGCCTCCCTGAGAGAAAGCAACTGTAGATGTTGTGACATCCCCTGGGGTGCTGAAAAGCAGAGCTTTAGGAATTTTCTTGAGGACATCTGGAATCCAGGCCTAGTATCAATCTGATCTGGTATTGGGAACAGGTAGCCAGGAATAATGATGTGTGTTCCTTGCTTTACAGGGACAGCACCAGTCATGATGCATGAGCTTCAACCCTGTCCATGCACCAATTCCTTTGACAAGATAGGTACTGTCTGGTTTGACCTCCATGACCATGTCCAGTCCTCTTATTCCTGGTTCTAATTTGTGTAGGCCATGATTTACCACCTAGATCTTGTCTTCAGCTTGGAACCTTTCTTCCTGGAGGAGTATTGCTTTTTTCTTCACTTGTTCCATTTTTTTGTCTTCCTGGTTATGCCTAGCTTGTTGTACTGTGGGATTGTCACTTCTGGATATCTTTTTAGATAGAGGCAGGCAAGGTCTTGTGGTATTACTCATGTCAAAACAGAATGATTGACCTACCAACAAGGTTCTGACTAAGCGGGTTTGTGACCCGCAATCCAACTTTCCTGTGACCTGTTCCCAAACAAGGAAGTCAGCTCAAATTTCCAAAAGCAACAACATAAACAAACAATGATCCTATTTGGTGGATGACTTGATTTGGCGCTGGACCCTTTACCAGAAACAAGACACCCCCTTCATCATCCAACTAAATGATCTACATAATCATGTTCCTCTTAAACTGATTCGCAACAACTATATAATCACTATCTCTAAATAAAGATAATTATCTAGTCTCCAAATATTTCCCTCCTTGTAACTCTGCTAAAACAGTACAGTTACAACATTGGTAGCAGAAGTAGGTTATCTATCCTACTTTTCCAAACAAAATTCTGCCTTTTGCCCTAACTTGCTGCAGTCAACAAATCTATGAAAGAATCATGTCTGGCCTCTCTGCAGACTGGACACCCTACACAATGGGTACCAAACTACCAGAGGGGTCTGTACTATACCAGAACATGGTAATGCTGGTCCCTGCTTTCAACGCCCTATCTGTGCAAGGATTCTTCCAAGCGCCTACCATCATCTCTCAAGTGGCAGACAAAAGTACTGTCAAACCTGCAGGCTCAAGCCGCCAGCAAGGTTCCTGTTGTGTTCTGAGGCGTGGCACAGACACACAATGGGAAATCCTAACCTTAGGATTGGATTTGTACTAAGTCTTGGTTATATGACAGGGAAGGCTATGTGATTACCTTGCGGCCCTGGAAGAATAATTTCTACTAGCTGTGGCTAGAGAGAGGCGCGGAAGTACTGAAGACACAAAGACAAAAATGTGAATAGAACTTAATCTTTATTAGTGAATATGAAATGGAATATATAGTGGTTAGGAATCCCAAAAAACACTACCAGGACGGTAGGATCACTTGCCACCAGCATGAGTGGGGCAAGTGAGTTGCGCAGGATCAAAAAACCAAACAATTGTATTTTCTGATTCAGTCATCAACTCATTTCGAGAGGCAAAAGCAAAAGTGAGAGATTTGTCTTCAAAATGGCCCCCAAAGGCAAAATCAACACATGGTGAATAGCGGTATTCACGACATTGCCCTCCCCTAGATTGGCCTTAGGGGGGTGGTATTTGCGGAGGAACTTGGCATGCCCTTGAGCAAAGAGACAGCCACTGGAGAGGAGCTTTACAGTGTATTCAGACCCTTGTTTGAAGGTCACTTCCAAAGGGCAATCCACAGAGTGTCCAGCTTATGCGCGCGCCCATCTACTCTATGTTGGTAGTAAAGAACATGGTTGCCAACATCAAATTCAGGCAAGGGGGAGCATCCAGAATTATTGGGGGAAAGTTCAAGCATCTTAGTCTTGTATGCAGAAGTGTAGGCAGTGGCCTGTATATCATTTATGTGGTTGACTAGATCCTTGATGTGGCTGTCAGAATTCATGGCCTTATCAGAGGAAAGCAGGGGGCCCCCAAGAGTGATGGGGTAGTAGCCTCTTGCCCATACAGAATAGCAAAGGGGGAGTACCCAGTGACACAATGTTTGCTAAGGCAATACGCAAAGAGAGCAGCAGGTAGGTATAGGTCCCAAATGGCAGCGTCAGAGTAGATGAGCTTTCTCATGATGGAGACCAGTGTTGAATTTTCACGCTTGACTGCCCCATTGGTAGAAGAGTTTTAGGAGGCAGAGAAGGACTGGTGGGACCCCAAAGCTTTGACAACAGAGGTTACCAGCTTGGCATTGAAGTTAGTCCCATTATCTGAGAGCAACACTTGAGGACAGCCATGGCAGTAGAAAACATCTTGTAACAGGAAGGCAGCAATTGTCTTAGCCATGATGTCCTTTGTAGGGCGAGCCTCTACCCACTTGCTGAAGTGATCAACAGCAATCAGGATAAAGCAACACCCAGAACGTGAGCGGGGGAGAGGACCTACTGTGTCAATGCTGACAGTATGAAAAACATGTTGAGGGGGAACTAATTTGAACTTGTGGGCAACAGCTCAAGGCCTCTTCAGCTGGCAGTTGTGGCAACTAGCTATGGCGTCTGAGATTAGCAGGCAAAGGTTTTCCCAGAAGTAATTCTTCTGAATCCAGTCAAAAGTCTTAGCAATGCCTCCATGCACAGTCTCTTTATGAGCTTGTGACACCAACAAGAGGCAAAGACTGGGTTGTACATAGGGCAGATACTGATCTTGTACCTTTTTGAAGAGTTGGTTGTTGTGTAAGAGGGTATCTTTGGATAGCTTGGACAAGGTCAGTTGGACCTCTTCTGTCTCACTTTCCCAAGAAGAAGGGTATCCAATTAGTTTGTACAATTGGTCAGCCTCCGCAGGATGTAAAGCAAGAATGGACATTCTGGATAGCCCATCAGCGTTCTGATGTTGAATCCCAGGGCAATGGAGCACAGTGAAGTTGTAACCTTGCAGATGTAGGGCCCATCTATCTAGGCGCCCTTCTGGCTCCTTAAGTTGTTGTAACCATTTAAGCAAAGCGTGGTCAGTGACAACTGTGAAATGGGTACCATACACATAGTGGCGGAACTGTTTGACTGCATGCCACACGGCAAGACACTCCTTCTTGGTGACACTATAATTCTTCTTGTGCTTGTTTAGCACGCAGAAAGTGTAAGCCACAGGATGGTCTACACCCTCGTTGTCTAGTTGGGCCAGAATAGCTCCAATAGCAAGATTGCTAGCGTCAGTGTATAGGATGAACTCCTTATCATAGTCAGGATACACTAGGATTGGCGCTTCTTTGAGATTTTGCTTAAGGGTTTCAAAGGCTTGCTTCTGACTGGCAGTCCATTCAAAAGGGACATTACGTAAAAACTGGACTAGAGGTTCACTAGTATTAGCAAAGTCAGGGATAAACTGTCTGTAGTAGCCCATCATCCCTAGAAAGACTTGTACCTCTCGCAGGTTGGTGGGCGAAAGCATTTTTTCAATGGCCTCAACCTTCTTAGTCATTGGGCAAATCCCTGTCTGGGTTACTTCATGGCCCAAGAATTCAAGACACTCTTTGAAAAAGGCGCACTTGGAAGGTTTTAGCTTGAGGCCAGCTTCCCAAATTTTATGAACACCTCTTTGAGATGAGTCAGGTGATTGATGAAGGTAGCGCTGAAGACTGTGATATCATCCAAATATACTAGGACGCATGACAGCTTCAAGCCACGGAGGATGGAGTCCATGGCCCTTTGGAAGATGGCCGGGGCATTGCAGAGTCCCTGTGGCATGCAAGTAGGCTCAAAAAGCCCTTCATATGTAATGAGCGCGGCTTTTTGGCAATCCTTGGGCAACAGATCAACTTGCCAGTATCCAGATGCCAGATCCATTGCAGATAAAAATTTAGAGCCTCCAAGACGTCAGAGAGCATCATTAATACGCGGCAAGGGGTATGAGTCCTTCCTGGTCAAAGAGTTCAATCAGCAGTAGTCCATCACAATGTGATGACCTCCATCTTTCTTCTTTAAGACAAGTAGCAGGGATGCTCAAGGACTTTGGGAAGGTGCCAGCAGCCCAGCTTCCAACAGTTGTTTGAGCTCTTTAGATACCTGGGCGTCCTCCACGTGGCTGCAGCAATATGGTTTAGTACAGAAGGGGGGAGCGTCGCCAGTGTCAATATGATGGATAACGCCTTTGGCTAACTCATAGTCAGTACTGTCTTTAGCAAAGATATTGGAAAATTGGTCTAGCACCTCTTTCTGTTGAACTGGGGACAGCTGTGGAAAGTCTTGCGCAGTGAACAAGGATAGGGCTTGGGGCTCATCCTCAGGTAGGTTAAAATCTTGAAACATGCCAAAGAGATGAAGAGAGATGACATCAAGAGCGCCCAACAACTTGCCATATCTGACAACCTGCCCCCTAGACACGGTCATGGGGAGTGCAGTCAGGTTGGCTACCAATAATTGAACAGGGTCCTTATGAGAGACATCCAAGATTCCTGGGCAGAGATAAGGTTTGTTGCGCCCTACTGAGGGGGGAGAGTACAACTCCAAGCAGGTTTGTTCAGGTAGTTCATATGATATCTGGGAGTCTAGGATGGCCTGGGAGCCAGGGAGGATGGTGACAGCGGACGTGGCTAGGAGAAGGATCCCTTAAGGCGCAGGACAAGCCATGGGTGGACATTTCATGTTTGAAGAGTGGGTGCAATACTTGAGGTTGAAACCCCCAGTGGGATATTACAAGGCCCATGTCTTGAGGCATTTTCTGGGAACTTAAACTGACTCTTCAAAGATCAGAGGGACTTTGTATCCCAGAATAGAGAGGTAACCATCTTTCAAGTTGATTATCCCATTATATTCCCTAAGGAATTGAGTGCCAACTAAGAGATTGTAACTCTTGTTTTCCAAGACAACTGCTGGCGCAGCTAGGAGAAGCTTGCCAAACCGCATGGGTAGAGCGGAGTATGCCCCTATGGCGCAGGTCATAGACAGTCCAGCTGTGCCATATGACTGGTGATAATTAAGGTCAGGGGCAAGTTTAATTTTCTTCACAAGCTTGGAAGAGACAATGTTGACTGGCAAGCCAGTGTCTAAGATGGCCTTAATCTTCACTTTTTGAATGGATATCTCTACTCAAGTGGTAGTGTAACCAAAGGGTGGAAGGACAGCCAAGATATCTTAAGCCTCTCCTAGTTCCTTATCCCACTTCCCAATCATGCATCTTAACCCTAGAAACTCCTTATAAACAGTTTGGGGATGGAGAAAAACAGATACATTCTTGAAGACAGCATCAGCAACCTTGGCAGCTTCTTCTGACAACTCCACTAGCACAGGGGACCTCTTAGCTTGAGTGAGGTAAGGGCAAGAGACAACTTCTTTGGCTTCAGGCAAAGGCTTAGAGGTAGTTGTAGTCTTTCCTGATTGCAATTTATAGGGGACTGTAATGGTTTCAGGAACAGCCAGAACAGAGTACCCATATGCATTGGCACTGTCAGTATCAGATTCATCCAGGTCAGAGTTGTCAGAGATATCATGAAACAAGAGAAGGATAAGAGGAGCCTCATTATCAGCAGGCTCAGAGTAAGATATAGAGGGAGGGATAGAAAGAGACTGGGAAGAATTGTCACCCAAGAGCGTCTCTGCCTCTAGGTTGACTGTTCTGTTCCCGCCTGCTCTTTTGGATCAGCTCCTTCAACCCGTGGGTTGGTGCAGACTTGAGAATGGTGACCTATCTGACCACAATTGTGGCAACCTTGGCGTCAAGGAATATTTTGCAAGTTCATGATAAGAATGCAAGGACCACGGGAAGACAAACCAGAGTTAGAAGCAGCTCAACTTTCCCTAATGACTGCTCCAGAATGGGTAAGGTACATGTCCTGCAGCAGCGTCTTTATGCTCTTTATAGAGGAAAGCATAGCTTTATGGGCTTTGAAGTGAAGACACAGAAGCTGATTAACTTTGAGAGCTTGAGTGCAAGCCATGTAAGCTTCATGGGCTGTCAATTGTCTGCTTGTTATCAGTTGCTGTCCTTCCATGTAGAATCTGTCTACAAACTCAGCTAATGTCTCCTTAGGCTTGAAAGCAATGTGCATAAAAGTGTCCTTTTTTACTTCCAGGCTAAGGTCACCACCAAACTTGTCAATCAGAAGCTGCTTCATATCTTCTCACGTCTCAATGAGAGGTAGTTCAGGCACCATCACCTCCTGGCAAGTTGGGTGTAGACAGGTCAGAATATGTTCTTTCTTAACCTTGCCTGATGCTTGTCTCATGGCAGTTTTGTAGATAGTTAGGAAAGCTGCAATGGTCAAGGTTCTAGGGTTGAAGACTTGCTTAAAGATAGGCTTAAAATGTGCTTTGGTAGTTGGACCATCATTGTTGCTATCAAGTACATTTATACGCAGGGAAAACTCTGCTTCAAATTCAGAGGGGGGCTGTCTAGCCCATAGCTGACAAAAACTCTCTTTAAGGGTAGTCAGGGTCTCAACAGCGCAGGCACTCATATTGACAGCTTGAGTGGTCTGTTGTGCAGTAGCATCTAGGTGTTGACCTTGGGTGATCACTACTGTGGAGAGCTCAGCCAGTTGAGAAGTAAGGGATGGCCCCACTGAGAGGCAAGGGGTGAACCTGTTGTTCACAGAGTCAATCAGTTCACTCATCTCTTGTACGTCTCTATCCAGCTCAGTATGGTCCCGCTTCAAATGATCCACCTTGTTAGCTAGGGCAATTAGTTTCCTAGCGTATTGGATTTGAGGGGCTCCTTGTAAGCCAGGGCAGCAACCATCTTTGTCAACAACCCCAACTGGACTAGCAGCAGTTGCCATCATCTCACGTAGGGCGGCAAGTTCTTGCTGTAGCTCCGCAATTCAAGCAGTCAACTCAAGCACCTGGGGGTCAGGTTGAGGCGCCTCAGCAGGATGTCCTTGACTGCAAGTAGTTGTACGTAGCTCTCAAATAGCGTCCCATATTCTCTGCTCTCAATCCGCCAAGTCATCAGAAGAAGGAGAGGGCAGAACATCTGGCTTGGGCGTAGCTAATTCATTCACTTGACTCTGGAGTTTGGCTATAGCAGCAGCAGTGGCAGCTCTTTCTTGACCAAACACTGTACTGAGTTCATTAAAGCTGTTAGCAGCAAAGTCCACTACCTGCTGTAGTTGCTCAAATAAATACGTGCTGAATGCATTGAGCTGCTGCACAAGTCATTCAAAGTCGGTGAGATAAGCGTTTAAAGTGGAATCTACTTGAGTTCTCCAGGGTTGTTCTAGCTGGTGAAACTTGTTTAGACTCTCTCTCACATATTTGGGGATGGACTGGCACATTTGTTTGATAGAATTAATCAATTGGGTCTGGGAGGTAACAGAGTTGCGCTGATTGTCAGATACCAAGGAAAACAGGAATGGATCCACTGTTGGTAGGCAGCAAACTGGTCCCAGTGATGAGTAACCGCTGCTTGTAGAGACAAGATTTCTTGGACGTAGAGCCCCAACACCATTTGATGGTGGGCCAAGGCAGGCTGCACAAAGGACAATAGTAAGTGCTCAGCAGAGCCAGCTGCCGAGAAAAGATGCTGTGGAATTTGAGGAGCCACAATCAATTCATAGTATTCCACTTGACTGAACTGCAGCTGAAGGCAAGAGATTGCTCCTTCACAGGCTATCCCAAGGGCTACTTCCATGACTTGTTCCAAGTCAGGGGTACCCATGGGGTAAGCAACTAGGCAGAGACCATTCCCGAGGTTCAGTACAGTAGGGATAATAGGCAGGTCAGCAATATATTCCTCAATGGAAGGGCTAGTAATTTCAGGTGAAGTTGGTTCTTGTATAGGCAGAGGCAAAGGACCTGAAAATGTAGATGCAAAAGGGGTAACCAAGGGGCTTACAGCCCCTGTAGTGAGCACCATTTTTGTTGTGTTCTGAGGCGCGGCACAGACACACAACGGGAAATCCTAACCTTAGGCTTGGATTCGTACTAAGTCTTGGTTAGATGACAGGGAAGGCTATGTGATTACATTGCAGCCCTGGAAGAATAATCTCTACTAGTTGTGGCTAGAGAGAGAAGCAGAATTACTGAAGACACAAAGACAAAAATGTGAATATAACTTAATCTTTATTAGTGAATATGAAAAGGAATATATAGTGGTTAGGAATCCCACAAAACACTACCAGGACGGTAGGATCACTTGCCACCAGCATGAGTGGGGCAAGTGAGTTGCGCAGGATCAAGAAACCAAACAATTGTATTTCCTGATTCAGTCATCAACTCATTTTGAGAGGCAAAAGCAAAAGCAAGAGATTTGTCTTCAAAATAGCCCACCAAAGGCGAAATCAACACATGGTGAATAGCAGTATTCACGACAGTTTCAAACAAGCGGGTTTGTGACCCGCAATTCAATTATCTGGTCACTCAAAGCCAGACTAAGAAGTCAACTCAAATTACCAAATCCAACAACATGAACAGATGATGATTCCCTACAGTGGATACCTTGTTTTGGCGCTTGACTCATTACCAGGATCAAGCCACCCCCTTCTTACATCCAACCGTGTGATCAACAATCATGTTCCTGCTATCCTTGATTCACATTGACTATATAATCACTATCTCTCAATAAAGATTATTGTCTAGCTTCTAAATATTTTTCCCCTTGTAACTCTGCTAAAACAGCACAGTTACAACAGTATCACACCCGCTCATGTAGCCCAATGTCTTTGTAGTACTGTCTTGGAGTCATTTGCTGGGGCCAATGACAACAATGCCACAGCATGGATACAATTGGCACAGAACAAATTGACGCAAATGAAATGCTCACAACAGTTCTGGATTGCAGATATATCCATCTGCCTCACACATGACACAGATACATGATGCAACAAATGACATGAAGACCACACTTAAAAAGACTGGGACACCTTCAAGCAAGACTTCTTAGTAAGATTTGTGATGAAGGACACCACTCTTATGATCATACGTCAAGTAAAACCCCTGACCCTTACTGGCACAGTGAAGGAACTCACTCACACATACAAAGAGCTCCGCCTATAGGCATCTTCTGACATTATATTTGACAATTCAGCTACGCACCTCATGTACTATGACACACTTAAGCCACACATGATAAGACACGTCAACCTGGACCAAGTAAGCAATCTTCAGAGTCTCTATTGTGAGGCAGAAAAGGCAGAGCATACGTCAAATGCCCTTCACAAGGCCCAGGCTGGAAAAAGATAAAGACTCAATGGCTCTCACCTGTCAGGTCGCGCTAATTGCCCTTTACCTGGCAACAGCAACAACAATAATGGTGTGGGCCACAAGTCCTTGGGATCAAATGGCCACAGTAGCAGGAATAATGAACAGTCAAACTGCACTCACTTTAGAGTCACTACTACTCAGGGCAACCAGGACGAGAAAAAAGCCTGGGGAGAGCAATAAGTGAGCCAAGCTCTCCCTGCCAAGCTCCTGCCTTGCCCAATAATGAGTACCAACCCAAAGACGTGGACCAGTGTAAATAATACAGGTCCCATAATAAGACCCAGTTCTCTACACCATTGCCAGACATCCCAATAAACTAATGTCCTACTATTTCCGCTTTTGCAGTTATACCGGCTCAGCGCTCCTAGACTCAGGCGCGGATTGCACACTTGTCAACAGCATCTTTATGGACAAGTTCAAGCTAGCCACTAATTTTTGTAGATTAAAAATGTGGTGCTAGCTGATGAACATCACATCACTGTGACACGCAAGACTGCCCCTTTCTCTATTGCGCTGAAAAATATACACTTCATCATCCAAGGACTTGACATTGACTTCCCCAGATTTGATGTTGTACTTGGCCTGGACTGGCTATGAAAGAACAACCCGCATGTAGACTGGGTTACCTCTTTATTAACCATCAAGTGCAAAGGGGTTAATCACCAAATCTATCCTGACTCTGTGAATCACCTCCTACAAAATCATGTCTTTGTATGTATCACAGAGACTCTTGAAGATAAAGATACCTCAAGGCAATCAATTAGGACTCTTGCCAATACAAGGTCATACACTTCAAAGATCACCAGGACACTACACTCCCCAGGACCAGAAAATTGTGAACCGCCACCCTGAGAACTTCAAAGAAGCCTTACCAGGGTTGTCCCAGAAAAACACATACAACATGTCATCTAGCTCAAGAGAGCAGTACCTAAGGCACAACTTATATACTGTCTCACCCCAAATAAAGTCAACACATTATGTGCATACCTCAAGGAAGCATTGGAAAAAGAACTTATCTGCACATCTCAATCTTTATTTGACGCTGCTGTATTTTTTGTAGTGAAGAAGAACGAGTCTCTTAGACTTTTTACTGACTACCAAGCACTGAATAAAGTTATCATCAAGAATTGCTACATGTTCCTACTTATTAACAACCTCTTTGATACCTTGGGCAGGGCAATTGTCTTTTCCAAGATTGACCTGACAGCAGGCTACAACCAAATCCGCATCAAAGAGAAAGACATACCCAAAACAGCCTTCTGTACCAAGTATGGTTTCTACGAGTGTGTTGTGCTCAACTTTGGGATGACAAATGCACCATCAACCTTTGTTGCTTTCATTAATAAGGTCTTTGCGCCTCACATTGGCAAGCACACACTGGTATACCTAGACAACATAATTGTGTACAGCCCCTTGGTGGAACAACACCACAGGTACTTAGAGGCGGTCTTTAAGATCTTGACACAACACAAACTGCTTGCCAAGCCATCTAAGTGCCAGTTATACTGCAAACAGCTGCCGTTTCTTGGGCACATGATGTCAAAAGACGGCATCAAAACTGACAACCAGTCCAAGCAATCTTCAAGATGCCACCACTCAAGAACAAGGCCAAGCTCTGCACCTTCCTGGGGATGATTGTCTATGTTTGAAGGTTCATATCCAACTGTGGCGTCCTAACGGCCCCCTTGTCATCAATAACAGGCATCAAGTCTAAGTTTGTGTGGACTCTGCAGCATGACTTTTGTTTCCACCGCCTGAAGGAAAAGATGATGTTCACTCCCATCCTCCAATACCCAAAGCAAGATGGAAATTGCCAAATGAAAACTGATGCCTCAGATGCCTCCATTGGGTGGTATTAAAAAACAAAACCAATAATGATGACTTCCTATTGGTGGCCTACAAATCACACAAGCTGACAGATGGTGAGTGCTGCTATTCTATCCATGATAAGGAGCTGCTGGCCATTGTCCATTGCCTAGTAAAGTGGCGCTGTTACCTGGAGCGCCAGGAAGAATTTACTGTTCTTACTGATCATAAGTCCCTTATTTACTTCGAAACCCAGGCCAACTTATCCAGGTGCCAAGCGCGCTGGATGAAGTTCCTGGAAAGATTCAACATGAACATTCAATATAAGCCAGGGACCAAGTTGGTCATGGCTGACGCCCTTTCCTAACTGTACATCCGAGCCACAAGAGACAAAAACGGGCTTGACCCTGACTGGCCTCTCCTGGTGCTCTGAACCAAGGACAAAGGTTTCCTGCCAGGTATCACTGGTATCACTAAGGAAACTGTCATCAAAAATGAGCACCTTTTCACTGACGTATATGGCACCCTCCATTGAAAAATGACCAACAAAAGCACTGTACCTTACATTCCCACACACCAAAGAGTCAGCAACCTCCAGAATTAACTCATACAGAAAGGAACATCCTCCATGTTGACAATTCTCAAAAATATTTTTCTTATTTTCAATATTGAAGATTATTTTTTTCTTGATTAAATAATTAACACTGATAATAGAAGCAATATTTGATTTTTATTTTGAGCTTTTAATTGAAATTATAAAAGATAAAGCAAAAACAATTTTTGAAATTGTCAACATGGAGGATGTTCCATTCTGTATGAGTTAATTCTGGAGGTTGCCAAAGAGTCAACACCATCCTATGTTACCTTTGAGACCTGGGCCATATGAAGAGCCAAAATCTCTATGAATTCCTAAAACATGGTGGCCAACCTTATACTGAGATGTACAGGAGGTCCTTGAACAATGTGAAGTATGCAAAAAGTTTGCAAAAAGTGATATCTCATCAAAATCTGTGTTACCAATCCACTCTCAACTACCCTTCAAGGTGTGAGCCCTTGACATTGTTGGGCCAATGCCAGGAAGACACAACAACAAAAAATACATTATCACTGCCATCAACTTCACTCGCTGGCCGGTAGCACAAGCGGTGAAGACACATACTGGCAACAATATCTATCAATTCATTGGGAAAGAAATAATTAGCAAGTTTGGCAAACCCAAACTATTGATCAGACAGGCAAAGGATTGAGCTCAGAAAGCACCAATGTTTAATTTTATGTTACAATTACATTAGTGTTAACTTTTAAATTGCAGAGCTACTACCTCAGTATTGACATATACTTCTTAAACAAGACAAGCTATCTATATTCCTAGTACCTATTTGATGTAGATATTATCTACTAATAGAAAATTAATTGAAATTGAAACAAGAACAAGCTATCTACCAAAGTGACATAGGTTTAAAAATGTTTGCTACGAAATATATTCAGTAAGGGATCATCATAGGTTTAAAGCAACTTTAGTCAAGATTAGATAAATATGAAAGCTAAGCAGATTCTACACAATCTAAACTATTATGATAAAGAGTAGGAGCACACCATTTATCTTTAATGTAAACAGAATAAGGAGAATTGAGAAACATACAAGAGACAAATATGTTAAGGTAAGAGAGATTTTATTATCGTACAGGGCTTGGAACCTAGATAAGAACGTTAGTTTTTGAAGCAGAGATAATAATGAGAAAGTATAGAGTTTCAGTTAGGCATGAATGGAATTAAAAAAGGTCTTTCAACATCAATAACTTGAATCAGACTCGTCATCTAAATTGTTCATCACATACTATTGTTGAAAATATAAACAAGACTCACCTTATTATTTTTGCCGCTATCTCTATAAAAAGATCAAAGGAGACATAGTAAAACTACAAGACAGTTAGTACTAATCAGGTAAAGAGAATAAGAAAAAATAAAGTGTCAGGTAATAGCAGCCAGCTAAATATCCGCATGGGGAGTAAGACGGTAATTCCAAAAATGCCTCATCATATAAGAAACGAACAATCAAGCCAGGTACTTACATTAAATAAGTTAGGTGGATTCCGGTAAACTATAGGGCATGTTAGTTATGGTTGTATAGGAAAGAAACAAAAAATATAAAATCAGAAATGCAATTATAATCAAGGGTTTTCAGAAACTCTAGTTTGAAAAGAAAATGAATCATCACACACTGAAGGACAAATTTAAACTGTACTTACCAGAAGAAAGAGATGAGCATCTGGAGGTGCCCTCTGCAAACTAAATAGTAGTCTGTCGCCCCAGGCCATCCATCCAGACTCGACCAAGATTGTTCAAAATTTTGCGAGCCATTTTCCCAAATTCAATTGACTTTTGGAAGTCTTGAGTGAAGTTAGGTGTCGATTAGAGTTTGTACTTTTTACTGCATCGATTCAAAACGGTATATTCATTTAGGATTTATTATACTGTGAAAGCCAATGCCCCAGTGCCTATACAAGCAATGTCGAGTTTTATCGGGTTGATATAAAATTTCTCCTAAACTGAGCAAAGCCTCCAAGTTCTAAATAACAAAGTGTGTAAAGAGTGCTTGATTTTATCTAAAAGTTTTGGGTTTTGATGTAAAATAGTCTAGAATCTATTTACTTTGGTTTGATTTGATGAGTAAATTTTAAGAACCCATCGATTTTGAACGATCTGGATTTAAAATCGAACGAAATTGAGACTCGATCAAAAAATCCAACATAACTTGTCCAGCATAACTTGACCAGAACCAATAGAACTCTATCGCTATGGCCATACCCATTTTAAAGCTATTTTGATTTTTTACAGTCAATAGGGGTACAGCAACATGGGCTTCTTTTTATGATGCTGGCTTCAGGACCCAAAACTCAATTTAGCTAAAAATTTGATTCAAGCATTAAAAATGTGTTTTTTAATCAGTAGTTTTCAAAGCTATGGTGCTAAGCAAAAATAACTCAGAATTAAATGAAATGGACTCAGATTAAAGTGAAATTCAAGTATCAGTGTAAAATATACACTCTGTTAACAGGGATTTGGGGTGTCATTGGGTGAAATGAATCAACACAGCAATGAACAGTACAGTAATTTTATAACCTGTTGAGATAAACAAAATCATCTCAGTCTAAAAGCAAAATCAAAGTGGATCCAAATATATTGTAATTCAATACAGTAGTTTTCAAACCTGTTAAGATAAACAAAAAATCCCGGTCCAAAAACAAATACAACTCAGTCTAAAAACAAAATCAAAAATTAAAGAATTTATATTAAATTACAATAGATTTGGATCCGACTTCATTTTGCTTTTAGACTGAGTTGTATTTGTGTTTAGACTGAGATTTTTTGTTTATCTCAACAGGTTTGAAAACTACTGTATAAATTTCTTGATTTACAATTTGTTTTTAGACTGAGTTGATTTCATTTATCTCAACAGGTTATAAAACTACTGTACTCACCTCATTTCTGAAACTGTTTTTTTCAACAATGATAATTCTGACACCTTAATTTTTAAACTCATATTTTCAACACACTTATAAAATCATATTTCTGACAATTCAAAAATACAAACCAAAAAATTAAAAATAAACCAAAAAACAAAAAAATACATTATATCAAATAGCAAATAGATAAATTGTTTATTCATAGATAAAACTTGTGACCTTTGATAATTTCTCAAGATAATTTTCCATAGTTTCAGCAGTATAGCCAGAGTTGATCAGCTTATATATGTTCTGCTTTTTCATCTCATGTTTTGCTTTTCTAGCAGGTGCAGCCTTACCCTTTCAATCTCATCTGGCAGCTTTTCAGTAATAGCCTGCTCATTTTACATGGCCTCAAAGTACCTATCAACAGAGAGCTTATTATCTTGGGCTGAATTTGTAAATTTCATATGCTATTTTTCAAGGACAAATATTGTCATCAGCTCCTCTTCAAGCACAGCATGATAAACGTTCTAGTGGATCTTGTTATCAGTCTTGCAACTTCCTAAATTCACTCTGTCATCAATTTATTGGTTTTTAAAGTATTTCATAAGCTTTTGGCAAATATTATCATACTTAATAGTATATGAACCACTCTGAATCAGCTTTTCAGGGATCCACTTATTTGAAAGCTTCTCTTCATTTTAATAGAGAAGTGCTTTTAACTTAAACTTGACTAGAGTAGACCCTACTGGAATTCCAATCATTGACATGTGAAGTAAGTGACCTAATAATTTAAATCTTTCCAAGAAGGGAGTGAAGTAATTTAACAAGTAATATATGCTGGTATATCCCAAGACCAACCAAGAGGCCTTGGGATTAATGATAGGAGAGAAGCAAGCCTTTTTAACATAAGGGGCATAACGGCAGCGTGGACCAAAACAATACCAGATATAATTATCAGATTTATCAGTTGGTGTTGGATCTGGGGTTTTGAAGTTCACATTAGCCTGGTTGTACCCTATTAACACACAAAAAACCCACACAAGGAAAAGGGGTTTAATGTTGTTGGGAGATGATCTCAATAATCTACTAATCAGTTAGAGAGTGAAAATATAGAGTTTATTGAAGATGTTGAAAGAAATAATATTGTTGGGGCAATTTTCTCAGAAAAGAGATTACAGCTTAAATACTGAAGAGATAGTAAAATAGGATCATTGGGTTTACCCTTAGGTCTAGCAAGTACTGCTGTTAAAGTATAGCCTTGCAGGTCTGCAGCCTGCCAAACAATGTCAGGGCCCAGAATGGGTCATACAAACCCCTATGTTGCATGGGTTCAACACCTGCAATTGAGCAATCACACAACCAAAAAAATGTGTTGTTGATTACACAGATTAGCCCAAATAAAACTTTAATTCCAAGTAGAGAATTGAACCCTGGTCAAGGCCAAGCCTGGGGGCAGTTGAAAACCGTCCTAAAGCCAAGCAAAAAAGATTTTAATTGGCCCACACCCTCTGAAACCCAGAATTGGGGACTTGTGTTGCCAAATGGCCCAAAATTCCCCTGTCAGCTTCCCCAGGGCAAAAATAATGAAAGAATCCATCTAACTGACAAATCAGGAGTCATCAATGGAACCCAGCTTGAGAATAATCCATTGATAACTAATAATAAGTTACCAGTAAGTCCAATTGCAGTTTCCCAGCAGGATATAGCTGGGCACACTGGCATCCTCTTTCTTTGTTGACATCTTCATCTAATAAACTTTGTTGTTTAATGCACACTAAGCATTTATACTTTGCAGGGGTTTATTACATTATTACAAATTTTATCCTGCTGGTGCTTTCAAACAGAGAGTACCTCCAGTACTAACGCCAGCGCTGGGAAACGGAGCAACTTCTAGCTGCCTCCAACCAACCACCGCCAGCCTTTACTCCACCTCCTAAAGTGCTGGACCAAGAAATAATTACTACTCCTGCACCACGCCCCTCCTTTCCTGGTGTTCTTCTGCTCCAACAACTTGCCCAACCAAGCCTGACTATGAGCACTGCCACAGGAAAACTTTCTCTCGTTTCTTTTGCTTCATCATATGACTACAGTAAGCTTGGGTTTGCCTATTTGACCATGCTGGGGCTCACTGAGCAAGTGATACCCCACATGGGAGTGTGACGTTCTTGGGATACTGCTGCTAATTATGTGATGTGGATGGCCCCTGCCATTTACTGGGCCTTCTAGGCTCAACCCTTTCCCTTGACCAAAGGTTCCCCTGGGAGTCACCCAGGCCATGATAAACAAGAAAAAATAGGATTTTTTATTAACTTGCAGGGTGTAATTCACTTTCTTGCTATAGCCTGGCATCTCTGATTCTCCTGGATGAGTGGTATTTTAATGGCTTGATTGTGATTCTTGGGTTGATTGGTTGTCTAGATCCCTTGACAATTGATTGATGTGTGAAGTGAATTTTTTATCATGCTGATTGGCTTTATGGGTTGTTTGATTGGTTTTGGATTTATTAATTTAAATTAATTTATTCATAACATTTTGATTTTTATCATCAAGGTCTTTTGGAGCTATTACTGGTGTTTTTAAAGTAGGATTTATATTAATCATCATGGTTTGTCTCTTATTCTTGCATTCAGTTTTGTTGATGTATAGTGTCTTAAAAATGTGTTTGTTTTTGAATTCAAATGTGTTTCTGTACCTGATCTTACGTTCTAGCAAGGATTTGAAATTAAATTTAATTCTGCATTTAAAAATGCAAAATTGTCATTATGAATTTCAATAGTTGTCAAAACAGCAGGGTCAACCTGCCAACAAGGTTCCAACTAAGCAGGGTTTTAACCCACAATCTGACTTCCCAGTGACCTGTAGCCAAACAAGAAAGCTGACTCAAATTCCCAGAATTAGCAACATGAACAAATGATGATCTCATATGGTGGATGACTCAATTTAGCACTTGACTTATTACCAGGATCAAGCAATCTCCTTCATCATCCAACTGAGTGATCAACACAATCATGTTTCTCATATAATGATTCAGCACAACTATATACTCCATATCTCCAAATAAAGATAATTATCTAGTCTCTAAATATTTTTCTCCTTGTATTTCTCATAAAACAGCACAGTTACAACATTGGTAGCACAGGTAGGTTCTCCATCCTATCTTTCCCTTCAAAATTCTGCCTGTTGCTTGTACTTGCCGTGGTCAACACATATACAGAAGAATTATGTCTGGCCTTCCTGTAGACTGAACACCCTACACAATGGGTACCAAAATACCAGAGGGGTTTGTACTATACCATAACTGGTATGCTGATCCCTGCTTTCAACGTCCTATCAGCGCAAGGATTCTTCCAAGCGCCTACCATCATCTCTCAAGTGACAGACAAAAGTATCATGCCCACCCATGTAGCCCAACGTCTTTGTAGCACCGCCTTGGAGTCATTTGCTGGGGCCAATGACAACAATACCACAGCATGGATACAATTGGCACAGAACAAATTGGCGCAAATGAAATGCTCACAACAGTTATGGATTTCAGAGATATCCATCTTCCTCACACATGACACAGATACATGGTGCAACAAATGGCATGAAGACCATACTGAGAAAGACTGGGACACCTTAAAGCAAGACTTCTTAGCAAGATTTATGATGAAGGACACCACTCTTATGATCATACACTAAGTAAAGAACCTGACTCAGACTGGCATGGTGAAAGAACTCACCCACATGTACAAAGAGCTCCGCCTACAGGCATCTTCTGACATGACATTTGATAATCCAGCTACGCACCTCATGTACTATGACACACTTAAGCCACACATGATAAGACACATCAACCTGGACCAAGTAAGCAATCTTCAGAGTCTCTATTGTGAGGCAGAAAAGGCAGAGCATACGTCAAATGCCCTCCACAAGGCCCAGGCTGGAAAAAGAGAAAGACTCAAAGACTCTCACCTGTGTCAGGAATATTTCTGACATAAATAAAATCCTGACTGAAGGAAAATGTTGGGAAAAGATAGGGGAATTCCCAATTAAAGAGGCCAAATTTGATGAAGAATTTCCCCCTTTATTTGGGGAAAATAAAAATCAAATCAAAGAAAAAACGGACTTTAATAGACGCCAGATTAATTTATCATCCAGGCAGGCGTCCGCTGCCACCGCGCAGACGCCTGCCAGCACCCTCTTCCAGCCTCCCCACACCCAGCCAGCTGCCAGCAGGCCTCCTGATGACCCCCGCTAGCCTACCAAGCCCCCATTGCCCAGCCAGTCCCCTGCAAGCCCCCTGCCAGCCACCTGCTTGCCCAGCCACCCTCCAGCGGACCTGTTGCCAGCCTCCTGCCCGCCAGCCAGCCACCCGCGCACCCAGCCAGCTGCCTGCAAACCTGCCACCAGCCTCCCACCCGCTTGCCTGCCTCCCAGCTGTCAGCCAGGCCCCTGCTGGCCACCCACTTGCCCACCCAGCCCCCAGACCACCCGCTTGCTCCCTGGGTCCCAGCTGGCTGCCAGCCAGCCAGCCACCCACCCAGGTCCCAGGTCTCATCCCCCAGCCAATTGGAAGCCATCATAAACGACAGCTAATCAAAAAAGTACCTGATTTCAGGGAATAATACAGGAAATAATTTCTGCCCTGCAGAAGAAAGGAAAAACCAAAATTCAGATTCTAAAACCTATTCTGACCTTTCAGAAGATAGGACAAATCAGGTCTCAAAAGTTAAAAATAATTTGACTTCAAACCAATGGGATTCAGAGGACCACACCACATGTTTGAGCCCAGACCCCAGCCAAACTGAACTTTCCGACACAAAAATAGATTTGGGAAGTCCCATGAGCCATCCCCATCATCTGACTTCACACCCAGGGAACATCATTGGCCAGGCAGGAATGGCCAAACCCCCAGCAGATTGCCCCAGAACAAGAATTTGGCCACCTCCTCAAATCCCAATTCCCAATCACCTTGTCTAAACTTCTGGGATCCCCAATCCCTTGCTTTCACTCCCACTTGCAAAATTTTGCAAGTGGGAAGCACTATAAATAAAGGATCCCCCTCAGTAATATCTTGTGCTCTTATTGAGCTTAATACCCTCAATAAAGTAAAATTATACTTACAACTTTAAGTCAACTTTAATAGTTAGCCCCAGCCAACCTCCCTCCAATCCAAGGAAGATGAACCATCTCATCTTCACAGCTGTACTCACAGCTTGCCTTGGGATTGGAGGCTTGTGACGTACTACAGTCACTGCTGAGTATTTAGCCAAATAAATGCTCCAAAATATAAAGATGTTCTGTTTTTGCTGTTTATTACATATATATAGGTTTGTTTGGAATTCTTGGGGTAAAGGTTCCTAGAAACTGGATATCTATGTTTAAAAAAAGAACAGAATATGGATGATTAGTTAGGTTAGGCTAACTAAAAGAATTGAGGCAAGATTGGTCAAATCAATCTTGGAGACTAGGCATCTCAAAATGGGTTGATTAATTAGGAAGATTAATTAATAAATACGGGATATAATTAATGAGGATTTAATTATATTAAAATGGCCTTGACTTTGTCAAGAAGTTTGGTTAAGGTTAACCATGGGGAAACCCCCAGAATTAGGGTTAAAAGCGCTGCGTTGGCAAATTTATTGGGTTAGAAGTGCTGCTGCGCCGCCTAATGAAATTTGAGAGGCACCACTATCAAATTTTCTCAGGCGCTGGGGCGCCACCTGGGGAAATTGCTGGGCGCCGCAGTGGCGCCTGGTTTGAGTTTTGAAGCAGTTTAATGGGTTTTAAAGGCAAAAACCCATTAAATGCAAAAATAACTAAATAAAGGCAAGGATGCCTAGGAATTCAGGTTTAATCAGCTGGTTCCCAGTTGGAACACTGATAGCTGAGTTTAGGATGTGCAATCCACAGGGTTTTGGCGCTGGGAGCTGGGGAAGCTCCATGCCAAATTGGTACATTGGGTTGAATGGAGTCAGGTGACTTCTGCCCATTGTAGGTCAATTCTCATAGGTTGAGAATTGTTGGTGATCTTTCAGGTAAAGATCTATGTTGGATGACTCAAATGTCATAGACCACGTGACACAAATTATTGGTTGATTCAGGAACCAGAGGGGGTTTCAGCCGTGTATGCCCTGAATGGGATATAAGCAAAAACAGTTAAACATTAATAAAATATATTCATTGTCAGTTTCAACGCTTTCCCCTCACCTATTTTTCAATTGTCATGCCTTCTTTGTTAAAATTTGAGAGAGCCAAGTTTGGGGTCCTTTGTGTGAAAACCGCTGCCACAAGAAAGGAGGTTCCTACAAGTACACTGGAAGAAGCTTGGGCCAGCCTGGAGGTCACTAAGACTGTTCCTGCCAAATCTTTAGTAGAAGTAAAGGCTGCGTTTGAAGAGCTGTATTCCAATTACTTTGCAAAGGAAGGGACTCCCGCTTAAGGGAGCCAAATTTATGCTTGGGATGCTTGGAACTTATTGATAGGATGGGATGAAATCTTGTAACAATTGAAAGAGATGGCAAATTGTGAAATTGAGGCGTTGAGAGCCTGAGAGGAAAAAAGCGTTGAAATCATGGCTTGTTGGCGGGATGACAATAAAGTGTCATCCAATAAAATCTCCTCCCTGGAGGCAAAGCTCCTCAAAGATTTGTCCCAGGAAGGTAACAGCAATAAGAGTCAAGGGCAGGATAATGGCAGGATGGACTGGTTAGGCCTGGATCCGTCACAAGGCTACCAACAGGGACCAGAGTTCTTTGGGCCCTCTCCAGAGTGGCTAGGCCATGACCCTCATTACAACCCTGGCCAACTCAACTTCTCCCAGACTGGACCCTGGCCTCCCCTGGTGTCTCTGCATTCCATGCTCTCCATTGCAGTGTACACCTCCATGTACTATGTATTGACCTACTTTGCTGGGTTCTTCGGAAGATACAACTTCCACACTAAGGTCTTCCTCTGGTTGATGACCATATACCCCATCATCATCACCCTGACTGGGTTCCAATTTGCCAACCTACTACCATACCTGCTGCAAGTGGTACCCACAGTTTTGGGGTATTACACCTGTCAGGTTGCACTAATTGCCTTCTACCTGGCAACAGCAAAACAACAATGGTGCAGGTCACAAGCCCTTGGGATCAAATGGCCACAGTAGTGGGAAATGGAAAGTCAAACCACACCCACTTCAGAGTCATTACTATGCAAGACAACCAGGACAAGAAAAAAGCTTGGGGAGAGCATTAAGTGAGCCAAGCTCTCCCTGCCAAACTCCTGCCTTGCCCAAGAATGAGTACCAACCCAAAGACATGGACCAGTGCCAATGATCCAGGTTTCCTCAGGAGACCCAGTACTCTACACCATTGTCAGACATCCTAATAAACTGATGTCTTACCATTTCTGCTTTTGCAGTTATACCAACTCAGCGCTCCTAGACTCAGGCGCAGATTGTACACTTGTCAACAGCACCTTTGTGGAGAAGTTCAAGCTATCCACTAATTCTTTGCAGATTAAAAATGTGGTTTTAGCTGATGAACATCACATTGCTGTGACATGTGAGACTGCCCCTTCTTTATTGCACTAGAAAATCTACACTCCATCATTCAAGGACCTATCATTAAATTTCCCAGATTTGATGTTGAACTTGGCCTGGACTGGACTGGCTATAAAAGAATAACCCTCACATGGATTGGGTCACCTCTGTTTTAACCATCAAACATGAAGGTGTCAATCACCAGATCTACCCTGACTCAGTGGATCAGCTCCTGTGTGACCACATCTTTGTACACATTACTGAAACCCTGGACAAAAAGGAGAACCTCAAGGTAATTGATTGGGACTCTTTCCAACTGTCGTGAATAACAAATTCATCATGTTTTGATTTCGCCTTTGTTGGGCCATTTTGAGGACAAATCTCTTGCTTTTGCGTTTGATTCTTGAAATGAACTGGCTTCTGCTTCAGGAAGTAGGATTGTTCAGTTTCCTGACTCTGCACAACTCACTCGCCCCACTCATGCTTGTGGCAAGTGATCCTATCACCCTGGTAGTGTTTTGTGGTATTCCTAACCACTATATATTCCATTTCACATTCACCAATAAAATTTAAGTTCTATTCACATTTTTGTCTTTGTGTCTTCTGTACTTCTGCGCCTCTCTCTAGCCACAACTAGTAGAGATTATTCTTCCAGGGCCGCAAGGTAAACACATTTGCCTTCCCTGTCATCTAACCAAGACTTAGTACAAATCCAATCCTAAGGTTAGGATTCCCCGTTGTGTGTCTGTGCCGCGCCTCAGAACACAACAAAAATGGTGCTCACTACAGGGGCTGTAAGCCCCTTGGTTATCCCTTTTGCATCTACGTTTGAAGGTCCCTTGCCTCCACCTATTTGGGAGTCAACCTCACCTGAAATTACCAGCCCTCCTATTGAGGAAGACATCCCCAACCTGCCTATTGTCCCTACTGTGCTGAACCTTGGGAATGGTCCCTGCCTAGTTGCTTACCCTATGGGTACCCCTGAATTGGAACAAGTCATGGTGCTAGCCCTTGGGATAGCTTGGGACGGGGCCATCCCTCGCCTTCAGTTACAGTTTAGCCGTGCCAAATACTATGAATTAATTGTGGCCCCTCGGTTTCCACAACACCTCCTTCCAGCAGCTGGCTCCGCTGATCAACTGCTGTCATCCTTTGTACAGCCCGCCTTGGCCCATCACCAGATGGTGTTGGGACTCCACATTCAAGAAATCTCGTCTCTACAAGCAGCTGTTACCCATCATTGGGACCAGTTTGCCGCCTACCAACAATGGCTTCATTCCCTGTTCTCCCTGATATCTGACAATTAGCGTGATTTGGTCACCTCTCAAACACGTTTAGTCAATTCCATTGAACAAATCCACCAGTTCATTCCTGAGTATGTTAGGGAGCAACTACATGAGTTTCACCAGTTAGAACAACCCTGGCGCGCTCAAGTAGACTCCACCCTAAACGCCTATCTCTCCAATTTTGAGCGCCTAGTGCAACAGCTCAATGCATTCAGTGTCTATTCCTTTGAGCAATTGCAACAGGTAGCTGACCTTGCTGCCCAAGGTCTAACTGAGCTTGGTGCAGAATTCAATCAAGAAAGAGCTGCCACTGCTGCTGCTATTGCCAAACTTCAGAATCAGGTGAATGGGCTGTACTCTCACAAACCTGATGCTCCGCCTTCTCCTCCTGCTGATGATCTGGTGGACAGAGAGCAGAGAATCTGGGAAGCCATCCAGGAATTACGTGCTTCCACTTGTAGTCAAGGACGTCCTACTGAAATGCCTCAACCTGATCCCCAGGTTCTTGCGCTTACCGCTCAAGTTGCTGAGCTACAGCAGGAAGTTGCTGCTTTACGTGAAGAAGTGACAGCCGCTGCTAGTCCACGCAGGGTTAACAAGGAAGATGGATGTTGTCCTGGTTTGGATGGGGCTCCTAAAATCCACTGCGCTAGGGAGTTGATTGCCCTAGCTAATGAGGTGGACCATTTGAAACAAGACCAGACTGAGTTGGACAGGGACATACAGGAGATAAATGAGCTGATTGACTCGGTAAACAACAGGTTTGCCCCTTGCCTATCAGTGGGGCCATCCCTTACTTTGCAACTGACTGAACTCTCCACGGTTGTCACTACCCAAGGACAACACCTAGATGTGACTGAACAACAGACCGCTCTAGCTAACACTACGGGTGCCAGAACCACCAAGACTCTGACAACCCTTGAAGAAAGCGTTCAACAACTGTGGGCTAGACAACCCCCTTCCAAATCTGAAGCTGATTTCTCCCCGCGCATAAATGTACTTGACAGCAACAATGGTGGTCCAACTCCTGAGGCACACTTCAAGCCTACTTTTAAGCAAGTGTTTGATCCTAAAACCTCAATTATTGCAGCCTTCTTAACTATTTACGAGACTGCTATGAGACAAGCATCAGATGAAGTCAAGAAAGAACATATTCTGACTTGCCTATACCTGACCTGTCAAGAGGTAGTTGTACCAGAGCTGCCCTCCATTGAGACCTGGGAGGACATGAAACAGCTTCTGATTGACAAGTTTGGTGGTGATCTTAGCCTGGAGGTGAAAAAGGATGCTTTCATGCACATATCCTTCAAGCCCAAAGAGACATTAGCTGAGTTTGCAGACAGATTTTACATGGAGGGACAACAGTTAATAACAAGCAGACAATTGACAGCGCATGAAGCATATATGGCCTGTGCCCAGGCACTCAAGGTGAATCAACTCCTATGCCTCCATTTCAAGGCCCACAAGGCTATGCTGTATTCCATGAAAAGCATAAAAACACTGCTCCAAGATATGCATCTTACCCATTCTGGGGAAGTTGTTTGGGAAAGTTGTGCCGCTTCCAACTCTGGCCCCTCTTCTCGCGGCCCTTGTATCCTCACTATGAACTCCCAGACTCCTCCTCAACGTCAGGGTTGCCACAACTGTGGTCAGATAGGCCACCACTCTTGCGTCTGCACCAATCTGCGGGTTGAAGGAGCTGATCCCAAGGATCAGTTGGGAAAAGAACAGTCAACCTAGAGGCAGAGACGCTCTTGGTTGACAATTCTTCCCAGTCTCCTCCTACACCCCTGCCTGCTACTGACTCTGAGCCTGCTGATGATGAGGCACCTCCTATCCTCCTCCTGTTCCATGACATTTCTGACAATTCTGATGTGGATGAATCTGATGTTGAAGACCATGATGCATACAAGTATTCTGTTCTTGCCGCCCCTGAGACTATTACTGTTCCCTACAAGCTACAATCTGGGAAGACTACAACAACCACCAAGCCTTTGTCTGAGGCCAAAGCAGTTGTCTCCTGCCCCTATCTTACTCAGGCAAAACAGTCTCCTGTATTAGTGGAATCATCAGAGGAAGCCGCTGAAGTTGCAGACGCTGTTTTCAAGAATGTATCTGTCTCACTCCCTCTCCAAACTGTATATAAGGAGTTTCCGGGACTACAATGCATGATTGAGAAATGGGACAAGGAACTAGCTGAGGCACAGGATATCTTGGCTGTTCTTCCACCCTTTAGACGCACCACCACCCAAGTAGAGATATCTATCCAAAAGGTCAAGATCAAAGCCGTCCTGGATACTGGTTCTCCTGTCAACGTTGTTTCTTCTAAACTGGTGAAGAAACTTAATCTGGCCCCTGATCTCAACTACCATCAATCCTATGGCACCGCTGGTCTCTCCATGACTTGCGCCATTGGTGCTTACTCTGCCTTACCAATGCAGTTTGGTAAACTCCTGTTGGCTGCACCGGCTGTTGTTCTAGAAAATGAGAGCTATGACCTTTTGGTTGGTACCCAGTTCCTTTGGGAATATAACAGGATCATCAACCTAAAGGATGGTTATCTTTCTATCCTAGGGTACAAAGTCCTGATCTTTGAGGAGCCCATCAAAGTTCCTGGTAAACAGTTGAAGACATGTACTCTGGAGTACCCCACTGGAATTTTCACCCTAAAGTACCAAACCCATTCCACCAACATGAAGTGTCCTCCCATGGCTTGTCCTGCAACTGAGGGAATCCCTCTCATGGCCACGTCTGCTACCACCATCCCCCCAGGCTCTCAGGCTATCCTAGACTCCCAGATATCATATGAACTACCTGAATGGACTTTCTTAGAGCTGTACTCCCCTCCTTTGCTGGGGCGTAATGATCCTTACCTTTGTCCTGGAATTCTAGACGTTTCCCACAAGGATCCCGTTCAATTACTAGTTGCCAACCTTACTGCGCTTCCTATGACAGTATCCAGAGGACAGGTTGTTGGTTACAGAAAGTTGTTAAATGCTCCTGACGTCCTGTCTCTTCACCCCTTTGGAACGTTTCAAGACTTTAATCTACCTGAAGATGAGCCTCAAGTCCTATCTCTTTTCACTGCCCAAGCCTTTCCTCAGTTGTCCCTGGTCCAACAGAAAGAGGTGCTTGATTTACTAGACCAGTTCTCAGACATCTTTGCTAAGGATAGTACTGATTATGGACTAGCCAAAAGTGTGATACATCAGATTGACACAGGAGATGCTCCTCCCTTTTGTGCCAAACCATACCACCACAGCCAAGTGGAGGATGCACAGGTTTCCAAGGAGCTCAAAAAACTGCTGGATACTGGATTGTTAGCTCCCTCTCAGAGTCCCTGGGCTTCTCCTCTGCTCATCTTAAAGAAAAAGGATGGTGGACACCGGATTGTGATGGACTATTGAAGGTTGAATTCTCTAACCAAGAAAGTTTTCTATCCCTTACCGCGCATTGATGACGCCCTTTGACGCCTTGGAGGTTCTAATTTTTTCTCTGCCATGAACTTGGTGTCTGGCTACTGGCAAGTTGACCTCTCTCCTGAAGACTGTCAGAAGGCTGCACTCATCACATCAGAAGGATTTTTTGAGCCTACTTGCATGCCACAAGGGCTCTGCTATGCCCCGGCAACTTTCCAGAGGGCCATGGACTCCATCCTGCAGGACTTGAAGTTGTTGTGTGTCTTAGTCTATCTAGATGATATAACAGTCTTCAGCGCAACTTTCACTGATCACCTAGCCCATCTTAAAGAGGTTTTCATAAAGATCCAAGAAGCTGGCCTCAAGTTAAATCCTTCTAAGTGTGCTTTCTTCAAAGAGCGCCTTGAATTTCTGGGCCATGAAGTAACCCAAATGGGAATTTGTCCAATGACCAAGAAGGTTGAAGCCATCAACAAGATGCTTCCGCCCACCAACCTCTGAGAAGTACAAGTCTTCCTGGGCATGATGGGTTACTATAGACAATTCATCCCTGATTTTGCTGATACTAGTGAACCCCTGGTCCAACTATTGCGTAATGTCCCCTTCAAATGGACTGCCAGCCAACAGCAAGCCTTCAAGACTCTAAAACAGAAACTCAAAGAAGCACCCATTTTAGTGTACCCTGATTACAATAAGGAATTCATCTTTTACACTAATGCTAGTGACCTTGCTATTGGGACTATCTTGGCTCAACTTGACGACAAAGGTGTGGACCACCCTGTAGCCTATACTTCCCGTGTGCTGAATAAGCATGAGAAGAATTATAGTGTTACAGAGAAGGAATGCCTTGCTGTGCTGCATGCAGTCAAACAATTACGCCACTATGTGTATGGTACTCATTTCACTGTTGTCACTGACCACGCTTTGCTCAAATGGTTACAACAACTTAAGGAGCCTGAAGGACACTTAGCTAGATGGGCTCTCTGCCTGCAAGGTTATGACTTCACTGTGCTCCATTGCCCCAGGATTCAACATCAGAACACTGATGGGCTATCCAGAATGTCCATCCTTGCCCTACATCCTGCTGAGGCAGATTGCCTGTATGAGCCAATTTGTTACCCTTCTTCCTGGGAAAGTGAGACAGAAGAGGTCTGAATTGCCTTGACCAAATTGTCTGAAGATACCCTCATACGCAACAACCAACTCTTCAAGAAGGTGCAGGGTCAGTACCTGCCATACATGCGTCCCAGTCTTTGTCTCTCTTTGGTATCACAAGCTCATAAAGAAACTGGCCATGGAGGCATAGCCAGAACTTTTGACTGGCTTCAGAAGAATTATTTCTGGGAGAATCTTTGCCTGTTGATCCCAGATGTCATAGCTAGTTGCCATGACTGCCAACTCCAGAGGCCCCAAGCTGCTTCTCACAAGTTCAAATTGGTTCCCCCTTAACACACATTTCATACTGTCAGCATTGATGCTGTAGGTCCTCTCCCCCGCTCTTGCTCTGGATGCCGCTTTATTCTGATTGCCGTTGACCACTTCAGCAAGTGGGTAGAAGCTCGCCCTACTAAAGACATCACTGCTAAGACTACTGCTGCCTTCCTGCTGCAAGATGTTTTCTACCGCCATGGCTGTCCTCAAGTGCTGTTGTCAGACAACAAAACCAACTTCAATGCCAAATTTGTAACCTCTGTTATTGAAGCTCTAGGAACTCACCAGTCTTTCTCTGCCCCCTATAATCCTTCCACTAATGGGGCAGTTGAGAGTGCCAACTTGACACTGGTTTCTATCATAAGAAAACTCACCTACTCTGATGCTGCCAATCGGGATTCATACTTACCTGCTGCACTCTTTGCCTATTGTCTGAGCAGACATTGGGTCACAGGGTACTCCCCCTTTGCCATGTTGTATGGGCGTGAAGCCACCACTCTGTTGCTCTTGGGGGTTCCCCTACTCTCCTCTGATAAGGCTGTGAACCCTGACAACCACATCAAAGACTTAGTCAACCGCATCATTGATATACAGGCCACTGCCTACACTTCTGCATATAAGACTAAGATGCTCGAGCTCTCTACTGACAACGCTGGGCGCTCCCCCTTGCCTGAGTTTGCTGTTGGTGACCATGTCCTGTACTATCAACATTGTGTGGGTGGGTGCACGCACAAACTGGACTCCCTATGGATTGGTCCTTTAGAGGTGACTTTCAAACAAGGATCTGAGTACACTGTAAAGCTCCTCTCCAGTAGTCGCCCTTTTGCTTGTGTACATGCCAAGTTTCTCCGCAAGTATCACCCCCCAAAGGCCAATCTAGAGGGGGGCAATGTTGTGAATAACGGCATTCATCATGTTTTGATTTTGCCTTTGTTGGGCCATTTTGAGGACAAATCTCTTGCTTTCACGTTTGATTCTCAAAATGAACTGGCTTCTGCTTCAGGAAGTAGGATTGTTTGGTTTTCTGACTCTCGCAACTCACTTGCCCCACTCATGCTTGTGGCAAGTGATCCTACCGTCCTGGTAGTGTTTTGTGGTATTCCTAACCACTATATATTCCATTTCACATTCACCAATAAAATTTAAGTTCTATTCACATTTTTGTCTTTGTGTCTTCTGTACTTCCGCGCCTCTCTCTAGCCACACCTAGTAGAGATTATTCTTCCAGAGCCGCAAGATAAACACATTTGCCTTCCCTGTCATCTAACCAAGTCTTAGTACAAATCCAATCCTAAGGTTAGGATTCCCCGTTGTGTGTCTGTGCCGCGCCTCAGAACACAACACCAATATAAGTTAATACACTTCAAAGACTACCAGGACACTTTCACTTCCCAGGGCCAGGAAATTATAGCCCATCATCCTAAAATATTCAAGGAAGTGTTACCAGGGCTATCCTCAGAAAAACACATACAGCACACTATTCAGCTCAAGGAAGTAGTACCTAAGGCTTAACCCATATATTTCCTCACCCCAAACAAAGACAACACACTATGTGTGTACCTCAAGGAAGCATTGGAAAAAGGACTTATCTGTCTCTAACAATCCTCTTTTGGTACCACCATGTTCTTTGTGGCAAAAAAGGATGGAACCCTTAGGCTTATTACTGACTTCTGAGCACTAAACAAAGTTACCATCAAGAACTGTTACCCACTTCAACTCATTGACAATCTCTTTGACGCCTTGGGTGGGGCAATTGTCTTTTCCAAGATTGACCTGACGGCAGGCTACAACCAAATCTGCATCAAAGAGAAAGGCATACCCAAAACAGCCTTCTGTACCAAGTATGGTTTCTAAGAGTGTGTTGTGCTCAACTTTGGGATGACAAATGCACCATCAACCTTTGTTGCTTTCATTAATAAGGTCTTTGCGCCTCACATTGGCAAGCACACACTGGTATACCTAGACAACATAATTGTGTACAGCCCCTTGGTGGAACAACATCACAGGACTTAGAGGAGGTCTTTAAGATCTTGGCACAACACAAACTGCTTGCCAAGCCATCTAAGTGCCAGTTATACTGCAAACAGCTGCCGTTTCTTGGGCACATGATGTCAAAAGACGGCATCAAAACTGACAACCAGTCCGAGCAATATTCAAGATGCCACCACCCAAGAACAAGGCCAAGCTCTGCACCTTCCTGGGGATGATTGTCTATGTTTGAAGGTTCATACCCAACTGCGGCGTCCTAACGGTCCCCTTGTCATCAATAACAGGCATCAAGTCTAAGTTTGTGTGGACTCTGCAGCATGACTTTTGTTTCCGCTGCCTGAAGGAAAAGCTGATGTCCACTCCCATCCTCCAATACCCAAAGCAAGATGGAATTTGCCAAATCAAACTGATACCTCAGATGCCTCCATTGGGGGGTATTAAAAAACCAATAATGGTGACTTCCTATTGATGGCCTACAAATCACGCAAGCTGACAGATAGTGAGTACTGCTATTCTATCCATGATAAGGAGCTGCTGGCCATTGTCCATTGCCTAGTAAAGTGGCGCTGTTACCTGGAGCGCCAGGAAGAATTTAATGCTCTTACTGATCATAAGTCTCTCATTTATTTTAAGACCCAGGCAATCTATTCAGACGCCAAGAATGTTGGATGTAATTCCTGGAAAGATTCAACATGAATATCCAGTATAATCCTGGACCCAAGTTAGTCATGGCTGATACCATTTCCTGCCTATACATCAGGGCCACAAGAGATGAGAATGGGCTGAAACTGGACTGGAACCTCCTAGTACTCCAAACCAAGGATGAGGGTTTTCCCCCAGGCATCACTGACATCACAAAAGAGACTGTCATTAGGAACAAACATCTCTTTACCAATGTGTACGGAACATTATATCAAAAAATGACCAAAAGAAGCACCATTATGTACATTCTCACACATCAAAGAGCCAATACCATCTTGTGTTACTACTAAGATCTAGGTCACACAAAAAGCTGTAATCTCTACAAATTCCTAAAACACAAAGCATGATGGCCAACCCTGTACCAGGACATGCAAGAGGTCCTTGAACAATGTGAAGTATGCAAAAAATTTGCAAAGAGCAATACTCCCCCAAATTCTGTTGTCAATTTGTTCTCAACTACCCTTCAAGGTGTGGGCCCTAGACATTGTGGGCCCCATGCCGGGAAAACATAACAAGAAGAAATACATCATCACTGCAATAGACTTTGCCACACAATGGCCAGTGGCACAAGCAGTAAAAACACATACAGGCAACAGCATGCGGCAATTCATAGGGAAAGAAAACATAAGCAAGTTTGGAAAGCCAAAACTCCTGATAACCAACAGAGGCTAATAATTGACCTCTGAGGATACCAACATTTACCTCACCAAGAATGGGGTCTAGCACACGGTGACAACGCCTTATCATCCTCAGGCCAATGGACGTGTGGAGCAGCTAAATGGTAGCCTTGTGCAAGCCTTGGCCAAGATCACTGCCAGGAGACCTGAGGAATAGTACAAGCAGCTATCAACTGCATTGCTTGTATGCCAGACTTGTGTGAACAGATCCACCGGGAAAAGCCTCTTTGAGTTAGTATATGGAACACAGCCTAACATCATCCAAGTATTATCAGGACCCAAGCTGGAAATACCAAGCAAGGTTTCACACCGCTCAGATCCCCAGGTCATAGCGGCCAATAGCAATCAAACAGAAAGAGAAAAAAAGTGTCTACAAGAGACATTTGTCCCCATCTAAAACATACATGAGGTCAGCAACAAAGTTTGGGTCATGAACATTGACAAAAGTAAATTACAGACAGAGAAAGTAGGCCCAGCAATCATCCTAAAGGTAAAAAACAACACTTACCTTGTGCAAGGACTCAGGAAACATAAACAAGACAAAGTCCTCCACCATGATTGCCTGAGACCCTGCAAGACAATACAGAAACAACGCAAGACTGTTCTACCCGCCAAAGAACAGCAGTTAGTACAGTATGGCGCCCGGGCTCCTGACAACCTTCCTGACAACCTACCCCCAGAAGAGGCTGACCTTTAGTTGGGGGGTGTCAAAACAGCAGGCTCAATCCCCCAGCAAGGTTCTGAGTAAACAGGTTTGTGATCCACAATCTAATTATCCAGCCACTTGAAGCCAAACTAGGAAGTTGACTTGAATTTCCAAATCCAACAACATGAACAAATGACAATTACTTACAATGGATACCTTGTTTTGGCGCTTGACTTATTAACAGGATCAGGCCACCCCCTTTACCATCCAACTGTGTGATCAACACAATCATGTTCCTGTTACTCATGATTCAAAATGACCATATAATATTTATCTCTCAATAAAGAATATTACCTAGCTTCTAAATATTTTTTTCCTTGTAACTCTTCTAAAACAGCACAGTTACAACAATCACCACCATTGACTTTGCCACTTGCTGGCCAGTAGCACAAGCATTGAAGATACATACTGGCAACAACTTCTGAAACTTTATTGGCAAGGAGATCATTAGCAAGTTTGGTAAAACAGAACTACTGATCACAGATGGAGGCAAATAATTGACCTTGGAAAGCACCAACATGTACCTCACAAAAAATGGGGTCAAATAGACTGTAATCACGCCTTACCATCATCAAGTCCATGGCCAAGTTCAGAGGCTAAAAAGCATCTTAGTACAGGACCTTTCAAAGCTCACAGCCTAGAGACTTGAGGACTTGTATAAGCAGCTACTGACTGCACTCCTTGTATACCACACCCAGGTGAACAGATCCACTAGAAAGAGTCCTTTGAGCTTGTATATGGCATACAACCAAACATCATCTAAGCTCTTATGGGGCCAAAGTTGGAAATACTCAACAAAGTCCCCCCTTGTTCAGCACCCCAAGTACCACAAGCCAGTAGTGATCAACTGGATAAGGAAGAAAAACGTCTCCAAAACACATTTTTTCCTATCCAAGCTAGACACAAAGTCAGAGACATGGTCTGGGTAATGAACACATATAAGAGCAAGCTACAGCCCAAAAAATTAGGTCCCACCATCATATTAAAGGTAAAAAACAACACTTACCTGGTACAAGGACTTGGCAAGCGCAAACAAGACAAGGTTCTACACCACAATTGGTTACTGTCATGCCCTGCCCCAAAGGGCAGGATTTTTAAGATACTTAGTTAATTTCCAGTTTTGCTTAATCTTTCTTTTATTTATTAATATTTGAAAGTTTAAGTTAAATTGTTAATAATTTAGTATTTTAAGTTAGTTTAATTTTGTTTTACACGTTTGTGTTCAAATTGTTGTTGTTGTTGTTGTTATTGCTCTGTCTTCCCTATTCTTATTTCACATATATTTCTACTTAAAGTTAGAATATTTTCACCTTATCTTACCTTTTGAAACTCCTGCTTGTGTTGTTGCCGCTCCCCCAGTTTTACGTTGCTGATCTGCGTATAGTACTGGCTTCTGTTTCCCCTTTTCTGGTTTTGGTTGACTCCAAACTTCTCCAGTTGCTCCTCTTCTTGGCTGCTTCCTTCCTGTCTATCAATTTTAGCAGAAAAGGCTTATTCTCTATAAATAAAGAGCTTTTGAAGAGTAGGCTTTAAGCCAAAATTCTAAGTAATTTCTTCCCCTTCAATCTTTTATCTAAATTTAACCTTTGAGATCTTAATTTCTAGAAATTTATACATTTTTATTAGTTTTATTTTAAAGTTTAGTTTTTTCCTTTCCTTAAAAATGAAACTTGTAAAACAACAAGCCTTAGGCTTGTTGTATCCATTATTTTTCCTTAAGGAATCTTTCAATAGTTATATGTACCAATTTTGTCAGGATTGACAATTATCCCCCTCTGGAACCCCAGGCCCAAGAGCGGGAATCAAACCCTGAACCTGGATCCTCCCAGGTTGCCGGGCTTATGGACCGCGGGACTGCCCGCCCGCATTTTTCTGGGATCAAGCCCCGCAAGCTAACACCAAAGATGATGGCCCATGCAGTGAAACAGACCAAGCCAAGGAACTTATTGCACTGAGTGGAATTCCAATCACATCATCTAATGGAGGTACCAAAGCAACAACTATTAGATTCATGAGTTTGAAGTCTACACCAACAACCAATCAGGAGCCAGCCCAGGAAAGAGGCACTGGCCCGTGAACTGGCCCCATGACCACAACACTAGAGAAAGATAATCAGGTATCCAAATTGAGAGTCTTGACCAATGAAAGAACTCCTGGGCCAAGTGCCATTTTGCTGCCTTTAGACCCGAGTACCCAATTCCCCCAGCCCTGCCTTTCCCAATGCCCTGATGAACCCCCCATGGAAAATGTTAAGTTTGGAGGTGGGGTGCTATATAGACCAAAGGACCCCGCACTCCAAACTTATTGCCATTTTTGAATAAAGGTTATGTTAATTTGGCTCATACAGCTATTGCCTTATTTTGTATTTGCTGTCTACCAATTCAGTTCAAGATCTCCTGGCCTGCCTGCCCCTCTGCCTGCTGTTTTTGTCCTCCTGGTGTACCCTTTGGACCCGTTCATTTTACTGACTACCCTCTGAAGTCTGAATACAAGGTATACACCCCAGAAAAGATACTCAAACTTGATCCCCTGGCCCACATACAATCTGCTATTAGATACAAATGACAAGGCCCGTGGATATTTTCAACACCCAAGTTGTTCAGAGGAAAATTCAATTATCTCCCTGCTTACAACCTGTCCATGGAGCCGCCTGTGACACCAAAACCCATGCCAGCTTCCACACCCAACCTCCCAGCCAACTATACTGGCAAGCTGTTTGGGATTGTGTACATCACTCTCACAGGGGTGATTGACACTATAATCCCGGCTGCTGGCCTGTGGTCTTGGGTGGGGAAGTCTACCTCATACCTTTTAAAGTTAGCTCCCCTCTTGTGGTGAGCATTGCCCGCAAAAACCCGGCCCAAGTTACCCCTGAAAACGACAGGCTGGCTGCCCAAGACTGGATCCCTGACATTAAGGCAATCTTTTTAAAACCTGGTACCCTGAGCCCCAAGATGTTGTTATTTCTTGGGGAATCTTGTATGCTTTTGTTATTGATAATCACTTATTACACCTATAAGATGACCATGAACCTGATCTCTTCCACGTAGAAGAATGCAAACTCAAACAACCTGAAAAGAACCAACACTGCCACCACTGATACCAACAAGCCCTCCTTCCAAGTGCAAAATGTAATTGTGAACCAATCCCTCACCAAGGTTGAGATGCCCCAGATGGGGAAACTCACACTTGAGAAAGCCTGACACGCCATGCCAGTCTTCTGCTTGCATTTCCAGACCAACATTCCCTCCTACACCAGCAACACCAAGAAGGTACTGGGGGTCGCTTCCATGCTCTCTGGAGACGCTCTAGACTGGTTTGGCAAATCCACAGCAGAAGATGTAGAATTCTGTTTAGACTATGCCAAGTTTGAGGCTGAGTTAATGGCAACTGGGAAGGATTGTGACACCAGATACTACACCCTGAACTCCTTGCTAGAAATCTGCCAAGGCTCCCAACCCATTCAGGCATACATTGACAATTTCCTTAAACTGAAGACTCATACTCAACTTGAGGACAAATTTTCAGACATCATCTTCTGAAAGGGAGTGAACCCAGCTATGAAAGACTTATTGAAGCACCACCTGCCCACCCTTGACTTGGAAGACCTGGTCCCCTTATGCAAGGGCCTCATCATGAATCAAGAAAATGCTGGGCCCTCCCAGACCTGCCAAACCCAGGCCGTCACACCCAATAGAGTGGGATGACCCCTGAGGAACTACAAAGACACTACAGAGAAGGAATCTGTTTCCACTGCCATGAAGCAGGGAACTTGACCAGAGCCTGCCCTAAGAAAACCCCTGCTCCTGACTCTTTAGCCCAAATAAACACTTCTTCCCAGTCTTACAAGTTCATCCTAGTATCTGTTAACGTTGGAGGAACAATCCAAAAACTAAAGGCGTTCATTGACACTGGAGCAGATTGTTGCAACTGAGGTTCAAACCTCGCCTGCTAACGTATCTTACAATACACATGGGGCGCTCAATGAGTTGCCCCTTGACGTATCTAACGTTATGAATGAATCTGATGGCAATATCAAATGGCGGGTACTTCATCCTAATTAGGAGTGTTGCCAATTTGACCCGCTGATCCCTGCACAAGTTATTCCTTGGCTCCAAACCCTACATGGAACTCCCCACTATGCCACCCCCTTGTGGCCTTGTGGCTTCCCCATTTAGTATATTAACCACAATATCTTACAATAAATGATACCTTCTTCTTATTATTCTGTCCTTTCCTATTAGACTGTTGTCTTTCCCAACTCCAAGTACTAAACTCTCATTGGTTCAGTTGCAACAGTGGTAGCAGAAGTAGGTTCTGACCTATTTCAAAAACAAAATTCTCCCCAAGAAAGGACAGAGTACGGGCCGCATGGCTACTCCACAACAAGAGACGTTCCTTCCAATCCCCAAGGGGGACATTCCCAAAGGATATGTCATCTATCAAGATCAGTTAGTTCTTACCAGTGTATATAATTGGCTCCGCCTCAGGCAGCGTGACACTAGCGTCACCCCGCCACAGTCAGATCTGTTGCAATGTATGCTCAACCTCCAACTAGAGTCCTTCACTGGCAGTGTCAAAGGAGCTGGCATTGTCAGTTGGCTCCAGTCCACCAAAACACGCCTCTGTATCTGTCAGGTCCCTGAGTCCATGTGGGTTGCCACTGCATCTGGCTGCCTTACAAGGCCTGCTGCCGTGTGGTTCACCAACTGGGCCATCCAGGAGTTTGAAGTCACCTGGGCAACGTTTCAAGACGCCGCCAAGTCCCGCTACAGCGAAACCTTCTCCCTCATTATCTTGGGGACTCCCCTCTTAGCCATCAAGCAGACGGGTTCCGTCCCTGAGTATCTCGCGGCGTGGCAACAAGCCCTTGCTGCTGCCCCCAAAGCAGTGACTGATGGGAACACCATGTTGCTCACTCTCATTGTCAATGGGTTAAAACCCCATCTTTGCAAGTAGGTTCCCGTTGGCTGCTGCACCTCTATTGACAACTGTTATAAAGCTGTTGTGGAGGCCAGCAATCAGGCTTCAATGGGCTTCTGCCGCACCAACAATGCCCCACTCTAACCACATCCTGCACCTAACAATGGTCAAGGTCAAGTGGGCCGTCGCCAACCTCAACAACAGGAAGGTGCAGCTAAACGCCCCCGCGAGGGGGGAACTCCAGCTAGCGCTAATTGAGGACCAGGGAAAAGCCTGGGGGTTGTAACAACAAGAGGCCTTATAACCCTGACTGACCTGCCCTCACAGCCCTTGTTTGCAAAGAACTCCCACAACTACAATCTTCACGAGGTCAAAACCCTGGACGTCTTTCAGGTCCATAGCAATAACCTTGTGTTACAAGTTGCTCATTCCGCAAATAAAGTAACACGCTTGTCCTATCCCTTCCGTTTCTGTGGGAACACCCACAAGTTACTGGTAGACACTGGGGCTGATCACACCATGGTAGATCAGGCATTCACTGACTCCCAGAAATTAGACCAAGTACCCAGCAGATTCAAAGCAGTACACATAGCCAATTCCCGCAGAATTGCCATCACCCACGAGACAGTACCCTTCTCTGTAAGAATGGGGAACATCCAGGTTAAGCTCTTGGGACCAATCATGGTAGGCCTCAGCCACAACATAATTGCTGGCCTTGACTGGCTCCGGCATAACTGCCCCTACATTGACTGGGATACCTCTGTCATCACCCTCAATAGAAATGGGGTGGGATTTCAGATTTACCCCATGGAAATGAATAAACTACTACATGACACTGTGTTTATCAGAATGACGGAAACAGGCTCATACAATTTCAAGGGGGGAAACTAGAATTTAACCAATGTTCAGTTGAAGTTATCTGTGCAGAATCATCTGCAGTCCCCCTTGTCAACATCACCACCACCTGCGCTAGCTGCACTCCTTGAGGAGTACAAGGACGTATTCAGTGAAACACTCAAACAACTACCTCCACCCCGGGAGATCTAGCACGCTGTACAACTTCAAGGATTGTTACCTAAAGCACAACCATTGTACCGTCTCACACCAAAGGAAGATGAAACCCTTCGCCAGCACCTTGTGGACGCGCTTGATAAGGGATTCATTTGCCCCTTGCTCTCTCCATACAGGGCGGCGGTCTTCTTTGTAGCTAAGAAGGATGGGTCTTTTTGCCTGGTCACAGACTACCACACCCTAAATGAGGTGACAGTTAAAAATAAATACCCCCTGCCACTGATTGACAACCTGTTTGATACACTCACAGGCGCGAAGATCTTTAGCAAGATTGATCTCACTGCGGGGTACAAACAGGTCCGCATTGCACCAGGGGATGAGGCAAAAACTGCCTTCTGCACACGCTACGGGTTGTTTGAGTGTCATGTCATGAACTTTGGAATGACCAACGCTCCCTCCACCTTTGCCATGTTGATGAACAAAGCCTTTGAGGAACTGATTGGAAAGTGTGTGGTTGTGTACCTTGACAACATTATTGTCTATAGTCAAGATCAAACCACACACCTCTAACACCTCTGTGCTGTCCTCAACACCCTTTGGGAAAACCAGCTAAAAGCTAAACCCTCCAAATGTGAGTTTCTTAAGTCAGAGCTGTTATTCCTTGGGCACACCATCTCTGCCCAAGGGATACAACCCAACCCCGCCAAAATTGAGGCAATCACTAGCATGCCGCCCCCCACTGATGTGGGCCAAGTGCAAACATTCTTAGGCATGGTTGCCTATGTACACAAGTTCATCACCAATTGTGGAGAACTAATTGCACCCCTCACTGAGCTCCTCAATACCAAACAGCGCTTCCATTGGACCCCTGCCAGAGATCAAGCCTTTGAGACGTTGAAGCAAAGGCTCACAACAGCACCAGTACTGCAGTTCCCCAACCAAAACTGACAGTAAAAGCTTGAGACTGACGCCTCTGACAGGGCCATAGGGGGTGTGCTAAGGGTAAAAACTGACAATGGCGTCTTCCTCCCCGTAGCATATAAATCTAGGAAGCTCACTGATTTGGAACAGCATTATCCCATCCATGATAAAGAGCTGGCAGCCATTGTACACTGCTTGGAGAAGTGGCGTTGTTACTTGGAAGGTGCGACCTTCCCGCCTTGCGTTCTGACAGACCATAAGTCACTCCAGTATTTCAACACACAGTCTCATCTGACACGCTGTCAAGCAGGATGGGTTGAACGTCTGTCCCCCTACCAATTACACATCAAATATAAGCCTGGAAAAGAACTTGTTACAGCCAACGCTCTTTCACGACTCTACGTAGCGTCCATCACTGGGGACAACAATCTGGACCTAGACTGGCCCATGCTCTACTTGTGCCCTGAGGCAACCTGCTACAAGGGCCTTAACTTGGTCACCATCTCCAAGCTGAAGGATAAAAAAAGTCAGTTCACCATCAATGCTGGAAACGTCTGCCGCCAAGCAGAGACAGGTGAGAAGACACTGTATATTCCCACCACACAACAAGGAGACACCATCTTGCACTATCACCAAACCTTGGGTCACATCAGAGGGCGTAACCTTTTCAAGATCATGAAACATAAGGTTTGGTGGCCGCGCATGCGCCAAGACATCTTGGGCCTCCTTGAGACATGAATATTGTGTGAAAAGAATACATTCAAACCTGCACCTCCTAAGTCTGTCCTACCCATCAAGGCTATGGAACCCTTCAAACAGTGGGCCCTTGACATTGTGGGACTGCTTCCCAAAGACAGACTGGGTAAGAAGTATATTATCACCGCTATCAACTATTTCACACGTTGGCCAGTGGCCTGGGCCACAACCAACCACACCGCCACCACTGTTACCTGCTTTATTGGCAAGGAGATTGTGACTTTCTTTGGGCAACCCAAGAGTCTCATCACCAATGACGGGCCTGAACTTGTTGGACATGTTGTGAAGGCATACTGTGTCAAGAACGCACTTCAGCATATAGTCACAACCCCCTATCATCTGCAAGCCAACGGGCGCGTGGAACAGTTAAATGGCTCCCTGGTTCAATTGATTGCCAAGCTCTCACAAGAGCACCCTAATACTGCGTGGACTGAACATCTTCCCACTGCCCTACTGATCCTGCAAGCAAGAATCAACAGGGGCACTGGGTTCAGTCCTAACACCCTGGCCTTTGGAACACCTGACGGTCTGACAGGGGTTGAACAGGGGAAACTACAGTCCAAGGTTCCCGACAAACCCCCCCTTAGTGCCAACCCCCTCCTTAGACCAATGGCGCGCCAAAGCCCAGGAGATCAAACACAAGCGGATTGCAGGGGGGACAAAACACTTCAAAGCTAGGTACACCATAGGTGACCCCGTCTACACCCTCAATCCCAATTCTGGCAAATTAGAACCCAACCACCTAGGGCCCTTCAAGGTGGCTGCCGTCTACAACAACCACACCTACCAACTTGAGGATGCCCAGGGAAATACTAAGAAACTCCACCACAATTGCTTGCGCCCCTGCCATGCCATCCCCACACAAAGGTTGTTTGTGCGGACCTTCCCAGACCTTCCACAGACTCCAGTCCTGGTGTCTGACAACAAGCAGGGGGCAAGGGGGGGTGTTGCAACCAAGGCTCAAACCTCGCCTGCTAACGTATCTTAAAATACACAGGGGGCGCTCAATGAGTCTCCCCTTGACGTATCTAACATTATGAATGAATCTGATGGCAATGTCAAATGGCAGGCACTTTATTCTAATTAGGAGTGTTGCCAATTTGACCCGCTGATCCCTGCATAAGTTATTCCTTGACTCCAAACCCTACATGGAACTCCCCACTATGCCACCCCCTTGTGGCCTTGTGGCTTCCCCATTTAGTATATTAACCACAATATCTTACAATAAACAATACCTTCTTATTATTCTGTCCTTTTTTATTGGACTGTTGTCTTCCCCAACTCCAAGTACTGAACTCTCATTGGTTCAGTTGCAACAAGATGAGAGTTTCATTGACGCTGACTTAGCCCAGGAACTAGGCCTTTCTGCCTCTGAGAATTGTTTACAGATCATCTTGGGAAACAGCATCAAGGATACTGGATACAAATGTGAACAAGAACTACCCTTGGTAATAGGAAACAACACATACCCATCATCTCTCATCTTGTTGAAAGGCCTACCACACCCCCTCATTCTTGGTGACTCCTGGTCAGACAGGCATGGCCTCATCCTCAACTACCAAGAACAGAACATCACCTTAGGTGATAAGGGTACCCGCAACACTGTTCCCTTTTGCACAAATCCCAAGAACCCACCCAAAGGCTCATGACCATACAGATTGAACCAAGCATGGGCGTCCTCCCTGCTTCCCTAGGAAAATGGACCCACATATTCAGCAAAGAGGCAGCCACCCGTCTCCCCAAACACACCAAATATGATCATGCTATTGACCTCCTACCTGGCACCAAACCCAAACATGTACCTATTTACAGCTGCAACCACAAGGAGCAGCTGGCTCTCAAGGCATATATCAAGACATGACCAAGAAAGGCTTCATCCGCGTGTCCAAGAGCCCTTGTTTGTCACCAATGCTGTTTATGGGCAAGAAAGACAGTGGCATGCACCCGTGCATTAATTATCAGAAATTGAACAAGATAACTGCAAAGAACCGCTACCCCATACCTAACACTGACAACTTGTGCAATGTGCTGACAGGCGCCCAGGTGTACTCCAAGATTGACCTTAGAGATGCGTTCAACCAAATTCAAATCAAAGAGGGCAATGAATACAAAACAGCGTTCAAGACCAGGTATGGACTTTACAAATACCTGGTGATGCCATTTGGACTATGCAATGCCCCTAGCACCTTCCAGCGCATGATAAACACAGTATTTGGCAAATACCTTGACCAGTTCTGTGTGGCCTACCTTGAAAACATCCTCATCTACAGCAAGACCCACAAAGAGCACTTACTCCACCTAGACCTAATCCTGAACAAACTCTCCCAAGCCAACTTACATGCAAAACTCAAGAAGTGTGAGTTCTTCCAACCAGAAGTGGAATTCCTGGGCTACATAGTGAAAACTGGAGGGTTTGCAATGGCCCAGGATAAAGTGGACGCTGTGACCTCCTGATCAACCCCCAAATGCAGAAAAGACGTGAGAAGTTTTTTGGGCCTGGCAAATTATTGCAGGGATTTCATCCAAAAATTTTCTCACATCACTCTGCCCCTGACCCGCCTGTGCTCTAACAAGGTTGCCTTTGCCTGGACTCCGGAATGCATCACCGCCTTTGAAACCCTGAAACTGGCCTTCATCTCTGCCCCTGTCCTGGCCATGCCTGACCCCTCCAAGCCATTTGTGCTGGAAACCAACACATCCAACTTTGTGGTGGGTGGGGTCCTTCTTCAGGAAGGAGGTGATGGTATGCTACATCCTGTAGCAGATTAATCCAAGAAAATGCTGCCTGCAGAAGGGAACCATCCAATTTACAACAAAGAGATGCTAGCCATTATGGAGACCCTGAAACATTGGCACCAGTACCTCTATGGCTCTGAATTCCCAGTAAAGGTCCTGACAGACCACAAAAACTTGGTCTAGTTCTTCAAACCATGACAGCTCAACCAACGACAAGCAAGATGGGCTTTAGAACTGGCCAACTACACCCTGACCATAGACTACAAGCCAGGAAAGGTGAACATAGTACCCAACGCCCTGAGTAGAAGAACTGACCTGGCATCCACCCACATAGAAACTCACAACCACAACACTCAAGTACTCTTGAACCCAGCTGGCCTAGGCATACACCTGGGATTGATGAAGATCAGGGCCAGCAGACCAGAAGTACTGAAGGCCCAATCACTCAACAAATTCACCAAAACCATGATCACTGACCTTTCAAAATCCTTGGATAGCTCCCATTACCAAAAAGGCTACTCATTGAAGGGAACAACACTAATGCTGCACAACAGAATCTTTGTGCCAGAAGGAAGCATCAGGACCAACATCTTGAGAGATTATCACAATTCTGAGATGGCTGGTCACCTAGGGAGACTCAAGACCCTCTGGAGCATTAGAAGGAACTTTTCCTAGCCAAAGATGGACCAAGAAGTAAGCGCGTACCTGAAAGGATGTGAGACCTGTGGATGAACCAAACCCCACAGAAACAAACCTGAAGGACTTCTAAGACCCTTGGATATACCTGCTGGACCCTGGAGATCCGTTTCCATGGACTACATTGTCAAATTGCCCCATTCCTCTCCTTCAACGTGATCCTGGTTATGGTAGACCGCTTCACCAAGATGGCATACTTTGTACCAACCACCACTCATTGCACAGCAGCAGAGACAGCCCAACACTTCCACAACTGCATCCTCACCCAACACAGGACGCCTGAGGAAATCATCACAGACAGAGGACCCCAATTCACGTCAAACTACTGGACACAAGTGATGAAAGACTTGGGAATCAAGCGGTGCATATCTACCTCCTACCACCTGCAGACTGACGGCCAAACCAAAAGAGTAAACCAGATCCTAGAACAATACCTCCAATGCTATGCCAACGCCAACCAGGACAATTGGGCCAACATGCTTCCCATGGCCCAGTTTGCATACAATAGTAAAGACCACACCTCCACTGGGATGTCTCTGTTCAAAGCCAACTACGGTTTTGACCCCACCTGGGATCCCAAGATTGGTGAGAAGGAATCAAACACCACTGAGCGCTCCTGGATTGAACAGATTCACAACACACAAAAAACATGCTTGACCAACCTGAATTGCTCTGTGCAGACATAAAAAGCCTTTGCTGACCGCAAAAAAAACCCAGGCCAACCCTTACAAGTTGGGGATGAAGTATACCTGGACTCCCTCAATGTGCCCCTACATGTCCCCTGTAGGAAGCTAGCTCACCAAAGAAGTGGCCCCCACAAGATCACCAAACTGGTTGGGGAAGTTGCTTACAAGCTCAACCTACCCCCCTCTTGGAAGATTCACGACATGTTCCACCAATCCCTGTTCTTCAAAAAATGGGAATTTGCTTCCCCATCAACGGATTAAGACAGCCCCCCGCCCATCCAAACAAACCGCAGTGAGGAATATGAAGTTGAATACATACATGGCAACCAAACTCACTACCAAAAACCCCAGT
This sequence comes from Entomophthora muscae, assembly GCA_014839935.2. Lineage (NCBI taxonomy): Eukaryota > Fungi > Entomophthoromycota > Entomophthoromycetes > Entomophthorales > Entomophthoraceae > Entomophthora > Entomophthora muscae. The sequence goes on from QTSX02006429.1 coordinate 131,952, forward strand.
ATTACGTCAAGTGGAGAGGATAACCACTAGAAAAAAGTACTTGGGAACCGCTGAGCAACCTGACCAATGCCCAAGAAGCCGTCCAACTCTACCTGAACAAGAAGAATTGTAAGGGAGGGAGCTTGGGGAAGAAGGAGATGATGTCAGGATTGACAATTCTCCCCCTCTGGAACCCCAGGCCCAAGAGCAGGAATCAAACCCTGAACCTGGATCCTCCCAGGCTGCCAGGCCTATGGACCGCCTGCCCACATTTTTCTGGGATTAAGCCCCTGCAAGCTAACACCAAAGATGATGGCCCATGCAGTGAAACAGACCAAGCCAAGGAACTTATTGCACTGAGTGGAATGCCAATCACATCATCTAGTGGAGGTGCCAAAGCAACAAATATTAGCTTCATGAGTTTGAAGTCTACACCAATAACCAATCAGGAGCCAGCCCAGGGAAGAGGCACTGGCCCGCAAACTGGTCCCATGACCACAACACTAGAGAAAGATAATCAGGTAGCCAAATTGAGAGTCTTGACCAATGAAAGAACTCCTGGGCCAAGTGCCATTTTGCTGCCTTTAGACCCAAGTACCCAATTCCCCCAGCCCTGACTTTCCCAATGCCCTGATGAACCCCCCATGGAAAATGTTAAGTTTGGAGGTGGGGTGCTATATAGACCAAAGGACCCCGCACTCCAAACTTATTGCCATTTTTGAATAAAGGTTATGTTAATTTGGCTCATACAGCTATTGCCTTATTTTGTATTTGCTGTCTACCAATTCAGTTCAAGATCTCCTGGCCTGCCTGCCCCTCTGCCTGCTGTTTTTGTCCTCCTGGTGTACCCTTTGGACCCGTTCATTTTACTGACTACCCTCTGAAGTCTGAATACAAGGTATACACCCCAGAAAAGATACTCAAACTTGATCCCCTGGCCCACATACAATCTGCTATTAGATACAAATGACAAGGCCCGTGGATATTTTCAACACCCAAGTTGTTCAGAGGAAAATTCAATTATCTCCCTGCTTACAACCTGTCCATGGAGCCACCTGTGACACCAAAACCCATGCTGGCTTCCGCACCCAACCTCCCAACCAACCATACTGGCAAGCTGTTTGGGATTGTGTACATCACCCTCACAGGGGTGATTGACACTATAATCCCAGCCGCTAGCCTGTGGTCTTGGGTGGGGAAGTCTGCCTCATACCTTTTAAAGTTAGCTCCCCTCTTGTGGTGGGCATTGCCCTCAAAAAACCCAGCCCAAGTTACCCCTGAAAACAACAGGCCAGCCGCCCAAGACTGGACCCCTGAAAAATTTGCTGATGGAGAATATCCTAATATTGACATTCCCTTATTTACAAATTGTTCACTATTAAATACTTTATTTTATCTTCTTTGCTTAGGGTTCTTACACTCAATTACTTCTTTTGTGACCTAATATAGGTTTTTAGCAGGGTTCTGTAAGATTATTTTACAGATAGTTCCTACGTTTTTATATCTTTTAAATTTGAATCCTAATGCCTTGCATGCACTAGTTTATAACCTTGCGCCATTGTGGGCAACACCTTACAGTTACAGCCCTGTAAGGCCCAAAAGAAGAAATGTGAGGCGCCCTACCTGAAAACAAATAGCAACTAGTCCAGTATGGCACCCAGGCTCCCAACAACCTCCCAGATAACCCCCTCCAGACAAGACTAATCTTCAGCCAGGGGGTGTCAAAACAGCAGGATTGACCTGCCAACAAGGTTCCAACTAAGCAGGTTTGTGACCCACAATCTAACTTCCCTGTGACCTGTTCCAAAATAAGGAAGTTGACTAAAATTCTCAAAAGCACCAACATGAAAAGACAATGATCCCATATAGTGGGTGTTTTGATTTAGCAATCAACTCATTACCAGGCTCAAGCCATCCCCTTCATCATCTAACCAAGTGATCAACACAATCATGTTCCTCATATAATGATTCAGCACAATTATATACTCCCTATCTCCAAATAAAGATACTTATCTAGTCTCTAAATATTTCCCCCTTGTAACTCTGCTAAAACAGCACAGTTACAACATAGTATTAAAGTTTTGGTTCTCTAAACTGTTGTGCAAAGAAAGGATTTCCTTACACAGCTTGAACCCCTTTCTAACTCAGCTGTCTCAATAAATTACAAAGCCATAAACCTTTCAAGCTTGCGCTTGACTATGAAGGTGATATTCTGATGGATCTTCATATATAAGGGCTTGAATGAACTGATTCACTTGTTGATGTCTTGACAGAAGTATAAGAAGCATCCTTGGGAATTTCATCCAAACATCTTTGTGATGATTTACATGATGAGCTTTTTTTGCAGGCAAGTGCTGGGTTTGGCTAAATAAAGATAGATTACCTGATAAAAGTAATTTTTTATGTTTTATTAATCTACCTAACATTGGTGATTGATAGTGATTTGATATAAATTAGGGTATTATTGTAGCTGTAATGTTTTAGGAGAGTCACAAGGGGAAAATATTTGGAGACTAGATAATATTTTTTATTGAAGGGTAATTGTTATATAGTCATTGTAAATCAGCTAGAGAGAACATAATTGTAAAGATCTCTTGTGTCAATTATATACTTCTTAGAAGTATAATAAACAAGATAACAGAGAAATTAAGAAGAGAATGATACTTTATTTGATAGGAGTTTAGAGTATTATATAGTATCATGAGAAGCCACATGCTATCCATGTACGTCATGGTAGTCATTGAGCTTATCCAAGTAATTATTCTTCTTAAGTCATGAGGTCTGTCCAAGTAGTGTTTTTTAGGATTCATAAGGGTTGATCTCTTTAATAGATGGGCAATTGATAGGAGTGCCACCGGCTTAATGATTAGTCAGGAGATCACTTGGGGAATTACTTTCCCAAGAGAGAGTAATTGAAGATGTTGCAACATCCCCCCGGGGTGCTGGAAGGTGGAGCCTTGGGAATTTTCCTGAAAGAGTCAGGAATTTGAGCTTGGTACTGATCTAGTTTGGCGTTGTAGAGGGTAGTTATGAATTGTGTTGTGCTGTCCTTGCTTTGCAAAGGCGGAGTCATTCATGGTGCATGTGTTTGAGTTCAGTGTGTGTGCTAATTCCCTTTATAAGTTAAATGTTGTTGGGCTTGACTGCCATGAAAATTCATGGTCCTCTTAAGCCTGGGTCTAGTTTATGATAATCATGGTTGACAACCCAAATCTTGTCTCTGACTTGAAATCTCTCTTGTTGGTGTCAAGGCCCATAAGGCCCTAGAAAATCAGCTAGCTTTCCTGGAGATAAAAAACTAACATTGTGGAAAGCATTGTCAAATGTCTTCCTGGAAGAAAACCCCCTTTCTGATCACAAATGGCCAGGGATTTTTAAGGCACACGTTCCGCAAAACCCTGACATCAAAATTAAACACAAAATTGGTCCATTTGCTATCTAGAAACGGTAAATCAGAAAAGCAATTGTTTGATTGTGCAATTATGAGCTCAATTGCTTGCAGGCTCTAATAATAGCTGTGGTACCTCAGCATGCTGCAGCCAAAACAATGTTCATGATATACAAGCCAATGTCCTTTCTCCTAAGATCCCAGTGCACAATTTCTAAGTCATTTTTCAAGTATCACTGAAATAATTCCACCAGGCCTCTGGTGGCACAAAAGGGTAATTATTCTCCAGTAAGTATAAATAGTGAGGAGGAGAAGCCTTACTCACTTTTGAAATCTTAAATAAACAACTTTATGCCCATAATAAATTATATTTTTTTCTGGAATTACCTATTTTTGCACCAATAAAATCATTCTGTTTGCATCTATTTTCAAATTGATTACACAATACAACCACACCTATCTGTTCCCTCATGGCTCTGCTCCTGTCACTTTAGCTAAGCTGCCTCACACCATTGGCTTGGAGTTCTTACACCATCACCACCTGGATCTTTCTCCTGGCTACTCTAGAGTGCCAATTCTGTCTATCATGAAGGAGATCCTTTCAACTCCCCCTTGCCTAACGCACCTCCTGCCCAAGACTTCAGCAAGTTGGGGTTTGTTTAATCACAGTATTGGGCTGGCCAATCAGGTTGTGCACCATAATAGAAGTTGACATCCCTTGGCTAAATCTGTGAATTAAATTTTCAGGATCACACCAATTGTGTACATGGCCTTTCAGGCCCAGCCCGCTTCCCCTGTGGGAGTCCAGCCAGACTCTGATATGAGCTGTGACAGTACAGTAGCTTTAAAAGCTATGACAACAACCAAAAATACCTCAGATTTAAACAAAATGATTTCAGATTTAAAAAAATCCAACTATAAGGTTAAAATAGAAACTCTGTTAACAGGGATTTTTGGCGTTTATAGGCAAAATGGGTCAACACAACAAAGAAGTGCTCACACACAAAGCAAAACTATTCAAAATACAATCCAAAATACATTGATTCACAAACAAAATTTTGTGAGTTGACTTTTGGTGTACATATGCTTACTATGGGAATCAGTGACAAAATACACCCAAGCAAGGTGAGTCAAAACTCAAACCAAAAACAAAACACAATAGCAACTCACTACGTAAACAAAATCACTCACGCAATGTGTGTAATGGATTGTAATCATGAATGATACCAAGGTATCTAAAATAAGACACACAATCCGAGACATAAATTTTAAAAATATTGTGTTAGGTGCTTAATTTGATGTAAAATCTAGGAAAAGGTGTGGAAATCATTTCAGGTATTCTAAAATGGGCGCTGTAAAACCAAAAACAACTAAATAAGAAATAAAAATCTATAATTGAGATATTGAGTGGGTAAAACTCTAATTAAATATCCATATTCAGATAAAAGCAAAAATTAAAAATAGGTAGTAACTTAATTGATATTTATTTAAATTTTTATTAAATTCTCAAAATGGAAGGAACACAACAACAGAGTACCAATGCACCTATTGTGCGCCGTAGTTGTGGTCAGACCCACAGGTCAAAGAACAGAGCTAGTGCAACACAAGTGCCTACTAAGGAAGAGACAACAGAGGATAGTTTGATAGTGATACTGCACTGAAACAGACAGTTCAAGGAGCACAAGCTGCTAGTGTGCAGAGCATCAATTTTCAGGTCTCCAAGCTGACCCAGAAGCCCACCAAGGTTACTACTACCAAAACGGTTAGAAACAAGGAGGTAGAACTTACTTCATATGTGTTTGACGTTGTGTACCGCCAAGAGTCAGTCCTGTCAGCCATTCTGGAAAAAGTTAAGCCTGTACTTGACACTAGCCATGAGCCTTACATCAGTGATGGCAATCAGGAAGAGGATGAGGAGCCTGAGTACTACAGAACTGATGAGGGACAGCTGGTGTTAAAAAAGATTGCTGCCTTCTACAACGAGGTACCCATGCCTTGCAAGCCTATCACCAATCAGGACCCCAGTTAATCTGAGCCAACTAAGCCTGCCCAGAAGCAAATTCCTGATATCAAGCGGATCATTATTCTCTGGCTCATGCGGGAATCTGGTGACTACAAGGCGGCGCGGCTCTTGTTGGGGTAGATCCCAAGTACTGAGACAGAAATCACTGGATAATATAAAGCTGTTTCTAAATGATGGGGAATTACCACCCAAATCCACATAGAATTGATGATTAACCACCAACACGGCTTTAAATATCTTTTTGTGAAATTTCCAATTGAAACTCCAGAATTAAGTAGAACAATCAATCCTAACCAGAGTAAACCAAGATAAAGGACCTGGGAAAGCATCAATGCATCTTCAGCGTAGAATTCTGGGCATTGAGAAGTGACACAATTTTCATTTTCCAGAATGGGGGAGGATCTACAAAATTGGCTGACATGAAATTAACATTTTGCGGCGCCAACAACAAAGTTCCAGATGCTGGGCCCCATCTTCCTGAAATGATTCTGTTCAGAATCAGATTGTACGGGATATACCACAACAACCCAAGCACAGGATGCATTTTTAAAATTTAAAATTAGAACTTGGGATAATTGATTTTTATTGAGTAAATTTAGAAGGACTCAACTCTTAGAGTTAAAACAGGGAAAATTATTCAATATATACCAGAAAAATTGACTAAGCAATACCACCTGAGTCTTGATCTCCTATTCCTTTGGCATCTTCAAGCAAGTATCTAGACCAGGTTGCAAAGAATCCTTGCGTGACCAGTTTCTGACAACCATGCCAATTAATGAGCTTATATTGGGTGACCCTCATATTACGTCAATTTATCAACATCAGTTTACAAGGGGGAGCTGGTTTAAGCTGGCAAACAGGAGCAGATGTGACCAATTTTCAATCAACTGTTTGGTTTAAATCTGTTAACTTGGTCAATTTCAATATAGGTTTTCCGGCCTTCTGTGCCTTCTTACTTGGACGGACAATACCCAGCATTATGGAACCTACTGTGACATTACCCTCCGCTTTAGCCCTGGGCACAATACCACCATCTGGGAGATGGGATAAAGAGAAATTCTTATAGGCAGGTGGGAGTTTCATTGCGGCAAGGGTAAGTTCAGGGTGACCAATAGCAGTGGGATTGCGCCTGTAGAACTCGTGGATCAGATCAGAGGAATTTGAACAATTGTAGTGGGGAACCCAGGAGTTTTCAGAATCAGGATAACCTTTCCAAGATACCAAATATTCCAAACGGCGGCAATTCTTGCAGGAAGCCAGAATACAATTTAACTTGTACTCAGGTTCTCCTTCCACAAGAATGGGTTGGGAAGAGGGGGTCTCTGTTCCTTTGAAGGGAGTAAGGAGACATTCATGGAAGGTGTGGAAAATCTTGAAAGCAGGAGGTAAATCCAGCCAATAGGCAGAGGGACCAATCTGACATTCTACCTTGAAGGGACCAACTTTCTTGGGACCCAATTTGCGACAGGGAACCTTAAGTTTCATATTGCAAGCATCAACCATGACTAAATCACCTGACCTGTAAGTTGGACCTTCCTGGCGCTTGAAATCTGCGTATTCCTTGTAAGTTGTCACAGCGGAAGCAAGAGTAACTTGGAGCTCCTGATGGACCTGCTTCAATTCAGCGGACTTGATCAGTTGAAGCTTCCACATTGCTAACCAAACAAGGGCCCATGTTGGAAGAAGGATTAAAGCCCACATTGGCATAAAATGGCGATACTTGAGTTGACATGTGTGGGGTGTTATTATATGTGAACTCTGCCATGGGTATATTATCACACCAGTCATCTTGTTGCGCATTGGTGTAGCAGCGTAGGTAGACCTCCAAACTTTGGTTTACCCTCTCTGTTTGTCCATCAGATTGGGGGTGAAAAGCAGTAGAGCAGCACAATTTGATACCAAGGATTCTAGTAAAAGCTTCCCAGAACTGAGCAATAAATTGAGGACCACAGTCACTTACAATCTCCATTGGGATGCCATGTAGAGAGAAGATTCTGTTTACAAATAGCCTAGCGGTTTCCACTGAGGTAATTGTGGTTGAGCAAGGTACAAAGTGTGCCATCTTTGTGAAAAAATCAACTACCACCATGATTGCGTTAAACCCATTGGAATTGGGAACCTTGCCAATGAAATCCACCAACACAGACATCCAGGGATCCGCAGCAGGCTGAAGTGGGACCAGTAAACCAGTAGTCTTATTACGACTGGCCTTGGATCAAACACATACCAGAAAATCTGCAAACAAAAGTAGCCACCTGCACAGTTAAACCTTTCCAGAAAAACTGGCGGCAGATAAGTTCCACTGTCTTGTTTTTCCCTGGATGGCCAGCCGTTGAACAGGTATGATTAACCTCCATGATCTCATCCCAAATAGTGCCTTCAGGGACCCACAAGTAACCTTGATGATATAGGACTGGCCCAATCTTATGATAACCCTGAGGCTGACCTACTGGGTTTGCACATGCTAGCTCCAATATCCTATCATAACCTTTGGACAAAGGTTGCAGGAACTTAATTTTGGAATACAAGTCCAGGTTTGCGCCCTTAGCTAAGGACATGGTGGCTAACGTAGCCGGCAGAGGCAATACAAAAGGCACCACAGCCTTGTCCAGAATTGTAGTATGTGTGTTAAACTTGGCGTCCATACTAGCATCTGGGAGATGGAAGGATTCCTGCTTAGAGCATTGGCCAAGTGATTGTCAGATCCCTTAATAAACTTGTAGTGGAACTTGTATCTTGTCAGATCACCATGCCATCTAGATTGGCAATCTGACAAAACTCTGGGTTGTCAATAATATAGAAGAGCTTTGTGGTCAGTTCTTACTACAAATGGATGATGTGCCAACATGAGATGGTGATGCCAGTGCTTTAACAATTCCACAACAGCTAACAATTCCTTGTCATAAATCATGTAGTTGCGTTCTCAAGCTTCCATCTTCTGGAAGAAATACCCTACAGGTCTCTTGATCCCATCACTAGCCGTCTGCAACAGCACACCAGCCACAGCATATTTAGATGCATTGGTAGAAACCACAAAAGAAAGCTCAGGATCCACATGTCTTATCACTAGGGAGGACAACAAAAGAGCCTTGACTGCTGAGAAGGCACTTGCACACTCAGGCGTCCAGACTAAAGTTGTCTTTCCACTAGGCAAATATAAAGGGGCGGCCACCTCAGACAAGTGGGGGGGTGAATTTCTTCAAGAAAGTACATGTACCCAGGAAACTACAAAGTTGGGATACTGTCACTGGCGTAGCATACTCTCTAACCACAGCTTCCTTGTCAGGGGCAATGGTGTGGCAATCCTCAAAGATACTATTACCCAGAAAGGTAACCTTACGTTTAAAGAATCCACACTTACTCCTTTTGATGATCAAGTTTGCTTGGAGAATGCGCTCTACAACTGCTGACAAGTGGGCCTTATTGGACTGCTCATCCAGAGAAAACACCAAGATGTAATCCATATATGCAATGGCACAAACACCTAGGAGATCTCCCAGGACTGAATCAATTAACCGCTGAAAGCAAGCCGGGGCATACTTCAATCCAAAAGGCATTACACAGAACTGGAAGATACCCTTCTTAGTTCTGAATGCTGTTAACCATTCCATTCCTTCTGAAATCCTGATTTAATTGAAAGCATTCAACAGATCAAGTTTTGAGAATACCTTGGCCTTCTCAATGCACCTAGAGATCTGTGCTTTGAGAGGTAAAGGATAAGGATCCAGAATTGTAATGTTATTCAAATTCCTGTAGTTGACACAAGGACAAAGGGACCCATCAGACTTATGAACAAATAATAGTGGAGAGCAGATCAACAAAGCCTTCTTAAAAATGTAGCCTTTTGCCAACATGTTGCAAGTCCACTCTTCTAAACATGCATCTTCCTTAAAGGATAAAGGGTAAATAGGAGACACAATTCTGATCAGATCAACAGTGACCTTAAAGTCAAAGTCAAACTGAGTGTGCTTGGGAAGGACCTCGCCTCTGGTGGCGTCAAATGCCGCAGACCAGGGTTGCAAGCATGCCGGTAAATCTGAACTTACAGGGGCAGATACAGGAAACAATTGTATGGTCTGTGATGATTGCTCAGATTCAGACATATCCAACAGCAGAATACAAATAATTATACCCGAGGAGTGTTCCATCTGTAGCTCATTTTTCTCCAGTAAGGTTGATACACTATGATCTCTCCATCAACCTCACTCCCAAAATGATAGGATACATAAGGGTAGGGCAAACAGAAAACCTTGCAGTAAAAGACTGACCTGCAACTACAAAAGTAAAAGGCTTTTTCTGTTGGAACGAGGGAATTGTTTGACAATTTCCACCCCTAACAAGCATTCCCAGATGGTACTTAAGTTGTAGCAAGTCAGCAGTCTCTACGCTCATAAATATTTTGGAAGCACCTGTATCTAACAAGATGGCTGGCTGATAGATAGTATGACCATTATCAATGCTACCATGAAACAAGAAGTACCCAGAAGTGGATTAATTTGCAGCAAAGGTTGCAATCTTGGCAGGGTCTTGTTTTTCATTGGCAGTACAGAAAGCAGCTAAAGAAGCAGGATGCTCCTGGTAGTAACACTCAATAATTTCTTGGACAGCAGCTGGAAGAACAGGGTTATCACAATCAATGGGAACAAGGGGCAACTCTTTGGACGTAATAACAGAAGATTTTGTAGGTACAACATGCTGAAGCATCACTAAGAAACTATCAGGAACAGACACCATGGGGACCTCCTTTACATCACTGGGTTTGTTCACCACTGCCAATTGTAGCTAAGACAAGCTAGGGAGAGAACAATCTTGGCTTTGGTTGGAAGGAACTGCCAAGGAGCAAGGACCAGAAAACCAAGAGCGCGCAGCAGGTTTATCCTCAATTACCAACGTACCTTGTTTGAAAGTAGACGGATTTGAGACCAGAGAAAGAATTTGGCTTACCAGGGCCTCAGTTGTGGTTAACAGGGAATCCCAAACCGCCAAATCCTGGGCATTCTGGTCAACTGCTAACCACAACGCTGAGAGTTTGCCACCTTGGGAACATGGATCATATGGCAGTAGGTAAGAAACTGAGGAAGGAATACCAAAAGCAGATTTGTACCCTGATGGAAGGCGTACAGCTTATAATATACTTTGAGCTCCTCAATAGATACACACAAATTTTTTAACAAAGGGTATAGAGATGCACTCTCAGTTAAAACACGTGGATTGCGCTCCACCGCGGACAGCAACCATTCTCAAGCATCTTTGGAAACCTTTGTCATCACATGGTAAACTTGGGATTTGTGACTAAGGCTAGAGCCGGAATAAAATGATAATGCTGACAAAACTTCACGCGAAATTTCATCAGTGGGTGGGGCAGGAAAATAATCTGGACGCCAAAATGACATGACACAACAGAAATAGGAAACAGAGGATCCAGTTTCTAGAACTGTAACCAGAGATGGAAACCATAAATTAAAAAAAGCCCAAACTGAAAACTCAGAAATAACTGATGCAAATAAACATGGTAAATGCAGATATCTCAACGGAGCAGGAGAAAAGAAAACCACATTCATGACAAACTGCTTCCAGAAACTCAGAAGTAGAAGAGTTGAGTAATGTGACAGAAATTACTGGATAATATAAAGCCGTTTCCAAATGATGGGGAATTACCACCCAAATCCACATAGAATTGATGATTAACCACCAACGCAGCTTTAAATATCTTTCTGTGAAATTTCCGATTGAAACCTTAGGATTAAGTAGAACAATCAATACTAACCAGAGTAAACCAAGATAAAGGACCTGGGAAAGCATCAATGCATCTTCAGCGTAGAATTCTGGGCATTGAGAAGTGACACAATTTTCATTTTCCAGAATGGGGGAGGAGCTACAAAATTGGCTGGCATGAAATTAACATTTTGCGGCGCCAACAACCAAGTTCCAGATGCTGGGCCCCATCTTCCTGAAATGATTCTGTTCAGAATCAGATTGTACAGGATATACCACAACAACCCAAGCACAGGATGCATTTTTAAAATTTAAAATTAGAACTTGGGATAATTGATTTTTATTGAGTAAATTTAGAAGGACTCAACTATTAGAGTTGAAACAGGGAAAATTATTCAATATATACCAGAAAAATTGACTAAGCAATACCACCTGAGCTTGATCTCCTATTCCTTTGGCATCTTCAAGCAAGTATCTAGACCAGGTTGCAAAGAACCCTTGCGTGACCAGTTTCTGAAAACCATGCCAATTAATGAGCTTATATTGGGTGACCCTCATATTACGTCAATTTATCAATGTCAGTTTACAAGGGGGAGCTGGTTTCAGCTGGCAAACAGGAGCAGACGTGACCCATTTTTGATTGATTTTTTGGTTTAAATCTGTTAACTTGGTTAATTTCAATATAGGTTTTCCAGCCTTCCATGCCTTCTTACTTGGACAGACAATACCCGGCATTATGGAACCTACCATGACAGTGCCCCTTTTTGTTGCACTTTTGGCAGGTAATGTTGGAATTATATGGCTTCACCTCTCCAGGGGGTTTTGAGGTATTATCTTTCTCCCCTTCAGAAGCTAGCAGATCTGTCGCAATCACAGTTTCTTCCTCAATTCTCTGACCCATTGCAACTGGCCATTCCTTTGTTGGGGGCTTCAAATTGGGCCCCAAGCTGACCCAGATAACTGGTTATCTTCTGGGTGTTGTTGGCCTGGTTGAGCACCAGGAACATCACATTGGAGAGTTCTCTATACGGCTGAAGAGCTCAACTCATTGTGATGCGGCAGTCCAAGTCAGTAAGTACTATTGCCCTCAGGAGTACCTGCGCTTTGTGATAGAAACAGTCAGCAAAATCCTGTACACTCTCATATTTCTTGAAAGAGATATTACTGAATTTGGCCTTCCTTGCTTTCAGTTTGGTTTCACTGCCAAACTCCTCAACCACTGCAATTTTTGCATCATCATAAGACCATTCTTCTGCCAGAAGTTGAGGCATGATCACGTCCACACTGGCAGGGTCTAAAGCGTTGATCAGAGCTGTTGCCTTCATGTGGTCTGAAGCTCCACACATTGACATTTTGAAGAGGCAAATAAAGATTTTTATGTTACCCTTTTGGTTGAATGTTGGCAAGTTCAGAGGCTTGAACTTGTGATCAGGGATGGTTGTTTCCTCATGAGTTTCTACTACTGGTTTGACAGGGCAAAGACCAGTCAGTGGAGTGAGTGGCGGCAAGGTGGCAACTCCTATGGAAATGTGATGGGTCCCTCTGCTGTCATCTGTACCATGGTCTGAGGTAAAGTCAAAAAATTCAGGGGACAACACCTTCTGTTGCTCAGGGGAAGAGTTTGGGACAGGGCTTTGCTTATCCTCTACAGACAAGCTGTTATTGTATAACAGTGCCTGTTCCAATCTACTGAGTCTTGCCAATACGTTAGCCTCAAAGTCCTTTCTGGTGGCTTCATTGGATTTCACTTGCTCCAAGAGACTGCTATGGTTTCCTTCCATAAGCAGAGTAGTTGAAGCTAGCAAATCTATACGTTTACTGTACACGTCCAGCTTGTGTTCAAGGACAGCAACCTGAGTGTGGTTGTCTTCCAGGTCTTGGTACAGCTGGTTTGTCAGAACACAGAAAGTCTCTATTGTTTCCCATAAGTTGTGCCTGTTGTTGGTATAAGCTTTGTGGTTGAGGCAGCAGGTGTGCTGGTCTTGAGTCTGATCCAAGATGGAGGAGCCATCCAAAGAAGCTGGCTTCCCCTTCATTTTGTTCACTTTCTCAACCAGTTTGTTCACCCAGGCAATGATCTTGTTCTGGCGCTCCTTGTGGTGGGCGCTATTTTCTGAGACCATGCTATGAAGCTTATCCTGTCAATCTGCTATCTCATCCACGGTAGAATGGTGGGCCAGGAAGCGTACCTTCTTGGCCAGGTTAACACTGTGGCGGGTTACGTCTGACGCCCATTGAGGAGTCAGACCACGGGATTTGAGGATCCTAGTCACCACTTGTACCACCTGGTTATTAAACTGGATAACTATCTCATCTACACAATAATGTGCAGAAGATGCAGCTTTGTTAATGCTACCCACAGCCTGTTGTACTGTCTGGAAGCTGGAGTTTAACTGATGCACCAGGGCGGCATGGGCGTGCTGAATTTTGATCCTGAACCAGCCCATCTCCTCAAGGTTGAGGTTTTGGCGGGCCACCAAGAACTGTACATGCTTGATAGCGGGGTGCACAAAGTATGACAGAACATCAGTTATTCTTTCAGCTCCTTATCTTTTCAGAAGTAAGCCAAGCTGTGTGCTACTGGCCTCTTGATAGCTTCTGAAGGTCAACCACAAGTGTTCAGAGGAACTTGTGATTGTAAACAGGGTGTAATCACTATCCTGCTGTTTATCACCAGTGGATTTATAGCCTTTCATCAAGGCGTTCATAAGTGACTGCACATCCTCAATGGTGTAATTCCTTGGTTTGTGTTGTACCATTGTACCAGTGACGTCAAGGTTGATTTTGTCCACTGGCACTTCTGGTACCTGGTAGGGAGTAATCTCCAAGCGGAGGGATGTGTCCCGTTCTGCATTGCTGGTCTCCATGTAGCCCCCCATACTTATCAACAAAGCTGGGGTGGTGGGCAAAGACTTGCCAACAACAGACAGCACAGGTAAATCATTTTGTAAGTGAGTACCACTGTCAGAACTTTTGTTTCTGCTCTTTGACCTGGAGGTCTGATTACAATTTGCTTTATTGAGTAATTGGGATATCTGGGTCATTGGGTTGATAGATGCTTATATGGAGATAAGCATTACTTGCAGTGTCTTGTATTTCCTTGGAAAAGCAACAGCTAGCAATGTCCAAGGGAGGCAACTTCCAAGAGGCTTTCTATACAGGCAGCTTGCTAGTTCTTTGAGTACTGACAATGGTCTTCAAACTTGGATATCTTTTTATACTGTGAAAAGGTTCTACAGTAGGATATTGGTATAATTGTCTGCCTTCCATTAGTCCAATGGAAGGGCTTTTATAGAGCCAGCGCTCTCTTGCCAGGATAAGATCATCTGGCGCATCTAAGTCTTTCTTGGTAGTCTTTTCACCCCCAGACTGCTAGCATCAACCCCCAGAGTTAGACATCCATGCAATGGCATAGGTTTCTATATCATAGTACCCTGCATTGGGTACTAATTGCCATAGAGTGATACATAATCTATTAGCGTACTGGCGGTGGCGGCACTAATTTATGCCTCTATTTTTAGCACATGACACTTTGTTTCTAGGCAACCTTTCTTGCATTGATTTGAAATGGCACTGGCGGTTTGATAGTGAAAATTGGACATGTTCCTTTCAATCCTCAGGGAAGCCCATAGTATCTAACCCAGCAGTTTTCTAAAGTATTCCAGAAAAACTCTAGTGTTGCAACTGAACCAATGAGAGTTCAGTACCTGGATTTGGGGAAGAAAACAGTCCAATAGGAAAGGATAGAATAATAAGAATAAGGTATTATTTATTGTAGAATATTGTGATTAATATACTATATGGGGAAAGCCACAAGGCCACAAGGGGGTGGCATAGTGGGGAGTTCCATGTAGGGTTTGAAGCCAAGGAATAACTTGTGCGGGAATCAGCAGGTCGAATTGGCAACACTCATAATTGGGATGAAGTACCTGCCATTTGCTGCTGCCATCAGATTAATCCATAATGTTAGATACGTCAAGGGGCGGCTCATCAAGCACCCCCTGTGTATTGTAAGATACATTAGCAGGCAAGGCTGGAGACTTGGTTGCAACACCCCCTTGCTCCCTGCTTGTCATCAGACACCAGGACTGGAGTCTGCAAAAGGTCTGGGAAGGACCGCACAAACAACCTTTGTGTGGGGATGGCACGGCAGGGGCACAAGCAATTGTGGTGAAGTTTCTTGGTGTTCCCCTGGGCATCCTCAAGTTGGTAGGTGTATTTGTCATAGACGGCAGCTACCTTGAAGGGCCCTAGGTGGTTGGGTTCTAATTTGGCAGAATTGGGATTGGGGGTATAGACGGGGTCACCTATGGCGTATCTAGCTTCAAGGTGTTTTGTCCCTCCTGCAATCTGCTTGTGTTTGATCTCTTGGGCTTTGGCACAGCATTGGTCTAGGGAGGGAGTTGGCACTCAGGGGGGCTTGTTGGGGACCTTAGACCGTAGTTTCCCCTGTTCAACCCCTGTCAGACCGTCAGGTGTTCCAAAGGCCAGGGTGTTAGGACTGAACCCAGTGCCCCTGTTGATTCTTGCTTGCAGGATCAGTAGGTCAGTGGGAAGATGTTCAGTCCACGCAGTATTAGGGTGCTCTTGTGAGAGCTTGGCAATCAATTGAACCAGGGAGCCATTTAACTGGTCCACGCGCCCGTTGGCTTGCGGATGATAGGGGGTTGTGACTATATGCTGAAGTGCGTTCTTGACACAGTATGCCTTCACAACATGTCCAACAAGTTCAGGCCCGTCATTGGTGATGAGACTCTTGGGTTGCCCAAAGCAAGCCACAATCTCCTTGCTAATAAAGCAGGTAACAGTGGTGGCGGTGTGGTTGGTTGTGGCCCAGGCCACTGGCCAACGTGTGAAATAGTTGATAGCGGTGATAATATACTTCTTACCCAGTCTGTCTTTGGGAAGCAGTCCCACAATGTCAAGGGCCCACTGTTTGAAGGGTTCCATAGCCTTGATGGGTAGGACAGACTTAGGAGGTTCAGGTTTGTACATATTCTTTTCACACAACACACACGTCTTAAGGAGGTCTAAGATGTCTTGGCGCATGCGCGGCCACCAGACCTTACGTTTTATAATCTTGAAGAGGTTACGCCCTCTAATGTGACCCAAGGTTTGGTGGTAGTGCAAGATGGTGTCCCCTTGTTGTGTGGTGGGAATGTAAGGCGTCTTTTCACCTGTCTCTGCCCAGCAGCAGACGTTACCATCATTGGTGGTGAACTGGCTCTTGTTGTCCTTCAGCTTGGAGATGGTGACTGAGTTAAGGCCCTTGTAGCAGGTTGCCTCAGGGCGCAGGTAGAGCATGGGCCAATATGGGTCCAAACCGCCGTCCCCAGTGATGAACGCTACATAGAGTTGTGAAAGAGTGTTGGCTGTGACAAGTTCTTTTCCAGGCTTATATTTGATGTGTAGCTGATAGGGGGATAGACGCTCAACCCATCCTGCTTGGCAGCGTGTCAAATGGGACTGTGTGTTAAAGTACTGGAGTGACTTGTGGTCCGTCAGAACGCAGGGTGGGAAGGTCGCACCTTCCAAGTAACAACGCCACTTCTCAACGCAGTGTACAATGGCTGACAGCTCTTTCTTGTGGATGTGATAATGTTGTTCCAAGTCAGTGAGCTTCCTGGATTCATATGCTACAGGGAGAAAGACGCCATTGTCAGTTTCTATCCTTAGCACGCCCCCTATGGCCCTGTCAGAGGCGTCATTCTTGAGTTTGTACTGCCGGTTTTGGTTGGGAAACTGCAGTACTGGTGCTGTTGTGAGCCTTTGCTTCAATGTATTGAAGGTTTGATCTCTGGCAGGGGTCCAATGGAAGTGCTGTTTAGTATTGAGGAGCTCAGTAAGAGGTGCAATTAGTTCTCCACAATTGGTGATGAACTTGCGTACATAGGCAACCATGCCCAAGAATGTTTGCACTTGGCCCACATCAGTGGGGGTGGCATGCTAGTGATTGCCTTGATTTTGGCAGGGTCAGGCCGTATCCCTCGGGCAGAGATGGTGTGCCCAAGGAATAACAGCTCTGACTTAAGAAACTCACATTTGGAGGGTTTAGCTTTTAACTGGTTTCCTCAAAGGGTGTTGAGGACAGCACGGAGGTGTTAGAGGTGCGTGGTTTGATCTTGACTATAGACAATAATGTTGTCAAGGTACACAACCACGCACTTTCCAATCAGTTCCTCAAAGGCTTTGTTCATCAACATGGCAAAGGTGGAGGGAGCGTTGGTCATTCCAAAGTTCATGACACAACACTCAAACGACCCGTAGCGTGTGCAGAAGGCAGTCTTTGCCTCATCCCCTGGTCCAATGCGGACCTGGTTGTACCCCACAGTGAGATCAATCTTGCTAAAGACCTTTGCGCCTGCAAGTGTATCAAACAGGTTGTCAATCAGCGGCAGGGGGTATTTATTTTTAACTGTCACCTCATTTAGGGTGCGGTAGTCTGTGACCAGGCAAAGAGACCCATCCTTCTTAGCTACAAAGAAGACCGCCGCCCCGTATGGAGAGAGCAAGGGGCAAATGAATCCCTTATCAAGCGCGTCCACAAGGTGCTGGCAGAGGGTTTCATCTTCCTTTGGTCTGAGACGGTACAATGGTCGTGCTTTAGGTAACAATCCTTGAAGTTGTACAGTGTGCTGGATCTCCCGGGGTGGAGGTAGTTGTTTGAGTGTTTCACTGAATACGTCCTTGTACTCCTCAAGGAGTGCAGCTAGCGCTGGTGGTGGTGATGTTGAAAAGGGGGACTGCAGATGATTCTGCACAGATAACTTCAACTGAACATTGGTTAAAGTCTAGTTTCCCCCCCTTGAAATCATATGAGACTGTTTCTGTCATTCTGAAAAACACAGTGTCATGTAGTAGTTTGTTCATTTCCATGGGGTAGATCTGGAACCCCACCCCGTTTCTATTGAGGGTGATGACAGAGGTATCCCAGTCAATGTAGGGGCGGTTATGCTGGAGCCAGTTGAGGCCAGCAATTATGTTGTGGCCAAGGCCTGCCATGATTGGTCCAGAGAGCTTAAACTGAATGTTCCCCATTCTTACGGAGAAAGGTTCCGTCTTGTGGGTGATGGCAATTCTGCAGGAATCAGCTACATGTACTGCTTTGAATCTGCTGGGTACTTGATCTAATTGCTGGGAGTCAGTGAACGCTTGATCTATCATGATGTGATTGGCCCTGGTATCTACCAGTAGCTTGTGGGTGTTCCCACGGAAACAGAAGGGATAGGACAAGTGTGTTACTTTATTTGAGGAGTGAGTGGCTTGCAACAAGGGGTCATCACTATGGACCTGAAAGACGTCCAGAGTTTCAACCTTGTGAAGATTGTAGTTGCAGGAGTTCCTTGCAGGCAAGGGCTGAGAGGACGGGTTGGTTGGGGTTGTAAAGTCTCTTGTTGCTACAACCCCCAGACTTTTCTCTGGTCCTTGATTAGAGCTAGCTGGAGCTCCCCCTTGTGGGGGCGTTTAGTTGCACTTTCTTGTTGACAAGGTTGGCAACGGCCCACTTGACCTTGGCCATTGCTAGGTGCAGAACATGGTTGGGGTGGGGTATTGTTGGTGCAACAGAAGCCCATTGAAGCCTGGTTATTGGCCTCTACAATGGCTTTATAGCAGTTGTTGATAGAGTTGCAGCGGCCGACGGGGACCCACTTGCAGATATGGGGTTTTAACACATTAACAATAGAGTGAGCAACATGGTGTTCTCATCAGTCACGGCTTTGGGGGCAGCAGCAAGGGCTTGTTGCCACGCAGTGAGATTCTCAGGGACAGAACCTGTCTGCTTGATGGCTAAGAGGGGAGTCCCCAAGATAATGGGAGAGAAGGTTTCATATATTGGGACTTGGCGGCGTCTCAAAACGTTGCCCAGGTGACGTCAAACTCCTGGCTGGCCCAGTTAGTGAAGCACAGTTGGCGGGCCCCGTAAGGCGGCCAGATGCAGTGGCAACCCACATGGACTTGGGGACCTGAAAGATACAGAGGCGTGTTTTGGTGGACTGAAACCAACTGACAATGTCACTCCTTTGACACCGCCAGTGAAGGACTCTAGTTGGAGGTTGAGCATACATTGCAACAGATCCAACTGTGGCAGGGTGACGCTAGCGTCACGCTGTCCAAGGCAGAGCCAATTGTACACACTGGTAGGAACTAACTGATCTTGATAGATGACATATCCTTCATGAATGTCCCCCTTGGGGATTAGAAGGAATGTCTCTTGTTGTGGAGTAGTCATGTGGCCTGTACTCTGTCCTTTCTTGGGGGAAACCGTTTTTGAAATAGGTCAGAACCTACTTCTGCTACCACTGTTGCAACTGAACTAATGAGAGTTCAGTACTTGGAATTGGGGAAGACAACAGTCCAATAGGAAAAGACAGAATAATAAGAATAAGGTATTGTTTATTGTAGAATATTGTGATTAATATACTATATGGGGAAGGCCACAAGGGGGTGGCATAGTGGGGATTTCCATGTAGGGTTTGGAGCCAAGGAATAACTTGTGCGGGAATCAGCAGTTCAAATTAACAACGCTCCTAATTGGGATGAAGTACCCGCCATTTGCTGCTGCCATCAGATTAATCCATAACGTTAGATACGTCAAGGGGCAGCTCATTGAGCGCCCCCTGTGTATTGTAAGATACATTAGCAGGCAAGGTTGAAGACTTGGTTGCAACACTAGCTAATTGGAAACAGTTATAATTAGAGTCTATTGTATTCCCGGTTGTTCTTGTGATAAGTGAACCAAATCTACTTCAAAAAAGGCTTCTTAGATCAATTAAGCCTGCTAGTAATATTGAAAGCTTCTCCAATAGATGGCTTGGCAGGCCGCCAAGGTATCCAATGTAGAACAAAGTCAGTTTAAATTTCTGAAAGCTGGATTTTTTGCCATTGTGCACCTTTGCTGCTGTGGAAAGTTGTTGGTGGACTAGTGCTAACCCAGCAGCTGATTGGGCACTAGTCCACCAATAACTTGCCACAGCAGCAATGTTGTACAATAGCAAAAGATCCAGCCAATCATATTAATTAGCAAACATTCAATAAAGAATTATTGAATGACCCTTTATGTCAGACCAATCACTTTATCACTTGGCTTCTTATTAGCTTAAAGCTTATCATTAAGGCTTTGAATGTGGATCAGCAACATTTTTATCTAAACATAAGAAACTTATCATTTTCTAATTTAAATTTAGCTGATCATCAAATTGTTGTTAATATTTTCACAAAGGGTTGTGTTTGGGTGCTAAAAATAACTATGTTCTGGATCTATATACATGTCATAATAATCATATGATTTTATAGATATAAACTGAACATAAAGAATAAAACCAACTATAAACAAAGTGAACATGAACAAATGAAATTCAAAATAAAGATAATATAAATAGAAAATTTTAGTGACAGGGAGTTTATTGGGGGCAGGGAAGAGTAATTCCTAGTAGGCAGAATAGCACAGGAAGGAAGACGTAGAGGTAGTGCTGGTCTGAGGGGTCTGTGATTGGATGGGTGGGGCTGGAAGGTGGGGGTAGTGGTGGCAGGGGTGGAGGCAGGAGAATTTTGCGTGATGGCTGCCATATACTGCTTGCCATATTCCTCATCTGCCATTGGCTTGATTGGCTGGTAGGTGGCACAGAGTGGGAGGCGCTTTTTCTTCTGTAATTGATTGCCTATATTCACAGGGTTGACAATTTGGGCAAACAAGTCTACCACCATCTGATGACCAAAGAGAGAATCCTGGTCAAGGACCCCAAGATAAAGATTATTAAAAGCCTTAGGGCGGCGCTCCTGTACTGTGTCTCCAATGTTGAAGAACACAAAATCACCCAAATGGATGTCTGCATGGCCAGCAGGGTAGACTGAGGCCTGGTGACCGCGTCCCTGGATGGCCTCAAGGGCAGTGGAGCTACCCTCTATCTGGTGGCTCAAGAAAACCCAGTGCTTGGAATTTGAGCCATCCCAGGAGTCTATTAATCTACCAAGGATGTGATGTACATGTAGCCATTGGTGAAATCTGGGGTTTTCCAATATTAGACAAAACCCTTGGCTGAAATAGCCAGAAATTCACCAATGAATGTCCCCTTCTTGACCTTCTTCCTTCTATTCTTGGCAACAGCTTTCCTTTGCTCACCAAAATTATCAAAAGCTATGGATAGCTTATAGTAAGAGACTAACATGATGTCATCTGTTAGACTGGTCAAGCATTGTACCAGTGTGGATTTGATGGCATAATCATACAGGGAATTCTCAGTGCCATCCCATTGATTGCCGGCAAAATTGGTAAGAACCCGTATTGAAGCCACTTTTCATACATCCAGAGCTGCACCACGCGCTAAGACATACAAATGCCATGGTGCGCAAGTTGATTCCAGACCTTGGTCAAGGAAAGCTTGGGGTCCTGCTGCAAGAGATCAAGCATGATTGGGTAGGCCTCTGTGATTTAGGACTTGGGGGCCATCTTGGGCTTCTGGTTGTCCCAATAAGATTACTCTTATTCATCAGGTTGTTGAATTCCTGCATGACAGTAGCCCGGGTGGGTTTCAATTGGCTGGCTATCTGATCCCAGAACAGACCCTGCAGGTTCAGTGTCACAATTTCCTTGAGAATTTGGGCGGTGATGATTTGTTGCTTGGGGCGCTGGGCTGCAGGAGCTAAAGCCTGATTGGCTGTAGGAGGGCAGGTTGGCTGATGGCAGAAAGTTATTCCAAATCAAGGTTGCCATCCTGATTGGTTGGTTGGTGGGCAGATTGTGCAGGGGTGGGTATGGGAGCAGGGGCAGAGCTAGACACTAGGTGACTGTTGAACAAGTCAAAGCCATAGGGGTCAGGGGTCAGGTACAAGTCAGCTTCCTTGTTACCTGCCTCAAAGGCTTGGGTGTAAACAAGTGCCTCCACGTTCTGAGCCTTGCCTTCATTAAAGCTGGCTTGGCTACTGCTGGCTTGATTGCTGGCACTTTTGAAAATGTTGTTGTTGTTGAAACCCATCTTGAAATAAAACCTAGGATAAAATCACTAAAAGTAGAAGTTTAATGTTAAATGATTTATTTTTACTGTAATCTCAAGTCCATATTTGGAAGGTTCTCAAAATTATTTCATACAAATCAGGATCCATAAAAATAAATAAAATGCCTCTGTTCCTAAATTTGATGGCTGTTGATTGGCTATTAAACTGTTATTTTTCTATTTTAGGCTGCTCATACTACATATCTTGTGTGACTTCATTTTTGTTTGTGCTTGTGGAATCTTGCTTCTAGATTGCTCAATTTTTTCATTTTAGTCCTTCTGTCAGTGCCTCATATGAATACTGATTGGATTATAAATACTCCAGAATAGCATCCATTCATCTCATTTGTTGTGTCAGCTCATTTCATTTGTGGTTTAAACAATGTTGCTTGATATTTGCTATAATTTCATATAATGTGCTAGTGAAATTTTGTTTTTGGTTTGACAGTTCATTTATTAACCAAAAATATTAAATTATGTGAATCCTTAATCTTGCGCAACTTGGATTTTGTTCAAATCTGAAATCATTTTGTTTAAATCTGAGGTTTTTTTGGTTGTCGCCATTGCTTTTAAACTACTATATGCCAACCTTAATAAACCTAGTGACCCTGGGCCCCTATTCTTTTTTTATTATAGGGGCATATTTTATGCTTTTATTTTTTACCTCACCTTACTAACTAAGATAGCTTATGGCCAAGAAACAAGAAACAAACAAAAGCCAAGAAGGAGTTGTTGCCAAGCTGTCCCAAGTTCAGACTGTGACAATCTCCACCTCCAATTAGAATGCTGCTGCCCCCATGAGCCTTTCTGAACTGCCAAAAATGGATTTGGCTGGCTTCAGAAAAGTAATGATAATGATAAATGTCTTGTTTCACACCCACTCCAAGATTTTCAGAGAGACAATGTTCAGAAGGTTTGATAGTGGTCACCCAACTGAAGGATAACACTAGAGAGACATTCCTGATCAGCCTAGAGGAAGACCCAGACCTCATACTCTTCTACAATCAATTATTGGAGAGAATAAACTCTGCCACCAACCCTGCTGGGGCCAAGATCCAGGCTTACATGAGGTCAACTGCCCAAACCAGGGAAGGGACAACCTGGAGACCTACATACAACAATTCACACACCTGGCAGAGGCCGCCAAGATCCCTGAAAATATATCTGGTTTAAACTTCAGAAACGGTTTGAATCTGCATCACACCTGTCATGGCCTGGGTGACTCCCAGGGAAACCTTTGGTCAAGGGGAAGGATCAAGCCTGGAAGGCCCAGTAGATGACAGGGCCATCTACATCACATAATTGGAAGCAGTAGCCCAAGGACGCCACACTCTCATGTGGGGTATCACTTGCTCAGTGAGCCCCAGCATGGTCAAATAGGCAAAACCAAGCTTACTGTAGTCAAATGATGAAGCAGAAGGAACAAGAGAAAGTTCTCCTGTGGTGGCGCTCATAGTCAGGCCTGGCTGGGCAAGTTGTTGGAGCAGAGGAACACCAGGAAAGGAGGGACGCGGTGCAGGAGCAGGAATTATTTCTTGGTCCAGCACTCTAGGAGATGGGGTAAAGGCTGGCAATGGTTGGTTGAAGGCTGCTAGAAGTTGCTCTGTTTCCCAGCGCTTGTGTTGGTACTGGAGGTACTGGAGGTACTCTCTGTTTGAAAGCACCAGCAGTATAAAATTTGTAATAATGTAATAAACCCCTGCAAAGTGTAAATGCTCAGTGTGCATTAACCAACAAAGTTTATTAGATGAAGATGTCAACAAAGAAAGGGGATGCCAGTGTTCCCAGCTATATCCTGCTGGGAAACTGAAATTGGACTTACTGGTAACTTCTTATTGGTTGTCAATGGATTATTCTCAATCTGGGTTCCGTTGGTGACCCCTGATTTGTCAGTTAGATGCATTCTTTCATTATTTTTGCCCTGGGGAAGCTGACAGGGGAATTTTGGGCCATTTGGCAACACAAGTCCCCAATTCTGGGTTTCAGAGGGTGTGGGCCAATTAAAATCTTTTTTTCTTGGCTTTAGGACAGTTTCCAATTGCCCCAGGCTTGGGCTTGACCAGGGTTTGATTCTCTACTTGGAATTAAAGTTTCCTTTGGGTTAATCTAGGTAATCAACAACACATTTGTTTGGTTGCGTGATTGCTCAATTGCAGGCGTTGAACCTATGTAACATAGGGATTTTTCTGGCCCATTATGGGCCCTGAAAACACCGGCCTAATGAGTCACCACCAATGTGACCTTCCCAAAGACAAGCTCCTGGCAATTGCCAGAGGCATGAAATTTAGTCAACCACAAGGATACAACAATGGACAGCCCTGGAACAATCAGCTCCCTGGTGCTAGTAGGCCTTGCTTGAACATGACCCCGGAAGAGTATCAACACCATGTCAGTAGCAGGTTATGGTTCTATTGCCACCAGAGCAGCTGCTTATCCAAAGACTGCACTAGCTGTTCTAATGGAACCCAAGGAGCCACTATTTCAGCAATAAACAATGCTTCCCAGTCCTAACCTATCATTGATACTATTTTATGTTACCATGATTATGAGGTAAATACTTTAGCCCTTCTAGACTATGAGGCAACCCTCAACTACATGTGCACAGCCTGTCAAGAAACTGGGTTTACCGGTCCAAGAAAACTCCCAACTGTTAGCCTTGGGAAACAAGACAACAGAACTATCACACAAATGCAAAGAGTCCGTCTTCATGAAGCTAAATAGGAAAATCCTGCCTACCAGATTTTACATCATGAAGAAGCTCCCCAAACCTGTAGTGATATGTTTTGAATGTGGGTTGACCATCAACTGAACTTAGACTATAAGAACTATAAGGTGACTGTCACTCATGAGATCCAAACCTTAGAGGTCCCATTCTTGAACCCTCATAAAGCCCCAGAGCTAAACAACATCACCATGGGATCTTGCAAAGCCAAGATCCCAAAATGTTTAAAGCCTTGGGGGTCTGTCTTCTCAGAAGAATAAGCCACTACCTTGCCTAAACACTGTCAGTTTGACTATGCAATTGACCTCTCCCAGAAACCCAACCTAAGCATGGACCTGTCTACAGTTGTAACATGAAGGAACAAGCCCCTTTAAGAGAGTACTTGGACAAGATGTTGAAGAAGGGATATATACTCATCTCCAAATCTCCTTGTTCATCCCCTTTACTGTTTGTTAAAAAGAAGGGCGGTGACCTACATTCTTGCGTCAATTACCAGGACCTAAACAGCATCACTGTAAAAAACAGATACCCTGTACCCAATGCCAAAGACCTCTCAGGCCAGCTTTCAGGATCTAAAGTCTTCTCAAAGGTTGATTTGAGAGATACCTTTAACCAGGTCCAGATTAGGCCTGATGACAAATAGAAGAACACCTTCAAGACTAGACAAGGTCTCTATGAATACTTGTTTATGCCGTTTGGGTTGTGCAAAGCGCCCAGCACCTTTCAAACTATGGTGGATGTGGTCTTGGGAGGACTCAAGGATCAGCGTTGTGTATCTTACTTTGATGATCACCTCATCTACAGCTGCACCCCTGAAGAACATTTTAAACATCTTCAAGCTTTCCTATAATGCTTTAAGGAACACAGATTGTTTGTTAAACTCCAAAAATGTGAGTTCTTCCAATAAGAAGTAGAGTTCTTGGGTTACAATGTGCTAAAAGAGAGATTTTCTATGACACCCAAAAAAATAGAGGCCATGACGTCATGGCCTAAACCTAAGAACCACAAGGAATTCAGAAGCTTCCTGAGCCTGGAAAACTTCCGCCAGAAATTTTTCTAAATTTTTTCTTCAATTTGCTTGCCCTTGACCCACCTCCCCTCCAAGAAACACCCCTTTGTGTGTGATGACGCCACCAGATCCGCCTTTGAGTCACTAAAAAATGCCTTTGTGTCCTCCCCTGTCTTGGCAATTCCAGTTTACAATAAATCCTTCATTGTGGAGACAGACACTTCCACCTTTGCATTGGGGGTGTTGCTTCAGGAGGGGCATTTTTCAGGAATTACTTCCCTAACAACAGTTATCTAATATATGAAGGCCTCCACAACTTCCAAATTTAGATTATCTAGGTCACTGCTACTCAATTAATTGCTCTTATGCACCACAGCAATGCAGATGCAAGTAAAACCTGCAAGGAACTCAGTACTATAATAAATCTAAAAACAGCCTGCATCATGATTCCCACCACTACATGTGAATCATTACACCTGGGTTTCAAACTCATTAAGTCTGTACTCCCTTTTTCACCCCCTAGTATAAGAACTCCCACCCAAATCCCAATTTAATTGTTCAATTAACATTTATTTCTACAATAAAGCAATCTTGCCCTATTATTCACTTGAGCGTTCAATAGTATCTTCTAGTTCAGATGATTGCAATCCCTTATTTGTGGTCTGTAGTCACCATCCTGCTCTCCTTGTTCCTGCCTTGTATCCTGTCTCAGGGGCCAGCTACCTTGTGCTTCCCTGTTCCTTGTCAAACCCCTACCCTACAGCTTGAAGAGTTATCTCCTTTTTTAGAGAGTAATGGACACTTTTTTGATTCCCCAACTGTATTCTCCTCTATAAAAAGGGTCCCTTACAGCATGATGGTAAGCTTTACCCTGTAGCTTACTACTCAAGGAAGTTTACTCCACCTGAGTTGAACTATTCCATTGTTGCAACCAAATTTCCAACCTCAGCTGCTAATGTATCTTACAATACACAGGGGGCGCTCAATGAGCCGCCCCTTGATGTATCTAATGTTATGGTTTAATCTGATGGCAACATCAAATGGCAGGTACTTCATCCTAATTAGGAGTGTTGCCTATTTGACTTGCTGATTCCCGCACAAGTTATTCCTTGGCTCCAAACCTTACATGGAACTTTCCACTATGCCACCCCCTTGTGGCATTCCCTATATAGTATATTAATCCAAATATTCTACAATAAACAATACCTTATTCTTATTATTCTGTCCTTTCTATTGGACTGTTGTCTTCCTCAATTCCAATTACTGAACTCTCATTGGTTCAGTTGCAACACCATCTATGACAAAGAGATGATTGCTATCATCCAGTCCTTGAAACATTGTAAAAGATATTTGTGTGATGCCAACTACCCAGTGAAAATTATTACTGATCACAAGAACCTGACATACTTCTTCAAACTGCAAAAACTAAACCAGCGCCAAGCTAGATGGCCCTATTCCTAGCAGATTATGACTTATCAATCAGCTATAAGCCTGGAAAAATCAATATTGTACCTGATGCCTTGAGCCAAATAGCAGACCTCTTTCTTAGTGCCAAAGAGATTAAGGAATTCAACACTAAATCCTTACTGTCTCCCAACATGATTGAACCACTGCTCCTGTTCCTAGGACTAGCCAGTAGAAGAGAAAAAATCTAATTGGCTCAGACCTTAAACAAGCACTGCATCTCTATCATGGAAGACTTAAGGAAATATATCAACAGTTGATACTACCAAACAGGCTACTCCTTACATGGAAACACCCTACAACTACATGGACACATCTATATACCAGAAGGCCCACTGTACTTAGAGATATTGAAGGAATACCATGAATCCTCCAGTCAAGACACCCTGGAGGTACAAAGACATGCAAAGGAATTCAGAGAGCCTACATGTGGCCCATAATGAAGCCAAAGATTGAAGGATACCTCAACAGTTTTGAGACATGTGGAAACACCAATCCCAAGCAAGAAAATCCAGAAGGCTTACTACAGCATCTTCAGATTGCAGAAGGCCCTTGGAAGTCAGTATTCATGGACTAAATTGTGGAGCTGCCTAATTCAAAAGGATTCAATTATATACTTGTAATTGTCAACTGTTTCACCAAAATAGCTCACTTCATTCCAATAACAACCAAAGTAACTGCAAAGGAAACTGCCACCCTATTCTGGAACCAAGTATTCATAAGCCACAGACTCCCACAAGAAGTGGTTTTGTACAGAGGCCCGCAATTTACCTCCAAGCTTTGGGATCAAATACTAAAAGACTTGGGAATAAAAATATTGTTATCCACTGCATATCATCCTCAGAGCAACAGGCAGACCAAAAGAGTAAACCAGGTCCTCAAAAAGTACTTAAGATGCTATGTAAACTCATAAAAGAATGACTGGGTAACCCACCTACCAATGGCTTAGTTTGCATACAACAACCAGGACCACAGATCCACTGGTATTTCCACCTTCAAAGCCAACTATAGATTCAACCCCACATGAGAGCCCCTCCCACAGAGAAAAACAACAACCCAGAAGGACAAGATTGGGTCAGCAACATTTGCGCATGACAAGAAGAATGTGCCCAGAACTTGAGAAGGCAGTACAAGTATACAAGGACTCCAACAACAAGAAAAAAGCCCAGGACCACTAATTGAAGTAGGAGACCTGGTATAAATTAGTGTAAAGAACATAAAGACCGCTGCCCTGTGCGCTAGCTTAAGCCCCCAACAAACAGGTTCTTACAAAGTCCTACAGCGCATTGGTGCCGTAGCATACCGGCTAGAACTACCCCCAGATGGAAGATTCATGATGTATTCCACCACTCCCTACTATCAAAAAAAGAAAGGATCTTCTCTCCTGAACCAGATATTAAGAACAGCTCCCCCATATATAAAAGTAGGAAGCTTCATAGAACACAAGGTCAAAGTCATCTTAGGTGTTGTATTTGGCTCTTAGGGACAACGTCCAAGAAGACACAGTGAGAAAACTTTATCACAAAAGGTCTGAGGCTCAAAGCTAGCCTTGGGTTTACCTTCAGGGCAAAATCAAGGGCACATACCTTAATTCCCTATAATATACAAAGAAGAGTTCATTTTGGCAGAAAGGGAGGGAAAATTTTGAAGATTATGAAAGCCAACACAAATGTAGATAAATTTGTCTTTATTAGGAAAAATAATTCTAGTTAAATAGTAGACAGAGGGCGTTGATCATTCAATAGGTAGACAGTGTGGCAGACAAGGTCATTCCAAACTGAACTTTTACCAGGATCATTCAGGTACAGGTAGGGTAATCTGGAATGGATGTAAATTGATATTGACCCATTTGAGGAAGGTAAACAAACTACAAAATTGAAAGTGCATCCAACCAAGTCTTTAAAATTATCAATATTTGAAGGCCATATCAAAAGTCCATTAATGGTGTGATTTCCAACAATTTCCAACACACTTTTTTTAAAAGCAGAAGGATTTGAGACCATAGAAAGGATTTAGCTTACCAGGGCCTCAGTTATAGTTTACAGGGAATCCCAAACTGCTAAGTCCTGTGCAGTTTAGTCAACTGCTAACCACAATGCTGAGAGCTTATTTACTTCTGGAACATCAATCATGTAACAGTAGGCCAGAAACTGAGGAGGGAATACCAACAGGGGACTATTAACCTGATAAAAGGCGTACAACTTCTGGTAGGCTTTTAGCTCCTCAATAGATACACATGCGGCATTCAACAAAGGGTACAAGGATTCACTCTCAGTTAACACAAGTGGGTTGCATTCCACCGCAGACAACAACCATTTGCAAGCATCCACCAAAACCTTTGTCATAACATGATAAACCTGGAATTTATGACTAAGAGTGGAGCCATAATAGGATTATAAAGCCAAAGCCATCTTGCAAGATATTTTTTGGTGAGCAGAGCAAAATAGTAGTACAGACGCCAAAATAACATGACACAACGGAACCAGGAAACAGTGGAACCAGTCTTAACCACCACAACCAGAGAAGAAAGCCACAGATTAAAAAATCCAAACTGAAAGCTCAAGAAGGAGCTTATAAAGATGAACTTTGTAAACTCAGATATCTCAACAGAGCAGGAGAAGAGGAACACAATTTCATGACAAACTGCATCCAAAAACTTAGACGTAGAAGAGTTGAGTAATGTGACAAAAATTGACAGATAATAAGAAGCAGTCTCCATGTGGTGTGGAATAGCCACCCAAATCCACAAGGAGTTGATGATTAACCGCCAACAAAGCTTCAGATATTGTTTAGTGAAATTTCCAAAGGAAATACTTGGGTTCAACAGAATGATCAAACCCAACCAAAAGAGCCCCAGATAGATGTAAAGACCCAACAATTGGGGAAGTATTCTAGCTAAATATGGCCCCAAGTATTCAACTTGGAACCCATTGAGTTCTGTTACAATTGGGTAGACCGTCATCACCCATCAAAACACTTTTTTTGGATGTTAAATTGACCAAAAATACCAGCAAAATACATAAGTACATAGTAAACCATGGTGTAAATTGCTATGGACTGAGTTGATTGGGGGAAAACCAGTGAGGGCCAGGAGTACTGATTGGAGGAGTTTAGCTGTTCTGGCTCCTTGTCAAAGTACTTTTTGGTAAGATTATTAAATGGCTTATTTGGTTGATATTGTTGTTGGTGGCACCCAATCCCAAGGCAGGCTGCGAGGACAGCTGAGAAGATAAGGTGGTTCATCTCCCTAGTCCTGGGGAAGGGCATACAAAGCTTAGTGTCTTGGACTTTCTGCTGTTTGAAATCTGGATGATTTATGTGATATTATTGAGGGATAATTCACTCAATTATAGCATAAAATATCATCAAGTGAATGAGCTTTATTATATACTATCAGCCTTGGTGAGGCATGAATAGTGAAAAACATTGAACAGGGAACCCCAAACACTTGGAGCTGTCTGGAATTCCCTTTTGGGAGTGGGAATGGAATGGGCTTTCAGTTGATGAATTATTAATCTATGTTTTTCATTGAGCTGATGAAAATTTGGATTCTCTCATGCATCCCAATTCAATCTCTGCAGTTACTGCATTAATTGCTTTGCAGGGCACCCTGTCAGCCCTATCTAAATTTGGTAGATTCCAAATTTAGACAGCAGTCCCCCCCCCAAATTGGGTGTTGGGGAAATTTTCTTTTTTGGTTTCCTGTTTTGTTAATTTCCCCATTTGGTAGGAGTGGACAGTCCTGCCATGGGGGGTGTGCTGCCTGTTGCTGGCTGGCTGGGCGTGCAGCCAGCAATTGGGCTATAAAAGCCAAAATTCAAGGATTTCAAATTTTTAATTTCTTTTTTTCTTGAATCCTTGTTCTGTGGCAGTTTCTTCAATCAGGGGGAACTGCTGAAAATATTTCTCAGGATCCCTAGGTGCAATAATGATCACAGTATTGTCTCTTGACAAGTTGTTGTCAGGAATATTCCTGACAATAGATGGTCTGCAAGAGAATTAAAGTCTCTTCAGTGTAGAACTTCAGACATTGAGAAGTGACCACTTTCTTGGATTCAGATTCAGCAGAAAAAAAACTGACATTGGGAGGCACTGGATTAACCTGAAGTGGCACCAAAAACAAGGAGCTTAAGGCAGGGCCCCATCTTTCAGTGATAATTTGACTTAAGATCAAGTTATATAGGATGTAGCAGAGTAGTCCAACTACCAGATGCATTTTAAAATAAATTTAAACCAGGGGAATATTTGGTTTATTGAGTAATTTTAGGGAGGACTTAACTCTTAGAGTTGAACAGTAAAAAAATTTTAATATTTACCAAATTTTAATTAAGAAATACCACCTGGATCCATGACTCATATTCTGTCTACATAATCTAAAGAGTACTTTGTCCAATATGCAAAAAAAACCTTGAGTGACTAATTTCTGGTGACCATTCTGATAAATGAGGTTGTATTGAGTGACTCTCAAATTACGTCTATTTATCAGTGTCAACTTGCATGGGGAAATTGTATCAAAATGACTTACTGGGGAAGGAGTAACCCATTTCCAATCAATAGTTTGATTTAAATCTGTCAATCTGGTTAACTTGGGTAACAGTTTTCCTGACTTCAGAGCCTTGCAATTAGGATGGGTAATACCAGGAATCATGGAAGCTACTGTGACATCATGGGGGTTTCAAAACAACAGGGTTGACCTCCCAGAAAGATCTTGACTAAGCTGGTTTGTAACCCATAACCCAACTTCCCAGTTATTTGTAGCCAAATGTGGAAGTCAACTCAAATTTCCAGATACAGCAACATGAGCAGATGATGATCCCATACAGTAAATACAGTAGATTTAAAGGCTATTATGACAACCAAAAATAGCTCATATTTAAACAAAATGATTTCATATTTAGGCAAATTCCAACTATCAGGTTAAAATATACACTCTGTTAACAGGAATTTTGGGCATTGATAAACAAAATGAATCAACACAGCAATGAAGTGTTCATGTGCTAAATGAAAATATTCAAAATACAAACCAAAATACATGGATTCACAAACAAAATGGTGTGATTTGACCTCCATTGTACACATGTTTACTATGTAAATTGGTGATAAAATACACCCAAGCGTGATGAGTCCAAACTCAAACCAAAAACAAAACATAATAGCAACTTAACATGCAAACAAAACCACTCAATATTTGTGTGCAATGGAGTGTAATCAAGAATGATACCAAGGTATCTAAAATAAGGCACAAGATTTTAAACATAAATTTTAAAAATATTGTGTTGAGTGCTTGAATTTGGCGTAAAATCTGGGAAAAGGGGTGGAAACTATCTTGGGTATTCTAAAATGGGTATTGTAAACCCAAAAACAACTAATTAATAAAAAATCTATAATCTGGATATTGGGTGGGGAAAACTCTAATTAAATATTCATATTAAGATAAAAAGCAAAAATTAAAAGCCAGTGTGTAACTTAATTAAAATTTATTTAAATTTTTGTTAAATTCTCAAAATGGAAGGAACACAACAACAGAATAATAATGCACCTGTTGTGCACCGCAGTTGTGATTGCCCCTGCAGGTCAAAGAACAGAGCTAGTGCAACCCAAGTGCTTACTCAGGAAGAAGACAGAAAAGGAGAGTTCAATAGTGAGGTTACACTGACACAACAAGTTCAAGGAGCACAACATGCAAGGGTATGGAGCATCAACCCTTGGGTCCCCAAGCCAACCTGGAAGCCCACCAAGGTTACCACCACCAAGAAAGTTAGAAACAGGAAGATCAAACTTACCTTGTATGTGTTTGACCCTGTATGACACCAGGAAGCTGTTCCAACAGCTATGATGAAAAAGGCAAAGCCCATTCTTGACACCAGCTATGAGCCTTACATCAGTGATGGCAACCAGGAAAAGGACAATAAGCCTGAATTCTACAGAACTGATGAGGGACAGCTGGTGTTAAAGAAGGTTACAGCCTTCTACAACAAGGTACCCATGCCTTGCAAGCCTGTCACTAATCAGGATCCTAGTTCATCTGAGCCCACTAAGCCTGCCCAGAAGTGCATTCCTGATATCAAGTGGATCATTCTTCTCCAGCTCATGTGGGGATCTGGTGACTACAAGGCGGGTGCGGCCCTTGACTGAGTGGATCCCAAGTACGCCAGCAAGGTATTCAACATGTATATCAATACTGGCCAAGTTCTTGCCTCATAAAAATCCTTGCGCGTATTCACCATGCTCACTAAGGAGCACAAAAGGGCAATACACCAGTAGATAGCCCAAGACTGTCATCTTAGACTGGAAAATATACAGGCAATAATCAAGTCTACTTTTGGGATTGAGGCTTTGGTTTCCTTTTATTACCATCTGGTGAAGGGTCTGCGCTTTTTGTGGAAAAAAACTTGGGGTATCCCTGTGATGGTCCACTTGTGAGCAGTTTTTCAGGCAAGGGTTGATTTGGCTTCAAATAAAGACGCTATGCTGGATATTGATAATGTGTTGTTGATTTATTGCAGGTAGAGGCCTATTAGGGAATAATGGCTACAAGGGAAGATAAGGCCTGACTAGTAGGTGGAAAAGACTACTAGAGGCAAAAGTTGTCTCCACCTGGCAGAAGATACTAGCTGCTGTGGGCTAGAAGTCCTCACCAAGCAGGGAACTGTGACTGCTTGGGGTGAATAATGAGATAGCTCAGCAGGGTACTTTAGCTGCTTGGGGTGGGGAGTGATCCAGCCTGATGAGTAGCAGTTGCTGCTCAGGCTGGAGGATGTTTAGACCCTGGCAAATAACACAGTCTGCCAGGGTAGAAGAGTGTGCCAGCATGTTAGGCCACTTGGCTACCAGGGCTTGAGTTTTTAAACCCCTGGCTGATAACGCAGGCTGCCAGGGAGGGGATGAGCTTTGAGAGCTCTATTTACCCTGATACACTTACAGGAGGTCTGTGAGCAAGCACTTTATCTAACAGACTGGTAGGGTGACCTTGTTTATGTCCCTATGGGAGCTTTGGGGAAGTCCCAAAGTAAGCATTGGAGGGCATATATATGCTCAGGGGTGTCACCAAGACAGTTTGCTCAGGGAAGCAGCTGCAGAACTTGGTGTGATCAGGCCTCTGGGAAGTAAAGCTGATTACTTTGCAACTAAAAGCTCAGACTTAATCACCTGGGTAATTAAAAACAACTGCATATACTTGAATGATCTATTAATTGGATGGCCTAAGTGGATTACCACTTGCACAGGCCCAGTTGAATGCCAGTGCAATGTAGACTCATGCCTGGGTCTACAGGTTCTGGTAACAGGGACTGAGATTGAGAACCAAGATGGTTTATAGTATGAGATCATTAGTGAAGACTAGTAAGAAGGAGTGTATGATCACAGTGAAGACTAGTTGAGAGACTGTTGAATCATGTTGAAGGAAAGGAATAGCTGATCATGAGGCAGGGTTGAATTAGTTGGAAGATCATGATGCAGGAGTAGCTGATCATGATGAAGGATTAGTTAGAAGACTAGATAATCATGATGCAGGAGAAGCTAATCATGAAGCAGGAAAAGCCAGAGGACCAACAGAACAGGATACAGGAGTAGCTGAAGGACTGGTTTAAGCTGTTTGATGACTGAAATGAGCTGTTTGGTGATTGAGAAGGACTGATTGCTGGCTAGACTGAAGAACTAGAAGAGGTGATTGAAGAACTGGCTGAAGGACCAGAAGATGCTGATAAAGTACTAGCTGAGAAACTTGAAGATGGCTTGGAAGGACTAGCTGGACTAAATAAGGAGCTAGAATGTTGGTTTTGGTTTCT
Source organism: Entomophthora muscae (assembly GCA_014839935.2). Classification (NCBI taxonomy): domain Eukaryota; kingdom Fungi; phylum Entomophthoromycota; class Entomophthoromycetes; order Entomophthorales; family Entomophthoraceae; genus Entomophthora; species Entomophthora muscae. Next base: position 167,030 of record QTSX02006429.1, read on the forward strand.
TGAGAAAGAGAAAATCATAAGAAAAAAGCAGTGAAATAATGATTTAAAACTGCAAATAATAATATGAAAAATGATTAATTATCATATTATTTAAAAGAGAAAAGGAAATAAATAACTTACAGTGTTTGAACCATATTTGTATTAAGATTCAATTGAGTGAAAAGAAGCTGTAAAAAAGCCGGAAACATAATGGAGAAACTGTGAAGGCAAAAAAGCAAATTTTGCCAAGAACAACTAGGAGAGGCAAAAGGCGGGCAATGGGCGAGTTTGAAACTGGGAAATGCTAAAGAAAATGCAGGAAAACTGGGAGAAACGTTTAATAATTGAGGGTTCAAAAATTCCCTATGTAAAACATAGGCAAAAGCGCTCAAGATTTGCCGGAGATACATGACGGGAATTATGACAAACCTGTTTGAAACACAGAGCAGTTGTTTATCTGGAGAAAGACAGCTTTGGGTTCAAACCATATTAAAGAGTAAGTCATTTAGATGAACTTTTTGGTAAATCTGTTGAATCAAGGCATTTGATTGGCTATGAGTCAAAGTTTATTTAATCAGTGTTTTAAGGGCTTTAACTGAAGAGTTAAAGCCTAAAAATGAGGTGCAGAAGCAGAAAATCTAGGGCTTTTTTGGCTAAAGTAAGTAAAAAGTATATTATATTATAGAGAGAGAGTAACTGTATAGTTTAAGATTTGGAAAACCAGGGTTCTGAGAGATATTTTTGGACTGAAACAAAGAGCTATAAAAGGGGAAGCTATCTGAGGCTTTTCAGGGACTGGATCAAGTGGATTACAAAGGCCACAAAGACTACAAAAGGAGCTGAAGACCAAGATAAAGGTGCAGAAGCCCAAGGCTAAAGAGCTGGGAATAAGAAACTGGAGCTGGAGCAAAGCGCAGGACTCAAGACTAAGGAGCAGAAGCCCAAGACCAAGTACAAGAAGTCCAAGAGATTGTTGGAGGACTCCAAGTATTGGCAAAACCATATTGTATCCCACACCCAGGCAAATATATCAGAAGGTTTCTAATGGAATCTTCCTTCTGAAATTAAATAAAAGCCTATTTTGACTCCTGCCCAAATTTCCCAGTAATAGAGACAAGCCCTATGAGTGAGTTACCCCATATCTTTTACCCTAGTCATAGGGAAGAAGATACATATTGTCAAAGCTGTAGGAGATTTTTCACCATTAAGTCTTCCCAGGAGGAGTGGGAGAGATTAAATAGGCATCTTGAGATGATAGATAGGGGAAGAGAGTTCATATGGAATGATTTTACTAGATTTTTAAAAGACTGGTACAGGCCCACAGAGGGGTTGGCGCCAGCTGAAGTACAGGTGCATGGTGGGGATGCCTGCCTAGTGATTGGAAAAGTACTGGAAGAGTTTTCAGTCATGAAGGCTAGGTAAAAACTTCTAGCAGGTCACCTCCCACTACTAGAAAATGACAATTCCTCCAAGCCGGTCTCTGGATATGACCCAGGACACACTTTGGGGACTGGTGATCAGGAATCCACAATCCCCATACAATAGAAGCAGCCCTAACAATATTGAGACCCAGAAAAAATACACATAGGCATACACTACCCTCAAATCCAAGGAGACATTCAAATTATATTACATTGACAAATCAGCATTTGCCTCATCTATGCAGAATTCATATGAATATATCCACAAAGGCTCCAATGATAAGGTAGCTCAGTGTGCTGCAGTCCGCGCCACAGCCTATTTGATGGTGGCTCTCCTCAGTACAAAGGGGATTGAGCTTTATCAAATTATATTAGGATCCCACAACAGCCAGACCTTCCTACTATTTCTCTGATTGGTCCAGGAGAACCTGAGGCGCACAAGCCCAGGCTTCACTAATGTTATGTGCTTGATAAAGTTGGTCTCCATAAGGTGGCAGATCTTCTTGAGAAATTTTTAACAATTGACACTAGCATTGCAGTGGGCCCCCAACAATTGGCCACATTAACTTGTGCCTCCTATTTCTCCCTGCCTATTCCCCATTCCTAAACCCTATTGAAAAGGTCTTTGGGTGTCTCAAGCAAGTTGTCAAGCGGGGGACACCAACTGGGACCAAGGACCTATTTGATTTACTGCAGGTTGGGATCCACACCCTTCCAGCCAAGGCAGTGGCCAAATTCTATGGCCACACTGATTTATTTCTCCCCATGTGCCTTGCCAAACAGCCAATTAACTAAAGGCTTAACAATTCCAACTATTTTTTATATTCTTTAATTTACTCTTTTGGACTTATCAATTATCATTTTATATTTTGAAGCTTCCAAGCCTGCATCACATACAGCCGCACCATTGATGCAGATGCTTAATTTTTGTATTACAAATTAATTTTTTTGTATTATGTGTGACAATCCCAAATATTTAATACCAAAATATGATAATTATGTAAAATTTTCACTTCTGTCAAATAAATATAAAAAGTAGATTAAAAAATTAAATATAAAGCGCTCAAGTTAGAAGTAAATTTAATTAAAATATATCATTATGCTTTTAAAAAGTCTTCTCTGGGATTTTTTGTAAAAATTGTTTGCTGAAATAGGAGTTAAAAAATCAATTATTATAAAAAGTAAAAATTAAAAGTGTATAATTATATTGAGGAAAGAGATTTTTATTGTGGGCACCTATAATGGATTATTCTGTATGTACCCACCCAGCAATGGAGGTGACACACAACCTCCACTGCCACCTCATATACAGTGGATACACCTTGATTGAAATACTCTTGCATGCTGTTGAAAGGCAGTAGGGTCAGGTGGGAGTGAAGCAGCAGCTTTTCAGTCAGGGCTGCAAACCTGTATATCCCAGCCAGGGCCAGGGCGTCCTGGATCATATGGTCCACTGAGTCATATTGTGGGGGACCTTCTTCCCATCCAGGGAGAGCCTGGCCTTGTCAATCCTAAGAAGGACCTTGTCCAGGTCCTCTACAGACGCGCCCATCCTGAAGTAGAAGATATATCCAAGGTAAACAACAAGATAAAGCCTTTGTCCAGCAAAGGCTTCTGTAAACTTGCAGAGTTTATTGTACACAGCACTAATTTTCTTTTTGTGCTTTGTCTTGACAAATGTGAGCTCCATTGCCAGAAGGAGCCCTGTCTCATTGACACTCCAGGCCAGCTCAAAGTCAGCCAGGAGGATATTTGTCTGCTTGACGGCTGTTGCATCTGCAACAGCCAATTTTCCCATTGCGCGCCTGAAGTTCTCCAGTAGGTAAAAGAGTGTATGCTCTACTGGGAAGCAGAAGCAAGCAACCACATGTGCCCAGCCCATCTTTGGTATTTTTTTGAATGGGAGTGTCTCCAGGACGTCCCAAACACGCTAAGTGAAGTTTACACAGTAAGCTCTACTGAGGGGAACTGGGTCCAGGTAGACCAATTTGGCATCCTTGTAGGAAGTAAATGCCCACTTGGATGCCCCTTCCCCATGTGTAAGCCCAAGGAGCGCATCTCACAAAATTGAAAAGGTCACATGTATTCTATCTTTGAGCTCCTGAAAAACAGGGGGGATAGAACCAGCTTTCTAGCCGCATGATTGGCATAGTTGCTATAAAACGTGGAAGGGACAAAGGGGAACAGGACTTAGTGTATTTCTCCATTGATGTTTCCTAAAAAAAGGGTAAGAATTTAAATAATTATATTAATTTTTAGATTACCTTCTTCTGTTTCCTTCTTGCCAGCGTCTTTGGAAGGCTTGGCCATTCTTGGCGCAAGCAGTTGTGTAGGCAATTCTGTATCCTCTGCTCTAGCATACTTTGGGGGTTTAAGGTGTGCATAAATCTCAGAATCATTAACCCAGATGGACAGCGCAGAGAGGGCAACGGACTTAAACTGGAGGCCCTCAACCACAGTTTTTTGAACATCAAGAAGGCACTCAGTTATTTTTTGGGGGTGTATGACACCTTTGTCATGAATGACATTTCAATACTTGTATTGAAAACCTGGGAATTGAACCCTGGGTCTCAGAAAAAGCCTTGTTATGACCAGGGTAGACAGGAGCCAGCCAGACTGCCAGTTGGGCCAAACCCTGGACCGCCAGAAATATCTTGTCCTAACCAAGAGGAACTAAAACCTGCCAACCTGCCCAGTGTCAAGACTGAAGGTTTGAAATCAACATTAGAAACCCTGGAATTAAACCACAACCCTCCAAAGGCTACTCAAGTCACCCAGGATGAATGGGAACCCGCCAACTCACTGAGTTGCAAACCCAAGTTGTTGAGTTACTCCAAGACCCACCAGGACAATTCCCTGAAGGGTCACCAGATTGCTGCCAACCTTGTGCCACCAAAGATCCAGACCTATTCAGAGGTTGTATTGTTCCTAAAGGAGGTTACAACAAGGCCTCCTGCTAGTCCCACCAATGATCACCAGCTAATGCCAGCCTCCAGTCCAGAATGGGTAATACAATTTGATTGCTCTGGTGATGTGGTGAACAGTAGCAGTGGAACAAAGCATTGCCACTTCTGTTCATCAGAGCAAGCACAACTAGGATACGCTGCCCGCAAAACCAGAAGCCAAGGACCAAGCCCTGCCAGTAAACTGTCCCCTGACCTGAAGTCCGCAAAAAGCAAAGAAGCAAAAACATCTGGTATAAGAGCCCCAGAAGTATGGGGATGACCCCATTGTCATTTTCAATAATAAAGTTTTATAAACCTTTGGTTCAAACAAATCCTACCTTATCTAGTCTTAGTGATCTTTCATTTCAACTCCAGCAAAGAAGGCAATCAGGCAACCACACCCTCCAGAGACCAACCTACTGCCATGCATCAGGCGCTATACTGTCCCCCTGGAGTCCCCTTTGGACCTGTGCATTTTACCAAATACCCATCCAACCCTGCCTAATTGGAGTACAATTTGAAGACCATCCTCATTGCTGACCCCTTGGCAAGAACTAGAGAGAATGAATACATATGATGTGAAGGAAAGAGGATTGAGGTGCTGCCCTTGTTGTTCAAAGACAAATACAACTATCTACTGGCGTACTTTTCCCCATGACTCTGCTCTTGACCCCGCAACACAACAGCCCAATAAATCCCCCCACTGCTGCCTAGACCATGTCCACTCAACTGTTTAGAGTACTCTACATTACTTTGAGAGGAATGGTAGATACTATGGTGCCCAACTTCAGGCCCTGGACTTTGCTTGGGCAATCTGTATCCTATATTTTCAAGTTATCACCCATCCTATGGTGGGCGTTACCCACTGGCCCGGCAATACCCCGTCCAGAGTCACCTAATGCCTCCACCTATGCCTGGCTTCCTGAAAATCTTGGCCATAAGTGCCTTGGCAGATGCCTGGTTGATTTTGTCCCCTTTAAGGACAGCCAACTTTACTTTTTCTTTGACCTTGGGGTCAATTTCCTTGTTCTTAGTGATTGCCAAGTCAAACCCCTTCAAAAGCTTCTCTGATTCTCTCATATGCTTTTTTACTAATCTTTTCATTTAGTTTTATAGCTTCTACTCCAATAAACTCTGTATTATTTTGATATTATTGCCTCGTTGTTTATCCCTGTTTATTTTCCCATTCACTACAATATCCCATCTTTTTACCCATTGTGTATATGTTTTACGCTCAACTCAATATGTGTTGTTTGCTTTGTGTTGGCATTGTCCCTTAATTGCCATATTATTTTTAGCACTTTACACAGCCCCTTGTGAAAATATTAAAAACAATTTTGTGATCAGCTAAATTTAAATTAGAAAATTATAAGTTTTTTATGTTTAGATAAAGTTGTTGCTGATCCAAATTCAAACCCTTAATGATAAACTTTAAGCCAATCAGGAGCCAAGTGATAAAGTGATTGATGTGACATAAAGGGTCATTCAATAATTCTCTGGTGCATGTGCGCTAATTAATCTGATTGGCTGGATGTTTTGCTATTGTACGCCATTGCTGCTGTGGCAAGAAGCTAATGGACTAGTGCTAACTCAGCAGCTGATTGGGCACTAGTCCACTAATAACTTGCCACAGCGGCAATGGCACACAATGGTAAAACATCCAGCCAACCATATTAATTAGCACACATGCATCAAAGAATTATTGAATGACCCTTTTTGTCAAAACAATATGTCAAAACCGCAGGCTCAACCCGCCAGCAAGGTCCCAACCAAGCAGGTTTGTGACCCGCAATCCAATTACCCGGTCACTTGAAGCCAGACTAGAAAGTCAACTCAAATTACCAAATCCAACAACATGAACAGATGATGATCCTTGATGGTGGATACCGCATTTTGGCGCTTGACTCATTATCAGGATCAAACCACTCCCTTCTTCCATCCAGCCATGTGATCACCAATCATGTTCCTATTACCCTTGATTCACATGAACTATATAATCACTATCTCACAATAAAGATTATTATCTATCTTCTAAATATTTTTTCCCTTGTAACTCTGCTAAAACAGCACAGTTATAGCAAATCACTTTCTCACTTGGCTCCTTACTGGCTTAAAGTTTATCATTAAGGGTTGAATTTAGATCAGCAACAACTTTATCTAAACATAAGAAACTTATAATTTTCTAATTTAAATTTAGCTGATCATCAAATTGTTGTTGATATTTTCACAATGGGCTGTGTTTAGGTGCTAAAAATAACTGTTTTCTGGATCTAGATATATGGCATAGTAAATATATAGTTTTATATAAATAAGCTGAAAATAAAGAATAAAACCAACTATAAACAGAGAAACTAAGCAATTTAAATTCAAGATAAAGATAATATAAATAGAAAATGTTTGGCGGCAAAAGGTTTATGGGGTAGGGGAAGAGTGATGCCTATTAGGCAGAATAGCGCAGGAAGGAAGGTGTAGAGGTGGTGTTGGCCTAGGAGGTCTGGGATTGGGTGGGTGGGGCTGGCAGGTGGGGGATGGTGGTGATGGGGGTAGAGGCAGGAGGATTGTGTGTGATGGCTGCTATATACTGCTGGTGGTATTCCTTATCCAGCATTGGTAGAATTGGCTTGTAGGTGGCTGTGGCACAGGGTGGGAGGCTCTTATCCTTACGTGATTAGTTATGTAAGGTCTTGTCCATAATGGTGCAAGGCAATAAACTAAAGTGTGTAAAGCATTAGGATTAAGATTCAGAAGATATAAAAAGATAGGTACAGTCTGTAATATAATTTTACAGAATCCTGCTAAAACTTTTACTGGGTTACAAAAGAAGTGATAGAACTTAAAAATCCTAAACAGAGAAGATAAAACAAGGTATTTAATAGTGAGCAATTAGTAACTAAGGGAATGTCAATATTGGGATACTCTCCATCAGCAAACTGGTACATGTAACTATTAAAATATTCCTTAAGGGAAATTAATGGATACAACAAGCCTAAAGCTTGTTGTTTTACAACTTCCATTTATTTAACTAAGAAAAGAAAAGAAGAAGACTTAGAACAAATTACTAAAAATTGAAATTCTTAAAATTAAAGATCTGAAGTTAAAAGTTAATAAAGATTTAAGGGAAGAAATCACTTAGAATTTTGGCTTAAAGCCCACTCTTCACAAGATCTTTATTTATAGAAAAAGCCTTTTTAGTTGATAATTGATGGTCAGGGAGAAAGCAGCTAAGAACAGGAGCAACTGGAGAAAGTTTAAAAGGAACCTGGAGGAGAAGGGGAAACAGAAGCCCAGTATGAACACAGATCAGCAACGTGAAGCTGGGGAAGAGCGGCAATAATGTAACCAGGAGATTTAAAAAAGTAAGTAAAGTCTGAAATTATTCTAACTTTGAAGTAGAAAATATATAGCTAATAGAAAAGCTGAGAAAAGAGAGAGAGACAACAACAATTTGAACGCAAATCAGTGTAAAAATAAGGTAAATTAAGTTAAAATACTTAATTATTAACTTCTTACTTAAAAAATTCAATATTTAAAAAAAAGAAAGATTAAAGCAGAGCAAAAAATAAATAAATTAAACTTAAAGAGCCTGTCCTTTGGGGCAGGGCATGACAGGTTGCTCATGTTTTAATGTAAAACCATTTGTGCAAACAAGTCAGCCAGCATTTGACAACCAAAGAGAGACTCATGGTTGAGGACCCCAAGATAGAGGTTGTTGAAAGCCTGAGGGCAGCACTCCTGTACTGTGTCTCCAATGTTGAAGAACACAACATCTGCCAGATGAATGTCAGCGTGGCCGGTGGAGTAGACTGAGGCCTGGTGCCTGTGTCCCTGGATGGCCTCAAGGGCGGTGGAACTTCCCTCCATCTGGTGGCTCAAGAAAACCTGGTACTTGGAATTTGAGCTGTCTCAGGAGTTGAGTAATCCACCGAGGACATGGCTGTATAAGTAGCCATTGGTGTAATCAGGTTTTGTCTAATAATAGACAAACCCCTTCACTGAAACAGCCAGAAACACACCAGTAAATGTCCCCCTCTTGACCTTCTTTCTTTCTTTTTAGGTGGCAGCTTTTTCTTGCTTGCCAAAATCTTTGAAAGCTAATAATAGCTTGTAGTAGGATATGAACATGATGTCATCTGTTAGACTGGTCAAGCATTAGACCAGGATGGACTTGATGGTGGGATTGTATGGGGAATCCTCACTACCATCTCATTGATTTCCGCCAAAATTGGTCAACACCCAGACTGACGTCACTTTCTCATACATCCAGAGCTGCACCATGTGCTCAGACACCCAAATGAAATGGTGTGTAAGTTGCTTCTGGACCTGGGTCAGGGGAAGCTTGGGGTCCCGCTGCAAGAGATCAAGCATGATTGGGTATGCCTTGTTGATCTGGGACGCTGGGGCCTTCTTTGGCTTCTTGGCTGTCCCAACCAGGTTTCACTTATTCATCAGGTTGTTGAATTCCTGCATGATAGTGGCTCAGGTGAATTGCAATTGGCTGGAAATCTGTTCCCAGGTCAAACCACACAGGTTGAGTGCCACAATTTCCCAAAAAATATTATCAGTGATGATTTGACACTTAGTGCGCTAGGCTGCAGGGGCTGAAGCCTGATTGGCTGAGGGGGGCAGGTTGGCTGATGAATGGAAGTTGTTCCAAATCAGGGTTGCCATTCTGATTGATGGGTTAGTTGGCAGATTGTGCAGGGGTGAGTAAGAGAGCGTGGACAGAGCTAGACACTAGATGACTGTTGAACAAGTCAAAGCCATAGGTGTCAGGGGTCAGGTACAAGTCAGCTTCCTTGTTACCTGCCTCAAAGGCTTGGGTGTAAACAAGTGCCTCCACTTTCTGAGCCTTGCCTTCATTAAAGCTGGCTTGGCTGATGCTGGCTTGGTTGCTGGCACTGTTGAAAATGTTATTGTTGTTGAAAACCATCTTGAAATAAAACCTAGGATAAAATCACTAAAAGTACAGTAGTTCTAAAATCTATGGCAACAACCAAAAATACCTCATATTTAAACAAAAATGGTTTCATATTTGAACAAAATCCAAGTTGCACAAGATTCAGGATTTAATTAATTTAAAAAAAATCAGTTAATAAATGAACTTTCAAACAAAAAAGAAATTTCACTAGCCCATTATACAAAATTATATCAAACATCAAGCGGTGTAGTTCAAACCACAAATAAAATGAACTGACACAACAAGTGAGATGGATAAATGCTATTCCAGAGTATATTATAATCCAATCAGGATTCATATGAGGCACTGACAGAAGGACTAAAATGAAACAACATTTGGGCAATCTAGAAGCAATATTCAATAAGAATGAAACAAAATGAAGTCACACAAGATGTGTAGTTGAGCAGCCTAAAATAGAAATTTAACAGTTTAACAGCCAATCAACAGCTATCCAATTTAGAGAAAGAGGCATTTTATTTATTTTTATGGATCCTGGTTTGTATGGATTGGTTTTGAGAACCTTCCAAGTGTGGACTTGAGATTACAATAAAAATTGATCATAAAATTTTAAACTTCTACTTTTAGTGATTTTATCCTAGGTTTTTTACAATGGTTTATAACAGCAATATCTTTGACAGCGCCAGCAGTCAAGCCAGCTTTAATAGAGGCAAGGCTCAGAACATGGATGAATTTGTCTACACCCAAGCTTTTGAGGCAGGTAACAAGAAAGCCGACCTATACCTGACCCCTGACCTCTATGGCTTTGACTTGTTCAGTAGTCATGCAGTGCCTAGCTCTGCCCCTGCTCCTGTACCCGTCCCTGCACAAGCTGCTCACCAACCAACCAATCAGGATGGCAACCTTGATTTGGAATAAATTTCCACCATCAGCCAACCTGCCCCCCTACAGCCAATCAGGCTTAAGCTCTCCCAGCCCAGTGTCCCAAACGCAGAATCATTACTGCCCAAATTCTCCAGGAAATTGTGGCATTGAACCTGCAGGGTCTGTCCTGGGATCAGATTGAAACCCATTTGTAATTCAACCAAGCCACAATAATGTGGTAATTCAATAACTTAATGAATAAAGGGAATCTGATTGGAACAGCCAAAAAGCCCAAGAAGACCCCCAAGTCCCAAATCACAGAGGCGTACCCAATAATGCTTGACCTCCTTCAGCAAGACCCCAAGCTTCCCTTGACCCAGGTCTGGAAGCAACTTGCTCACCATGACATTTGGGTGTCTGAGCGCATGGTGCAGCTCTGGATGTATGGGAAGGTGGTGTCAGTCCGTGTGCTGACCAATGTTGCCGGCAACCAATGGAATGGCACTAAGGATTCCCTGTATGATTATGCCATCAAATCCACCCTGGTACAATGCTTGACCAGTCTAACAGATGAAATCATGTTCATCTCCTACTACAAGCTACCAATAGCTTCTGACAATTTTGGTGCCCAAAGAAGAGCTTCCACCCAAAAAGGGAGGAAAAAGGTCAAGAAGGGGACCTTCATTGGTGTGTTTCTGGCTGTTTCAGCCAAGGGTTCTGTCTATTATTGGACAACCCCAGATTTTACTGATGGCTACAAGTACAGCCACATCCTCGGTGGATTACTCAACTCCTGGGATGGCTCAAATTCCAAGCACCGTGTTTTCTTGAGCCACCAGATGGAGGGTAGCTCAACCTCCCTTGAGGCCATCCAGCAACGCGGGCACCAGGCCTTGGTCTACCCCGCCAGCCATGCAGACATGCATCTGTGTGATGTTGTCTTCTTCAACATTAGAGACACAGTACGGGAGCACCGCCCTCAGGCTTTCAACAACCTCTATCTTGGGGTTTTTGACCACAATTTTCTCTTTGGCTGCCAGATGGTGGCTGACTTGTTTGTGCAAATGGTTTTCCATGTAAACATGGGCAACTAATCACGTAAGGATAAGCACCTTCCACCTTGGGCCACTGCCACTTACCAGCCCATCCAGCCAATGACCAATGAGGAATACAACAAGTGTTATATGGCAGCCATCACGTGAAATCCTCCTGCCTCCACCCCCGCCACCAACACCCCTAACCCGCAAGCCCAACGCACCCAATTCCAGACCCCCAGGCCAGCACCGCCTCTACGTCTTCCTTCCCGTGTTATTCTGCCTCCTAGGCATTACTCTCCCCCTGCCTCAATAAACCCCTGTCACTAAACATTTTCTATTTATATTATCTTTCTTTTGAATTTCAATTGTTCATGTTCTCTTTGTTTATAGTTGGCTTTATTCTTTATGTTCAGCTTATTTCTATGAAATCATATATTTACTATGTCGTGTATCTAGATCTAGAACACAGTTATTTTTAGCACTTTGCATAGCCTCTTGTGAAAATATTAAGAATGATTTGGTGATCAGCTAAATTTGAACTAGAAAATTATAGGTTAATTGTGTTTAGGTAAAGTTGTACTGATCCAAATTCAAAACCTTAATGATAAACTTTAAGCCAATTAGGAGCCAAGTGATAAAGTGATTGTTGTGACATAAAGGGTCATTCAATAATTCTTTGATGTATGTGCGCTAATTAATATGATTGGCTGGATGTTTTGCCATTGTGCACCATTGCCGCGGTGGCAAGTTGTTGATGGACTAGTGCCCAATCAGCTGCTGGGTTAGCACTAGTCCATCAACAACTTGCCACAACAGCAATGGCATACAATGGAAAAACATCCAGCCAATCATATTAATTAGCGCACATGCATCAAAGAATTATTGAATGACCCTTTATGTCACAACAATTACTTTATCACTTGGCTCCTGATTGGCTTAAAGTTTATCATTAAGGTTTTGAATTCAGATCAGTAACAACTTTATCTAAAAACAGTTAACACTATAATTTTCTAATTCAAATTTAGATGATCACCAAATTGTTGTTAATGTTTTCACAAGGGGCTATGTCAAGCGCCAAAAATAATATGGTAATCAAAGAAACAATGCCAACACAAAGCAAACAACACATATTGAGATGAGTGTAAAACATATACACAATGGGTAAAAAAATGGGATAATGTAGTAAATGGGAAAACAAAAAGGAATAAACAAAGAGGCAACAGTATCAAAATAATACAGAATTTATTGGGGCAAAAGCTATAAACACATTTGGAAAGGTTAGTAAAAAATCAATGAGAGAATTGGAAAAGCTTCTGAAGGATCTTGACTTGGCAATTGCCAAAATAAAGGACATTGACCGCAAGGTCAAAGCCAAAGTGAAGTCTGCCGTCCTCACTGGGGACAAAATTGACAAGGTGTCTGAAAAGGCACTTATGTCAAAAATGCCTGACACCCCAGAGAAGACAATCAAGTGCTTACTAAATATTCAAAAAACTGTGGTTGAGAGCCTCCAGTTCAAGGCATACAATTTTTCTGCGCCGTCTATCTGGGTTGATGACCCAGATATGTATGAAATCTCAAACCTGCCAAGCGCGCCATGGCAGAGGATATTGAATTGCCTGCGCAATTGATTGCGCCAAGAATGGCCAAGCCGGCGGAAGCTGCGGGCAAGGAAGAAATACAAGAAGGTAGCCTAAAAAACAAAATTAATAAATTTTCAAAAAAAAACTTGCCTTTTTCTTAGAAAATGTAGACGGCAAACTCCGCCAAGTCCTGGTCCTCTTTGTCACAGCCACTTTTTATGCAAATTATGCCACTCATGTGGCAAAGCAATTGTATCTGTCCCCCCCTGTTGTGCGGGAGCTGGAGGACCGTACTCACGGGTTCTTTTCAATGTTGTAGGAGGTGTTGGCAGAACTTACACATGCCGAGGGGGCATCTGAGTGGGCAGTTACTGCCTACAAGGATGCCCAACTGGTCCGCCTGGACCCGGTATCCCTCAGTGGAGTTTACTGTGTAAACTTCATTGAGCTTGTTTGGGACGTCCTGGCAATGCTCTCATTCAAAAATGTACCAGAGATGGGCTGGGCTTATGTGGCTGCTTGCTTCTGCTTCCCGGTGGAGCACACCATATCTTACCTGTTGGAGAACTTTGGGTGTGCAGTGGGCAAATTGGCTGTTGCAGACGCAACAGCCGTAAAGAAGACCAAGATCCTCCTGGCAGACTTTGGGTTGGCCTAGAGTGCCAACAAGACGGGGCTCCCTGCAGCCATGAATCTGACCTTTGCAAAGACCAGACATGACAAGAAGATCAGTGCAGTCTATAATAAACTGTGTGAGTTCACAGAAGCCTTTATAGGGCAAAGGCTTCATCTGGTTGTTTACCTGGGGTTCCTATTCTACTTCAGGATGGGCGCGTCTGTAGAGGACCTGGAAGGGGTCCTTCTGGGAATTGACGAGGCCCAGCTTGCACTCAACGGGAAGAAGGTCCCCCCTGGATACAACTCAGTTGATCATGTGATCCAGGACGCCCTGGTCCTGGCTGGGATATACGGGTTTGTAGCCCCGCCTGAAAAGCTGCTGCTTCACTCCCACCTGACCCTACTGCCTTTCTCCAGCAGGAGGGAGTATTTCAATAAGGGTGTATCCACTTTTCATGGTGTGGCAGTGGAGGTTGTGCACCACCTCTATTGCGGGGTGGGTACATACCAAAGAACCCATTACAGGCGCACACAATAAAAATATGATTCCAATAAATTTTATTACAATTTATAGTATTCTAATTATAATAAATTTTTATAATTTTTATTTCAACAAATCAGTTTTGCAAAATATATTGCAGAAACAGTTTTCATAAAAGCATAAAATTATATGCTATTAAAAAATTCTAACTTGTACATTTTACATTCAATTTTTTAAAAGCTATTTTTATATTTATTTGACCAAAGTGACTTAAATCTATTTGGTTAATCCAGTATTGAGTGTTTGGGATTACCTCAGATGATATAATAAAATAATATATAATAAATAAATAAATTACTTACATCTATTAATGGATCTTCTGAATGTGATTGCAGGCGTGAAAACATCTAAATATAAAATGATAATTAATAAACCTTGAATAGTAAATAAGAGAATATAAAAAAATTGGACACACTAAGCCTTTAATTGATTGGCTGTTTGGCTAGGCATGCAGGGATGAACAAATCAGTGTGGCCATAGAATTTGGCCACAGTCTCAGCTGGGAGGGTGTGAATCCCAGCCTGTAGCAAATTAAAGAGGTCCTTGGTCCCAGTTGGGGTTCCTTGCTTGACGACTTGCTTGAGCCACCCAAAGACTTCCTTGATGGGATTTAGAAAGGGCAAATAAGCTGGGAGGAAAAGAAGGTGTAAATTTGCTGTGGCCAATTGCTGGGGGCCCGCTGCAATGCTTGTGTTGATCATTGAAAACTCCTCAAGAATATCAGCCACCTTGTGGAGACTAACGTTGTTCAACACAATCACATTGGTGAAGCCCGGGCTTGTGCGCCCCAGGTGCTCCTGGACCAATCAGAGGAATGACAAGAAGGTACAGCTGTTGTGAGAACCCAATATCATTTGATAAAGCTCAATCCCCTTTGGACCAAGGAGAGCCATCATTGAGTAGGCTGTGGCGCAGACTGCAGCACGCTGAGCCATCCCGTCATTGGAGCCTTTGGGGACATAGCCATACTCATTGCGCATTGACGAGGCAAATGCCAATTTGTCAATATAATAAAATTTGGCCGTCCCCTTGGCTTTGAGGGCAGTGTACACCTCTGCGTAGTTTTTCCTAAGACGTCAATATTGGCTGGGCTGTTTCTGTTGTAGGAGGATACCCTGAGCTTTTTCCAGGAAAAGCGCATTCCCTTGACCAAATGATAATAGAAGAAAATTGAGGCCTCAATCCCAAAATTAGAGTTAACCATGGCCTGTATATTTGCCAGTTCAAGATGGCAATCCTGGGTTATCCACTGGCGGATTACCCATTTGTGCTCCTTGGTGAGCATGGTAGAAACACACAAGGATTTCTCCGCGGCAAGGACACAACCAGTATTGATGAATTTTTGGAAAGTCTTGCTGGCGTATTTGGGATCCACTCCAACAATGGCCGTGGCCGCCTTGTAATCACCCAATTCCCGCATTAGCTTAAGCTGGATGATGTGTTTGATGTCAGGGATGCGCTTCTGGGCAGGCTTTTTAGCGGTGGGGATTGACTTGTTGGCATTGAGCACAACACAGGGCATAGATACCTTGGTATAGAAGACTGCAACCTTTTTTAACACCAGCTGTCCCTCATTGGTTTGATAGAACTGGGGCTCCTTGTCATCCTCCTGATTGCCATCACTGATGTAGGGCTTGTAGTTAGTATCAAGTACAGGCTTCACCTTCTCCAGCATGGCTGACGGGGCTGACTCTTGCCGGTACACAATGTCAAACACATACAAAGTAAGTTCTAACTCCTTGTTTCTAACTTTTTTGTAGTGATGACCTTGGTTGGCTTCCGGGTCAGCTTTGGGACCTGAGGGTTTATGCTCCACACTCTAGCAGCTTGTGCTCCTTGAACTGGCTGTGTCAGTGCAGCGTCACTATGGAACTCTCCTCTCCTGCCTCCCTCCTGAGTAGGCACTTGTGTTGCAATAAGTCTATTCTTTGACCTGCGGGGGCAACCACAACTGCAGCGCACAACAGGTGCAATGGTAGGTTGTTGCTGTGTTCCTTCCATTTTGAGAATTTAATAAAATATTAAATAAAACTTAATTAAGTTACTCCCTATTTTTAATTTTTGCTTTTATCTGTTTATGGATATTTAATTAATATTTTTTTTCTCACCAAATATCCCAATTATAGATTATTTATTTCTTATTTAGTTGTTTTTGGTTTTTAACGCCCATTTTAGAATACTCAAAAAAAATCCACCCATTTTCCTAGATTTTACTGCCAAATTCAAACACCCAACACAATATTTTTAAAATTTATGTTTCAGATCTGGTGTCTTATTTTAGATACCTTGGTAACATTCTTGATTAAAATCCATTGCACACATTGTGTGAGTGATTTTATTTATGTAGTAAGTTGCTATTGTGTTTCATTTTTGATTGAGTTTTGACTCACCGTGCTTGGGTGTATTTTGTCACTGATTCACATAGTAAATATATGTACACCAAAAGTCAACTCACACCATCTTTTTGTGAATCCATGTATTTCAGATTATATTTTGAATGGTTTTGCTTTGCACGTGAGCACTTATTTGCTGTGTTGACCCATTTTGCCCATTAACACCAATAAACCCTGTTAACAGAGTGTATATTTTAACCTGATAGTTGGATTTTGGTTTAATCTGAAATCATTTTTTTAAAATCTGAAGTATTTTTGGTTGTTGCCATAGCTTTTAAAACTACTGTATCAGCTGTTCATCTTATACTGGGATCAATCCTTTCAAATTCAAATGAAACATTACCTGGACAAGCCTCATAACTATCATGATATACATGGACAGCATGTGGCTTCCCATGATATTATATAATCCTCTAAATTCACATCAATAAATTACAGTAGTTTTCAAATCTGTTAAGATAAATGCATATTATTCATGTTGCAACCAAGTTTCTAGACTCGCCCGCCAATGTATCTTACGATACACAGGGGGCGCTCAATGAGCCGCCCCTTGACGTATCTAATGTTATGGATTAATCTGATGGCAGTATCAAATGGCAGGTACTTCATCCTAATTAGGAGTGTTGCCAATTTGACCTGCTGATCCCTGCATAAGTTATTCCTCAGCTCTGAACCCTACATGGAACTCCCCACTATGCCACCCCCTTGTGGCCTTGTGGCTTCCCCATATAGTATATTAATCACAATATTCTACAATAAACAATACCTTATTATTATTACTCTGTCCTCTCCTATTGGACTGTTGTCTTCCCCAATTCCAAGTACTGAACTCCCATTGGTTCAGTTGCAACATTCAGTTTAGAACACATGAACTCACTCTAAAAACAAAATCAAAAATCAAAAATCAAAAAAATATATTAAATTACAATAGATTTGGTTCCACTTTGATTTTATTTTTAGATTGAGTTGTATTCATTTTTAGACAGAGATTTTTTGTTTATCTCAACAGGTTTGAAAACTACTGTACATGACAATTGCAATCTAAAACTCACCCAACTTGGAGTTTACTTAAATCTGAGTTATTTCTTTGCTTAGTGCCATAGCTGTGAAAACTACTATATATTTTTATATTTCATGTGAGTTTTATTGTGTTTCCTGTTTGATCTTTTGCCAGTTCACAGAAAACATTCAATTTTTTGCAGTCCAGAACTTACCTGAGTTAGATTCCATTTGTATCTAAGTTGATTTTGCTTACAGATGAGTTGCTTTCACTTAGTGCCATAGCTTTGAAAACTACTGATTAAAAAACACATTTTTAATGCTTGAATCAAATTTTTAGCTAAATTGAGTTTTGGGTCCTGAAGCCAGCATCATAAAAAGAAGCCCATGTTGCTGTATCCCTATTGACTGTAAAAAATCAAAATAGCTTTAAAATGGGTATGGCCATAGCGATAGAGTTCTATTGGTTCTGGTCAAGTTATGCTGGACAAGTTATGTTGGATTTTTTGATCGAGTCTCAATTTCGTTCGATTTTAAATCCAGATCGTTCAAAATCGATGGGTTCTTAAAATTTACTCATCAAATCAAACCAAAGTAAATAGATTCTAGACTATTTTACATCAAAACCCAAAACTTTTAGATAAAATCAAGCACTCTTTACACACTTTGTTATTTAGAACTTGGAGGCTTTGCTCAGTTTAGGAGAAATTTTATATCAACCCGATAAAACTCGACATTGCTTGTATAGGCACTGGGGCATTGGCTTTCACAGTATAATAAATCCTAAATGAATATACCGTTTTGAATCGATGCAGTAAAAAGTACAAACTCTAATCGACACCTAACTTCACTCAAGACTTCCAAAAGTCAATTGAATTTGGGAAAATGGCTCGCAAAATTTTGAACAATCTTGGTCGAGTCTGGATGGATGGCCTGGGGCGACAGACTACTATTTAGTTTGCAGAGGGCACCTCCAGATGCTCATCTCTTTCTTCTGGTAAGTACAGTTTAAATTTGTCCTTCAGTGTGTGATGATTCATTTTCTTTTCAAACTAGAGTTTCTGAAAACCCTTGATTATAATTGCATTTCTGATTTTATATTTTTTGTTTCTTTCCTATACAACCATAACTAACATGCCCTATAGTTTACCGGAATCCACCTAACTTATTTAATGTAAGTACCTGGCTTGATTGTTCGTTTCTTATATGATGAGGCATTTTTGGAATTACCGTCTTACTCCCCATGCGGATATTTAGCTGGCTGCTATTACCTGACACTTTATTTTTTCTTATTCTCTTTACCTGATTAGTACTAACTGTCTTGTAGTTTTACTATGTCTCCTTTGATCTTTTTATAGAGATAGCGGCAAAAATAATAAGGTGAGTCTTGTTTATATTTTCAACAATAGTATGTGATGAACAATTTGAGATGACGAGTCTGATTCAAGTTATTGATGTTGAAAGACCTTTTTTAATTCCATTCATGCCTAACTGAAACTCTATACTTTCTCATTATTATCTCTGCTTCAAAAACTAACGTTCTTATCTAGGTTCCAAGCCCTGTACGATAATAAAATCTCTCTTACCTTAACATATTTGTCTCTTGTATGTTTCTCAATTCTCCTTATTCTGTTTACATTAAAGATAAATGGTGTGCTCCTACTCTTTATCATAATAGTTTAGATTGTGTAGAATCTGCTTAGCTTTCATATTTATCTAATCTTGACTAAAGTTGCTTTAAACCTATGATGATCCCTTACTGAATATATTTCGTAGCAAACATTTTTAAACCTATGTCACTTTGGTAGATAGCTTGTTCTTGTTTCAATTTCAATTAATTTTCTATTAGTAGATAATATCTACATCAAATAGGTACTAGGAATATAGATAGCTTGTCTTGTTTAAGGTCCATATGTCAGTACTGAGGTAGTAGCTCTGCAATTTAAAAGTTAGTACTGATGTAATTGTAGCATAAAATACTCATTTTGAAATCAAATTTTTAATCGCATTGTTTATAAATATGGCTTGCTAATATTTTCACAATTTCAATAAAAGTATTTCTTTGAGACCTTTTCAACTGTTTTATTTGAATTTATCTGGAAAAACAAATCAAACCATCTGTCTATCACACTTCTAAGACAAAAGAATTACAGTGCCCTATTTGTGTATCAACATTAATTGTTTACACAATCTGGCTTTATTATGAGGTAGTTAGATAATTGCATTTTTTCAAAAGTCTAGGATTAATCACCTATTTAGTTCAAATATTACATTAATTTTCAAAGTAAACACTTAAATATGCTGTTGATAAAGTTGAATTTAGTTATCTCTAAGATAGTCTATCAAGCTTTACTACTTTTAGCTTAATTTGTGAAGAGAATGGATGATTGACTACAAAAGATCTGCTTAATCATTACAAATATGATAGATAATATTATATATTATATATCATATAACTACTTCTTATTGATTAACACATTGAAGAATTATACATCATATAATTCTCATACCAATAGTCCTTATCAAGAGGATTACACAGCGTCTAATTCTCAATTTGGATCACAAAAACATGCCAACACACAGCATATTGTCAATCACTTCTGTCTTGAATAATGCTAAACAGAAATTTTGGTAGCATACTGAAAAGATCCCAGACCTACATTCTTGCTTCCCAGCATGTAAAAAGGTGTTAGGCTACAGACAGTCCTGTCTAAAACTGGTAAAATACAGCAGTGCCATCCAGGTAGTGTAAAAGCCTAGCCAATAAAAAGATACCAGAAATACTATTAGTCCAGCCAAATAAAGGTTGTACACTGTACCTGAGCCACAATATATTTCATAGAAAGGCTAGTTGTAATAAAGAGATCAAGTATAGCTAATAAAAAATAAGCAATGACATCATCACTCAGCAAGTAGCCATCATGAGCTACCTGGATGTATAGGAAAGTTGATGTCATAGTACAAGGAGGAGACATACACCTTGAAGCTTGGTAAAAAGTCATTAGTTATCTTCTCTTAAAAAAATGTCAGCGCCTGGCTAGAGTGTAATATATTAATAAAATAATCTTTGATACAAGTTCTATTCTACTGTTTTTTTTGTAGTACAGTAGTTTTCAAACCTGTTGAGATAAACATATATTATTCAGTTTAGAACACATGAACTCAGTCACAAAACGTATTTCAACTTGATAGATCTAAATAGAAGATAATTTCACAGAAAATGAGCGTTATTTGGCAAAAATGTCCAGTCATACAACAACCTACTCAAACTTGGGGTGAATGCTTAACAATTCAATAACGAGTGTACCAAACACTAGAACACATGTGTTTCAGTCACAAAACACATCTACTATGTTTACTATGTTTTTGGTGAACACATTAAACTGAGTCACAAAAGTTACAAACTTGATCCAACAACGAGCTCCAATAGCAACTGAAACAGACAACGTAAATATCAAATATCAAAACACATGAATGAATCTATACAGTAGTTTTAAAAGCTATGGCAACAAGCAAAAACAATTCAGATTTAAACAAAATGAACTCAGATTTAAACAAAATTGAAATGAATCCAATTCTATTGTAAATCAATATAAATTTGTCTAAAATTAATTTTGTTTAAATCTGAATTGTTTTTGCTTGTTGTCATAGCTTTTAAAACTACTGTAATACTGTTACTAGATCATCCTAATTAAGAATGTAATCTAGAATATGAAAAGGAAATAAATATTCTGAGTGCCTGTTTTGGGATTAAAATCAATAAAAATATCAAATTTGTCTAAACTCATGATTAACAGTGTACATTTATAACCAAAAATAATTAATATTGCCGTAACTGTGCTGTTTTAGCAGAGTTACACAGGGAAAAATATTTAGAAGATAGATAATAATCTTAATTGTGAGATAGTGATTATATAGCTATTGTGAATCAATGGATAGCAGGAACATGATTGGTGATCACACAACTGGATGGAAGAAGGGGGTGGCTTGATCCTGATAATGAGTCAAGCGCCAAATCAAGGTATCCACTGTGAAGGCTCATCATCTGTTCATGTTGTTGGATTTGGCAATTTGAGTTACTTCCTAGTCTGGCTTCAAGTGACCGGGTAATTGGATTGCGGGTCACGAACCCGCTTGGTTGAAACCTTGCTGGCGGGTTGAGCCTGCGGTTTCAACACCCCCCCAGCTGAAGGTCGGCCTCCTCTGGAGGCAGGTTATCAGGGAGGTTGTTGGGAGCCCGGGCGCCGTATTGAACCAGTTGTTGCTCGGTGGCGGGCAGGGCGGTTTCCTGTTGTTTCTGTCTTGCTTTGCAGGGTTGTAGGCGGTTGTGGTGTAAGGTCTTATCTTGCTTGTGTTTCCCAAGCCCTTGTACAAGGTAAGTGTTATTATTGTTTACCTTTAGAATGATTGCTGGCCCTACTTTTTTGGGTTATAGTTTGCTTTTGTCAACATTCATGACCCACACTTCATCCCCGACTTCATGTCTCTGACAGATGGGAACAAAGGTCTTTTGTAAGCGTTCCTTTTCTTTGGCTGCTTGTTTGCTGTTGGCCTCTATCACTTGAGGGTCTGAGCAAGGGGGGACTTGACTTGGATTTTCCTGTTTGGGTCCTGTCAATGCTTGAATGATATTTGGCTGTGTGCCGTATACCAGTTCAAACGGGCTTTTCCCGGTGGATATGTTCACTTGGGTTTGGCACACAAGTAATGCAGTCAGTAGCTGCTTATACCAGTCTTCAGGTCTCCCAGCGGTGAGTTTGGCTAGGGCTTGCACAAGGCTACCATTAAGCCGCTCTACACGTCCATTGACCTGTGGATGATATGGTGTTGTGACGGTGTGTTTGACCCCATTTTTGGCGAGGTACACGTTGGTGTTTTTGGAGGTCAATTCTCTGCCCCCATCGGCTATCAGGAGTTCTGGCTTTCCAAACCTGCCAATTATTTCCTTGCCAATGAATTGTCGGACGTCGTTACCAGTGTGTGTTTTCACTGCTTGGGCTACTGGCCACCTTGTCGCAAAATCAATGGCAGTGATGATGTATTTTTTGTTGTTGTGCTTTCCTGGCATGGGGCCCACAATGTCAAGAGCCCATACCTTGAACAGTAGTTGGGTTTGAATGGGGAGTACAGACTTAGGCGGGGTTTTGCTTTTGGCAAACTTTTCACAGACCTCGCACTGTTCTAGCACTTCTTGGACATTGCAGTATAGGGTTGGCCACCAGGCTTTATGTTTTAGGAATTTGTATAGATTTTGGCTCTTAGTATGTACAAGATCCCTGTGGTAGCAAAGAATGGTATCAACTCATTGATGTGTGGGAATGTAGGGAATGGTTGTGCCATCCGACATTTTTCTGTGCAGAGTCCCGTATACGTCAGCAAAGAGATGTTCATTCTTGATGACAGTTTCTTTGGTGATATTGGTTGTGCCTGCGGGGAACCCTTTGTCTTTTGTACAGAGCACTAGGAGAGGCCAGTCTGGGTTGAGCCCATTCTCTCCCCTAGAAGCACGGACATACAGGTGGGACAGGGCGTCTGCCATGGCAAGTTCGGCCCTGGGCTTATATTGGATGAGCATGTTAAACCTTTCTAAGATTTCCATCCACTGCACTTGGCGTGTGACAGGCTTGCTTGTGTCTTGAAATAGATGAGTGACTTATTATTGGTTAGTGCTGTGAATTCTTCCTGCCGTTTCAGGTAACAGCGCCATTTGACTAGGCAGTGTATGATGGCCAACAGTTCTTTGTCGTGGATCAGGTATCAACACTTGCCATCCATCAGTTTGCGCGACTTGTAGGCTACAGGCAGGAAATCACCATCACTATTCTTAATTTGTAGTACTCTCCCAATGGATGCATCTGAAGCGTCGGTTTTCATCTGATACTCTCCGTCTTGTTTGGGGTATTGTAAGATGGGTGCTGTTGTGAGCTTTTCTGTGAGATATCTAAAACAGAGGTCACGTTGGGGGGTCCATACAAACTTGGACTTGGCACCTGTTATGGCAGACAAGGGGGCATTCAAGACGCCACAGTTGGGTATGAAGCGTTGTACATAGGCCACCATTCCCAAGAAGGTGCAGAGTTCTGATTTGTCCTTAGGAGGTGGCATTTTGCAGATGGCTTGTATCTTCTGACTGTCGGGTTTGATGCCGTCCTTTGAGACTACGTGTCCCAAGAAGGGTAGTTGCTCTCAGAAGAACTGGCATTTGGAGGGCTTGGCCAACAGTTTGTGTTGTGCCAGGGTTGCAAAGACTTCCTCCAGGTCTTTGTGGTGCTGTTCCACCAAGGGGCTGTAGACAATAATATTGTCCAGGTACACTAGGGCGTGTTTGCCTATGTGTGGCGCAAACACTTTGTTCATGAAGGTTACAAAGATAGACGGGGCGTTGGTCATGCCAAAGTTGAGTACCACACATTTGTAGGAACTGTACTTAGTGAGGAAGGCTGTCTTGGGGATGTCTTTCTCCTTGATGCAAATCTGGTTGTAGCCTGAAGTTAGATCAATCTTGGAGAAGACGGAGGCTCCTCCCAAGGTGTCAAAGAGATCGTCAATTAGTGGTAATGGGTAACAATTCTTAATAATGACTTTGTTCAAGGCGCGGTAGTCTGTGACTAGGCGTAAGGTACCGTCCTTTTTGGCCACAAAGAATACGGCGGCCCCAAAGGGAGACTGTGAGGGGCAGATAAGTCCTTTTTCCAGTGCCTCCTTGAGATAGGCGCGCAGGGTGTTGTCCTCATTTGGAGTCAGCCTGTAAATGAGGTGTGACTTGGGTACAGCTCCCTTGAGTTGGATATAGTTTTGGATGTGTTTCTCAGGGGGTAGCCCAGGTAACGCCTCCTTGAAGATCTCTGGGTGCCGGGCCACAATGTTGCAATCTTGTGGTGTGGAGGTGTCCTGGTAGTCCTTGAAGTGTATGATTTCATACTGAAAGGAGTCCCAGTCAATAGCTTTCAGGTTTTCCTTTTCATCCAAAGTCTCTGTGATACATACAAAGACGTGGTCTTGTAGGAGTTGGTCTACAGAGTCCGGGTAGATCTGGTGGTTGACATCTTCACGCTTGATGGTTAACCCTGAGGTCGCCCAGTCCACGTGGGGGTTGTTTTTCTGTAACCAGTCCAGTCCCAGTACAATGTCAAACTTAGGGAAGTCAATGACGGGACCTTGGATGGTGAAGTGGAGGTTCTCAAGCATGACAGAGAAGGGAGCAGTTTCCTTTGTCACGGCAATGTGGTGTTCATCAGCCAGGACCACGTTTTTAATCCACAAAGGATTAGTGGCCAGCTTAAATTTATCCACAAAGCTGCTGTTGACTAAAGTTTGATCTGCGCCTGAGTCCAGGAGTGCTGAGCCTGTGTAACTGCAAAAGCAGAAAGGGTAAGACATCAATTTATTGGGATGTCTGGCAATGGTGTATAGTACCAGGTCTTCTGAGGGTACTTGGATCATTAGGCATTGGTCCACATCCTTGGGCTGGTATTCATTGTTGGGCAAGTCAGGAGTTGCGTGGGAAGAGCTTGGCTTGCTTAGTGCTCTCCCCAGGCTTTTCCCTCATCTTGGTTGCCTTGGGTGGCGGAGACACAGAAATGGGTACAATTTGATTGGCCGTTATTTTCATTCCCATTCCCATTTGAACCCGTGGGCTTGTGATTGTTGTTGTTGCCGTTGCCTCCAGGAGGTGATTGAGAGGAGCGCCTGCTTGGACGAGAGTCCTTGGGTCTTTCTTGTTTCCCAGTCTGTGCCTTGTGTAGAGCGTTGGATGTTTGTTCCGCTTTTTCCGCTTCACGGTACAGGCTTTGCAGGTTGATAACCTGGTCCAGGTTCACATGTCTCATCACGTGCAACTTGAGAGTGTTGTAGTACATGAGGTGTGTTGCTGGGGTGTCAAAGGCCATATTAGATGGGGCACAGAGACAGAGTTCTTTGTAGGCACAGGTAAGTTCCTTCACGGTGCCTGTCTGGGTTAGGTTCTTTACTTGGCGTATGATCATGAGCACCGTATCCTTAAGCACAAATCTCTCCAAGAAGTTCTGTTTGAAGATGTCCAAGTTCTTATCAGTGTGTTCTTTGTGCCACTTGTCACACCAGGTGCCAGCGTCATGGGTCAGACAAATGGAAATCTCTGCAATCCAAAATTGCTGTGGGCATTCCATCTGAGCCAGCTTGCTTTGGGCGGACTGGATCCATGTGGCAGCATTGTCGTTGTTGGCCCCTGCAAAGGGCTCCAAGGTAGCGCTGCAAAGTCTTTGTGCAACATAGGTGGGCATGGTGGTTTTGTCAGCTGGTTGTGGCATCAAGGAAGGCGCCTGAAAGAACCCTTGGGCAGACAGGGCGTTGAAGGCGGGTAGTGGGATCACCGTGTTTTGGTAGAGAACAAAGCCATCAGGTATCTCAGTACCAGGAGTATACGGTGTCCAGTCGGGCAGGAGGCCAGACATAATTCTGTCGAGGATTTGTTGGCCGCGGCGTGTGCAGGCAACAGGCAGAATTTTTCAAGATAAGGTAGGATGGAAAGCCTACCTGTGCTACCAATGTTGTAACTGTGCTGTTTTAGCAGAGTTACACGGGGAAAATATTTAGAAGATAGATAATAATCTTTATTGTGAGATAGTGATTATATAGCTATTGTGAATCAATGGATAGCAGGAACATGATTGGTGATCACACAACTGGATGAAAGAAGGGGGTGGCTTGATCCTGATAATGAGTCAAGCGCCAAATCAAGGTATCCACCGTGAAAGCTCATCATCTGTTTGTGTTGATGGATTTGGTAATTTGAGTTGACTTCCTAGTCTGGCTTTGAGTGACCAGGTAATTGGATTGCGGGTCACAAACCTGCTTGGTTGGAACCTTGCTGGCAGGTTGAGCCTGTGGTTTTGACAATATAGAAATATAAAAATCTAATTCAAAATAAACAGTAGTGACTACAAGGTTTCATGCTACTATTTATGAAGAGACAAAAATTATAATATATAAATTATATAGATAAACTGATTTTAATTTTCTTTTATTTTTTATACCACAATAGACACATCCCAGCAACAGAGTAACAATGAACCCGTTGTGCACTGCAGTTGCAGTTGCCCCCACGGGTCAAAGAACAGAGTTAGTGCACGCAAGTGCCTACTCAGGAAGGAGATGGGAGAGGAGAGTTCAATAGTGACGCTGCACTGAAACAGCCAGTTCAAGGAGCACAACATGCAAGGGGGTGGAGCATCAACTCCTGGGTCTAGAAGCTGACCAGAAAATACACTAAGGTTGTCACCACCAAAACAGTAAATATCATCACCACCAAGAGGGTGTCCTTGGTGTGAAACCCTGTATACTGCTGCAATAGTGTTCCTGCAGCCATACTGGAGAAGATCAAGCCCATACTTGACACTAGCTACAAGCCTTATGTGAGTGATTCCAAAGGATCAGACAAGGACAAGCCGCTCCACTATTTCCAAACAACAAAAGGGCAGAAGGTGCTTAAAAAGATTGCTGCATTCTATAGTCAGGTGTCTATGCCCTGTGTTGTGCCCAATCCCAATGAGTTGACCCCTACTGCCAAAAAGACCAAGTACCATGTCATCCCTGACGCCACCCGCAAGACCTTGATGAGACTCATGGAGGAGACCACTGACTACAGGAAGGCTGCAGCTATTATCAGTATTTTGAAAAAATATGTGCACAGGCTCCAAAAAACCTACCTGAAAACAGGGACTGTTCTCCTTTTAGAGAAATCCAAGCGCCAACCAATCCTATTGGTCCAGGAACACCTGTAGGCAATCCAACAGTGAATTGAGCAGAATTGCCATATTAAACTAGAAAATATTCAGTCAATGGTTGAATCTGTTTTTGGAATCCAAGCTTTTGTTTTCACGTGCTATCAAGCGGTGAAAAAAATTAAATTTCTCATGAAAAAAACTTGAAGTTTCTTCATACAATTGAAACAGCCCTGATAATGTTGTCTACTGGCAAAAATACATCAAGACAGTAACTTCTCTTAAGGAGAAGGGGACTGTCAAATTCTACTACATTGACAGTCATTCTTTGTGTCTGTCATGCACAACAAGTATGGATATGTCCCCAAAGGGGAAAAGACCAACATATTCCGGCATGCCGCTGTCCGGTCTGTTGTGTACTCTGATAGTCCTTCTTGGTCCTCTTGGCATAGAGATCTACCAGATAATCAAAAGTTCCCATAACAATACAACCTTCATCAAATTTCTCTAATTGGTTCAGGAGCACCTGAGGCGCATGAGCCTGGGCTTCATCAATGTTATTGTATTGGATAATGTTGAGCTCCACAAGGTGGTAAATATTCTCAATGAATTCCAGGTGATTAAGCCTGGTGTTACCATTGCCTTGCAACAGTTGGCTACAGCGCTTTTACATCTTCTCTTCCTCCCTGCCTATTTTTCATTCCTCAACCTAATTGAGGAGGTTTTTGGCTAGCTCAAGAGATTTGTCAAGAAAGAGGCGCCACCCAGGCCCAATAATTTGTTCAATTTGCTGAAGGTTGGTGTCCAAATTATCCCAACTAAAACCATGGCTAAATTTTATGGCCACACTGATTTTTTCTCTCTGTGTGCCTCTCTAAGTAGCCAATCAATTAAAGGCTTTGCTATCCCAAATGATTTTTTTGCAGATTATTTTTTAATATCTGTTTTTTTATTTAGTTTAGTTTATATCAACTTTGTTTCTGTGATTCCGCGTGTATACTGTCAGGTATATCTGTAAATTAATAAAGCAAATCTAAATGAATGAATAATACACAAAAATAATTATATTTTTATATATTGATTTTATTTAGGTTAGTTTATATTGACATTTTTATATGATAACAATTGTATATCATCATATATAATAAAAATTAAAAAAGCAAAAGGAATGAATGAATGAAAATACAGAAATATTTATTTTTATTATGTATTTATTTAATATGAATGGTTTGATTAGAGTAGATTTTAAAGGTATTACAGTAGTTTTAAAAGCTATGGCAACAACCAAAAATACCTCAGATTTAAACAAAATGGTTTCAGATTTGAACAAAATCTAAGTCATGTGAGATTCAGGATTCAATTAATTTATAGAATTTCAGTTACAGTAGTTTTAGAAGCTATGGAAACAACCAAAAATACTTCAGATTTTAAAAAAATGATTTCAGATTAAACCAAAATCCAACTATCAGGTTAAAATATACACTCTGTTAACAGGGTTTATTGGTGTTAATGGGCAAAATGGGTCAACACAGCAAATAAGTGCTCACGTGAAAAGCAAAAACATTCAAAATATAATCTGAAATACATGGATTCACAAAAAGATGGTGTGAGTTGACTTTTGGTGTACATATGTTTACTATGTGAATCAGTGACAAAATACACCCAAGCACGGTGAGTCAAAACTCAATCAAAAAACAAAACACAATAGCAACTCACTATGTAAACAAAATCACTCACTCAGTGTGTGCAATGGATTGTAATCAAGAATGATACCAAGGTATCTAAAATAAGACACAAGATCTAAAGCATAAAATTTAAAAATATTGTGTTGGGTGCTTAATTTGGCGTAAAATTTGGGGAAATGGGTGGAAATTATTTTGGGTATTCTAAAATGGGCGGTGTAAAACCAGAAACAACTAATTAAGAAATAAAAAATCTATAATTAGGATATTGGGAGGGAAAAAATATTAATTGAATATCCATAAACAGATAAAAGCAAAAATTAAAAATAGGGAGTAACTTAATTAAGTTTTATTTAATATTTTATTAAATTGTAAAATGGAAGGAACACAACCACAGAGTACCTATGCACACGTTGTGCGCCACGGTTGCGGTCGCCCCCGCGGGTCAAAAAACAGAGTTAGTGCAACCCAAATGCCTACTCAAGAAGATGACAGAGGAGAGTTTGATAGTGACGCTGCACTGACACAGCCAGTTCAAGGAGCACAAGCTGCTAGGGTGCAGAGCATAAACCCTTGGGTTCCCAAGCTGACCCGGAAGCCCACCAAGGTTACCTTCACCAAGAAAGTTAGAAACAAGGAGGTAGAACTTACTTCATATGTGTTTGACGTTATGTACCGGCAAGAATCGGTCCCGTCAGCCATGCTGGAGAAGGTGAAGCCTGTACTTGATACTAACTACAAGACCTACGTCAGTGATGGCAATCAGGAAGAGGGCAAGGAGCCTGAGTTCTTCAGATCTGATGAGGGACAGTTGGTGCTAAAGAAAGTTGCAGCCTTCTACAACAAGGTACCCATGCCTTATAAGCTGTCATGCCCTGCCCCAAAGGACAGGCTTCTTAGATACTTATTTGTTTTTTGGTTTGATTAATCTTTCTTTTATTTTTTAATATTTAAAATTTTAATTTAAATTGTTAAATAATTAAGTACTTTAAGTTAGTTACCTTGTTTTACGCTATTTGCCTTCAAATTGTTGTTGTTGTTGATCTGTCTTCCCTATTCTATCTTATTATATATTTATACTTTAAAGTTAGAATATTTTCATCTCTGTCATCTTTTCAAAACTCCTGCTTACGTTGTTGCCGCTTCTCCAGTTTCCACGTTGCTGATATGCAACTTCTGTTGGGTTTTGCAGTTCTCCTTCTGCTCCAGGTTCTTACACAGGTTTTCTCCTGTTGCTCCTTTTCTTGGCTGTTTCCCTCCCTGCCTATCATTATAAGCTGAGAACAAACAAACATATATAATAAAGAACTTGTGAAGAGTAGGCTTTAAGCCAAAATTCTAAGTGATTCCTACCCTTCAATTCTTTATCAAATTTAAACTTGAGATCTTAATTTTTAGAAATTTATAAATTTTTGTTAAATTCATTTTAAAGTTTAGCCTTTTCTTTTCTTGAACAAATGGAACTTGTAAAACAACAAGCCTTAGGCTTGTTGTATCCATTATTTTCCCTTAAGGAATCTTCCAATAGTTATATGTATCAATTTGCTGATGGAGAATATCCAAATATTGAAATTCCCTTAGGTACAAATTGTTCACTATTAAACACCTTATTTTATCTTCTTTGCTTAGGGTTCTTAAACTCAATCACTCCTTTTGTAACCCAGTATAAGTTTTTAGCAGGGTTCTGTAAGATTATTTTGCAGACAGTTCCCACCTATTTATACCTTTTTATACCTTTTAAATCTGAATCCTAATGCCTTACACACACTAGTTTATAACCTTGCACCACTATGGGCAAGACCTTACAAATGCCAGTCTCTGAGCAGGACCCCAATTCAACAACTCCCACTAAGCCCACTCAGAAGCGCATCCCAGATATCAAACACATCATCCTGCTTAAGCTAATGCGTGAATCTGGTGACTACAAGACAGCTGCAGCCATTGCTGGAGTGGATCCCAAGTACACCAGCAAGACCTTCTATAAGTTCATCAATAATGGCCAAGTCCTTGCCGCAGAGAAATCCTTGCGCGTGTCAACCATGCTCACCAAGAAGCACAAATGGGCAATCCACCAGTAGATAACCTAAGATTGCCATCTTGAACTGGCAAATATACAGGCCATGATCAAATCTACTTTTGGGGTTAAGGCCTTGATTTCCTTTTACTACCATCTACTCAAGGGAATGTGCTTTTTCTGGAAAAAGCTTGGGGTATCCCCCTACAATTGTAATAGTCCCTCCAATGTCAAGACCTGGAAAAAATATGCAGAGGCGTACACTGCCCTCAAAGCCAAGGAGACAGTAAAATTCTGCTACATTGACAAATCAGCATTTGCCTTTTCAATGTGCAACAGGTATGGGTATGTCCCCAAAGGCTCAAATGATGGGATGGCTTGGCATGCTGCAGTCTGCGCCACAGCCTATTTGATGGTGGCTCTCCTCAGTCCAAAGGGGGTTGAGCTGTACCAAATGATTTTGGGATCACACAATAGCCAGACCTTCCTATACTTTCTCTGATTGGTCCAGGAGCATCTGAGGCGCACAAGCCCAGACTTCACCAACGTAATTGTGCTGGATAACGTTAGTCTCCATAAGGTGGCTGATATTTCTGAGGAATTCCCAATGATTTATACTAGCATTGCAGTGGGCCCCCAGCAATTGGCCACAGAAAATTTGTGCCTTCTTTTCCTCCCTGCCTATTTGCCCTTCCTAAATCCCATTAAGGAAGTCTTTGGGTGGCTCAAGCAAGTTGTCAAGAGAGGAACCCCAACTGGGACCAAGGACCTGTTTAATTTGCTGCAGGCTGGGATCCACACCCTCCCAGCTGAGACTGTGGCCAAATTTTATGGCCACACTGATTTGTTCATCCCTGCGTGCCTTGCCAAACAGCTAATCAATTAAAGGCTTAGCTTGTCCAACTTTTTTTATAATATCTACATTTACTATTCAAGATTTATTAATTATCATTTTATATTTAGATATTTCTAATCCCGCAATCACATTCAGCAGGACTATCAATGAAGGTTAGTAATTTATTTATTTATAATCATTTTTTATTATGGCATCTAAGGGTATCCCAAACACTTGAAACTGGATTACGCAAATATATTTATATCACTTTTGTCAAATAAATACAAAAATCAAATTTAAAAAGTTAAATATAAAGTGTAAAAATTAGAAGTAGATTTTATTGACATATATTATTATGCTTTTATTAAGACCTTCCCTGGAATATATTTTGCAAATCTTGCTTGCTAAAATAAGACTTTAAAAAATTATTTATAATAAAAATAATCTAGAGTATATAAGATGTTTATTAATATATAGAAAAAATTAAGCACACCTATAATGGGTTTGGCAGTATGTACCCACCCCACAATGGAGGAGGTGCATAACCTCCATTGCCACACTGTGGATGGTTGATACACACTGGTTAAAATACTCCCACCTGCTGGTAAGAGGGAGTACAGTCAGGTGGGAGTGGAGCAGCAGCTTCTCTGGTGGGGCTGTAAACCCGTAAATTCCAGCCAGGACCAGGGCGCCCTGGATGACATGGTCCACCAAGTCATATCCAGGGAGGACCTTCTTCCCATCCAAGGTGAGCCAGGCCTCATCAATCCCAAGGAGGACCCTGTCTAGGCCCTCTACAGATTTGGACATCCCAAATTAAAAGAGAATACCACAGGTAAACAACAAGGTGAAGCCTTTTCCCAGCAAAGGCTTCTGTAAACTCACAGAGCTTATTATACACAGTACTAATCTTCTTCTTGTGCTTTGTCTTGGCAAACATGAGCTCCATTGCTAGAGGGATCCCCGTCTTGTTGGCACTCCAGGACAGCCTGAAGTCAGCAAGGAGGATTTTGATCTTCTTCATGGCTTTTGCATCTGCAACAGCCAGTTTTCTACCATGCACCCAAAGTTCTCCAGCAGGTAAGAGAGTGTATGCTCTACCAGAAAGCAGAAGCAAGCAGCCCCATGGGCCCAGCCCATCTCCGGTACATTCTTGAATGGGAGCATCTCTAGGATATCCCAAACAAGCTCAATGGAGTTTACACGGTAAACTCCACTGAGGACCACCAGGTCAAGGCAGACCAGTTGGGCATCCTTGTAGGGAGTAACTGCCCACTCAGATGCCCCCTCAGAATGCGTCAGCCTGGTTAGTGCGTTCCTTGTCATTGGGAAGGACCCGTGAATTCTGTCTTCAAGCTCCTGCAAGACAGGGGAAACAGATAGAGATGCCTTGCCACATGATTGGCGTAGTTGGCATAGAACATGGTGGGGACAAAGGGGACCAGGACCTGGTGGAGTTCACCGTCAATGTTTTCTAAAAAAAGGTAAGTGTTTTGAAAATTTTATTAGTTTTATTTTTTTAGGTTACCTTCTTGTGTTTCCTCTTTGCTGGCGGCTTCAGAAAGCTTAGCCATTCTTGGCGCAAGTAGTTGGGCAGGCAATTCTGTATCCTCAGTTATGCTTGCTTGGCTGGCTTGAGATGTGCATACATCTCATGATTGTTGACCCAGACAGACAGTGCAGAGAGGGCAAACAACTTGAGCTGGAGGCCCTCAACTACAGTTTTTTGAATGTTAAGAAGACGCTCAATTGTTATTTTGGGGGTGTCTGGCATCTTGGCCATGAGTGACTTGGCAGACGCCTTTTCAATTTTGTCCCCTGTAAGAACAGCGGCCTTGACTTTTGCCTTGACCTTGCGGTCAATGTCTTTGATTTTAGCAATTGCCAAGTTGAGGTCTTTGAGTAGTTTTTCAAGTTCTCTTATTTGATTTTTTTGCTAATCTTTCCATATGTTTTTATAGCTTTACCCCCAATAAACTCTGTGTTATTCTGATACTATTGCCTCTTTGTTTATTACTGTTTGTTTTCCCATCACTACATTATCCCATTTTTTTACCCATTGTGTATATGTTTTATGCCCAACTCAATATGTGTTGTTTGCTTTGTATTGGCATTGTTTCCTTAATTGCCATATTATTTTTGGTGCTTTGCACAGCTCCTTGTGAAAATATTAACAACAATTTGGTGATCAGCTAAATTTGAATTATAAAATTATAGGTTAACTGTTTTTAGATAAAGTTGTTATTGATCTGAATTCAAAACCTTAATAATATACTTTAAGCCAATCAGGAGCCAAGTGATAAAGTGATTGTTGTGACATAAAGGGTCATTCAATAATTCTTTGATGCATGTGCGCTAATTAATATGATTGGCTGGATGTTTTGCCATTGTGTGCCATTGCCGCGGTGGCAAGTTGTTGGTGGACTAGTGCTAACACAGCAGCTGGGTTAGCACTAGTCCACCAAAAACTCGCCACAGCAACAATGTCACACAATAGCAAAAGATCCAGACAATTTATTAATTAGCGCATATGCACCAAAGAATTATTGAATGACCCTTTATGTCACAACAATCACTTTATCACTTGGCTCCTGATTGGCTTAAAGTATATTATTAAGGTTTTGAATTCAGATCAATAACAACTTTATCTAAAAACAGTTAACCTATAATTTTATAATTCAAATTTAACTGATTGTGACTGTACAACAGTCACTATTGAGTATTTAGCCAAATAAATGCTCCAAAATATAAAGTTATCTCTGTTTTTCTGATTATTGCATAAAAATGAATTGGATTGGAAGTCTTAAGGTAAAGATTCATGAAAACTGGATATCTAGGTTCAATAAAAGAACAGAATGCAAGATTGGCCAAGTCAATCTGGGAGACTGGGTGTCTCAAAAACAGTTTAATTAATCGGGAAGATTAATAAATAAGTACACAGGAATATAATTTATGAGGATTTAATTATATTGGTTAAATTGTCTTGACTATGTCAAGAAGTTTGGTTAAGGTCAATCATAAGTAAACCCCCAAATTTTAGGTTAAAAGCGCCGCCGTGCTGCTATCAAATTTTTTCAGGTGCTGGGGCGCCGCCTGGGGAAGTTCCTGGGCGCTGCAGTGGCACCTGGTTCAAGTTTCAAAGCATTTTAATGGGTTTTAAGGGAAAAACCATTAAATGTGAAGATAACTAAATAAAGGCAAGGATGCCTAGGAGTTCAGGGTTGATCAGCTGGTTCCCAGTTGGAACATTAATAGCTGAGTTTTAGGATGTTTAATCCACAGGGTTTTGGCACTGGAAGCTGAGGAAGCTCCATGCTGAATTGGTACATTGGGATGAATGGAGTCAGGTGACTTCTTCCCATTTTAGGTTGATTCTCATAGGTTGAGAAATAATGGTGATCTTTTAGGTAAAGATCTAGGTTTAGATGACTCAAACGTCATAGACCACGTGATATGAATCATAGGTTGATTCAGGAACTGGAGGGGTTTTCAGCCAAATATTCCCTGTATGGTATATAAGCAAAAACAGCTACACTTTAATAAAGATATATTGTCAATTTCAATGCTTTCCCCTCAACTACCTTTTCAATTATTATGTCTTCTTTGTTAAAATTTGAAAGGGCCAAATTTGGAATACTTTGCATGGAAACCACTGCTGCCAGGAAAGAGGTTCCTACAAGTTTTTTTGGAGAAAGCTTGGGCAATCCTGGAGGTCACCAAGACTGTGCCTGAGGAGTCCTTGGTGGAAGTAAAGGCTGCGTTCAAAGAGTTATACTCCAATTACTTTGAAAAAGAAGGGACTCCCGCCCAAGGAAACCAAATCTATGTGTGGGATTCCTGGAACCTGTTGGTAGGATGGGACAAAATCTTACAATAGGTGAAAGCAAAGGTGAATTGTAAAATTGAGGCTTTAAGGGCAAGGGAGGGAAAGAGCGTTGAGATCATGGCCCATTGGCGGGATGATAACAAATTGTTGTCCCATAAAATTGCCTCTCTGGAGACAAAGCTCTTTGAAGCTTTGTTGAAGGAAGGTAATGACAATAAGAGTCAAGGGCAGGATAATGGAGGGATGGACTGGTTGGACCTGGATCCACCACACTGATCACCAAATTGTTGTTAATATTTTCACAAGGGGCTGTATTTGGGTACTAAAAATAATTGTGTTCTGGATCTAGATACACAGCATAGTAAATATATGATTTTCTAGAAATAAGCTGAACATAAAGAATAAAACCAACTATAAACAAAGAGAACATGAACAATCAAAATTCAAAAAAAGATAATATAAATAGAGAATGTTTGGTGACAGGGTTTTTTTTTGGGGCAGGGAAGAGTGATGCCTAGGAGGCAGAATAACGCGGGAAGGAAGACATAGAGGCAGTGCTGGCCTGGGGGGTCTGGGATTGGGTGGGTGGGTGGGTGGATGGGGCTGGAAGGTGGGGGGTGGTGGTGGCGGGGGTAGGGGTAGGAGGATTGCACGTGATGGCCGCTATATAACGCTTGTTATATTCCTCATCAGCCATTGACTGGATGGGCTGGTATGTGGCAGTGGCCCAAGGTGGGAGGCACTTATCTTTGCGTGATTGGTTGCCCATATTCACACGGAAGACAATTTGGGCAAACAAGTCAGCCGCCATTTGGCGGCCAAAGAGAGAATTGTGATCAAAGACCCCAAGATAGAGGTTGTTGAAAGCCCGAGGGCGGCGCTCCTGTAGTGTGGATCTAATGTTAAAGAAGACAACATCAGCCAGATGGATGTCTGTGTGGCCGGCAGGGTATACTGAGGCCTGGTGCCTACATCCCTGAATGGCCTTGAGGGCAGTGGAGCTACCATCCATCTGGTGGCTCAAGAAAACCTGATGCTTTGAATTCAAGCCATCCCAGGAGTCAAGTAATCCATCAAAGATGTGGCTGTACTTGTAGCTATTGGTAAAATCTGGGTTTGTCCAATAGTAGACAAACCCTTGGCTGAAACAGCCAGAAATCTCCAATGAAAGTCCCTTTTCTGACCTTATTCCTCCCTTTTTGTGTGGCAGCTCTTCCTTGGGCGCCAAAATTGTCAAAAGCTATGGATAGCTTATAGTAAGAGATGAAAATAATGTCATCTGATAAACTTTTCAGGCATTGGACCAGTGTTGACTTGATGTCAATATCATACAGGGAATCCTCAGAGCCATCCCACTGGTTGCCAGAAAAATTGGTAAGAACCCGTATAAAAGCCACCTTTCCGTGCATCCAGAGCTGCACCATGCACTCAGAGACCCATATGTTATGGTGCGCAAGCTGTTTGCAGACCTGGGTTAGGGGAAGCTTGGGGTCCCACTGAAGGAGGTCAAGCATGATTGGATATGCCTCAGATATTTGTGACTTGGGGGCCTTCTTGGGCTTCTTGGACGTCCCAATCAGATTACCCCTGTTAATCAGGTTGTTGAATTCCCACATGACAGTAGCCTGGGTGAATTTCAATTGGCTGGCTATCTGATCCCATGACAGACCCTGTAGGTTTAGTGCCACAATTTCCTGGAGAACTTGGGCAGTGATAATTTCTTGTTTAGGGCGCTGGGCGCTGGGCCGCGGAAGCTGAAGCTGAAGCCTGATTGGCTGTAGGGAAAGGTTGGGTGGTGGCAGGAAGATGTTCCAAATCAAGGTTGCCATCCTGATTGGTTGGTTGGCGGGAAGCTTGTGTGAGGGTAGGTATGGGAGTAGGGGCAGAGCTAGATACTGTGTGACTACTGAACAATTCAAAGCCATAGGGGTTAGTGGTCAGGTATAGATCAGCTTCCTTGTTACCCGCCTCAAAGGCTTGGGTATAAACAGGTGCCTCCACGCCCTGAGCCTCGCCTTCATTGAAGCTGGCTTGGCTGCTGCTGGCGCTGTCAAAGATATTGCTGTTAAAAACCATTGTAAAAAACCTAGGATAAAATCACTAAAAGTAAAAATTTAAAAATTAATGATTTATTTTTATTATAATCTCAAGCCCATATTTGGAAATTTCTCAAAACCATTTCATACAAATCAGGAGCCATGAAAATGAATAAAATGCCTCTGTTCCTATATTAGATAGCTGTTGATTGGCTGTTAAATTGATAGTTTTCTATTTTAGGCTGCTCATACTACACATCATGTGTGAGTTCATTTTGTTTCATGCTTGTGGAATCTTGTTTCTAGATTGCTCCAATTTGTTTCTTTTTAGTCCTTCTGTTGGTGGCTCATATGAATCCTGATTGAATTATAATATACTCTGGAATAGCATCCATCCATCTCACTTGTTGCGTCAGTTCATTTTGTTTGTGTTTTGAATTACACTGCTTGATGTTTGATATAATTTTGTATAATGGGCTAGTGAAATTTTGTTTTTTGTTTGACAGTTCATTTATTAACTGATTTTTTTTAAATTAATTGAATCCTGAATCTTGCGCAACTTGGATTTTGTTCAAATCTGAAATAATTTTGTTTAAATCTGAAGTATTTTTGGTTGTTGCCATAGCTTCTAAAACCACTGTGATAAATGAACTGTCAAACAAAAAAAAATTCACTAGCCCATTATACAAAACTATATCAAACATCAAGCAGTGTAGTTCAAACCACAAACAAAATGAACTGACACAACAAGTGAGATGGATGGATGCTATTCCAGAGTATATTATAATCCAATCAGGATTAATATGAGGCACCAACAGAAGGACTAAAAAGAAACAAATTGGAGCAATCTAGAAACAAGATTCCACAAGCACAAAACAAAATGAACTCACACAAGATGTGTAGTATGAGCAGCCTAAAATAGAAAACTATCAATTTAACAGCCAATCAACAGCTATCTAATATAGGAACAGAGGCATTTTATTCATTTTCATGGCTCCAGGTTTGTATGAAAAGGTTTTGAGAACCTTCCAAATGTGGACTTGAGATTACAATAAAAATAAATCATTAATTTTTAAATTTCTACTTTTAGTGATTTTATCCTAGGTTTTTTACAATGGTTTTTAACAGCAATATCTTTGACAGCGCCAGCAGCAGCCAAGCCAGCTTCAATGAAGGCGAGGCTCAGGGCGTGGAGGCACCTGTTTATACCCAAGCCTTTGAGGCGGGTAACAAGGAAGCTGATCTATACCTGACCACTAACCCCTATGGCTTTGACTTGTTCAATAGTCACTTTGTGTCCAGCTCTACCTCCTCTCCCTTACCCACCCCCGCACAAGCTGCCCATCAACCAACCATCAGGATGGCAACCTTGATTTGGAACAACTTCCTGCCACCAGCCAACCTGCCCCCCTACAGCCAATCAGGCTTCAGCTCCCCTGGCCCAGGCCCCAAGCAACAAATCATCACCGCCCAAATTCTTCAGGAAATTGTGGCACTGAATCTACAGGATCTGTCCTGGGAACAGATTGCTGCCCAGTTGTAATTCACCCAGGCTACTGTCATGTGGGAATTCAACAACCTGATTAAAAGGGGGAATCTTATTGGGACGGCCAAGAAGCCCAAGAAGGCCCCCAAGTCACAAATATCTGAGGCATGCCCAATCATGCTTGACCTCCTCCAGCGGGATCACAAGCTTCCCTTGACCCAGGTCCAGAAGCAACTTGCGTACTGTGACACTTGGGTTTCTGAGAGCATGGTGCAGCTCTGGATGTATGGGAAGGTGGCTTCAATATGGATTCTTACCAATTTTTCTGGCAATCAATGGGATGGCGCTGAGGATTTCCCGTATGTCACCACCATCAAATCAACCCTGGTCCAATGCCTGACTAGTCTAACAGATGACATCATGTTCATCTCCTACTACAAGATATCAATAGCTTTTGATGATTTTGGCAAGCAAGGAAGAGCTGCCACTCAAAAAGGAAGGAAGAAGGTCAAGAAGGGGACATTCATTGGTGCATTTCTGGCTGTTTCAGCCAAGGGTTTTGTCTACTATCAGACAAACCCAGATTTCATCAATGGCTACTTATACAGCCACATCCTCAGTGGATTACTTAACTCCTAGGACGGCTCAAATTCCAAGTACCAGGTTTTCTTGAGCCACCAAATGGAGGGTAGCTCCACCACCCTTGAGGCCATCCAGCAATGTGGGCACCAGGCCTCAGCCTACCCTGCTGGCCATGCAGACGTCCATCTGGCTGATGTTGTCTTCTTCAACATGGGATCCACATTACAGGAGTGCCGCCCTCAGGCTTTCAACAACCTCTATCTTGGGGTCCTTGACCACAATTTTCTCTTTAGCTGCCAGATGGTGGCTGACTTATTTGCGCAAATGGTTTTCCATGTGAACATGGGCAACCAATCACGTAAGAATAAGCGCCTCCCACCACGTGCCACTGCTACCTACCAGCCTATCCAGCCAATGACAGACAAGGAATACGACAAGCATTATATGGAAGCCATCACACGTAATCCTCCTACCCCTGCCACCACCATCTCTCACCTTCCAGCCCCACCCACCCACCCACCCAATCCCAGACCCCCCAGGCCAGCACTGCCTCTATGTCTTCCTTCCTGCGCTATTATGCCTACTAGGCATCACTCTTCCTGCCTCAATAAACCCCCTGTTGCCAAAATTTTTCTATTTATATTATCTTTTTTTTGAATTTTGATTGTTCATGTTCTCTATGTTTATAGTTGGTTTTATTCTTTATTTTCAGCTTATTTATATAAAATCATATATTTATATGCTGTGTATCTAGATCCAGAACATAGTTATTTTTAGTACCCAAACACAGCCCCTTATGAAAATATTAACAGCAATTTAGTGATCAGCTAAATTTGAATTAGAAAATTATAGGTTACCTGTGTTTAGATAAAGTTGTTACTGATCCAAATTCAAAACCTTAATGATAAACTTTAAGCCAATTGGGAGCCAAGTGATAAAGTGATTGTTGTGACATAAAGGGTCATTCAATAATTCTTTGATGCATGTGTGCTAATTAATATGATTGTCTGGATGTTTTACCATTGTGCGCCATTGCTGCTATGGAAAGTTGTTGATGGACTAGTGCCCAAT
Source organism: Entomophthora muscae (assembly GCA_014839935.2). Taxonomy (NCBI): domain Eukaryota; kingdom Fungi; phylum Entomophthoromycota; class Entomophthoromycetes; order Entomophthorales; family Entomophthoraceae; genus Entomophthora; species Entomophthora muscae. The sequence continues at coordinate 207,558 of QTSX02006429.1, forward strand.
CAGCTGCTGGGTTAGCACTAGTTCACCAACAACTTGCCACAGCAACAATGGTGCACAATTGCAAAAGATCCATCTAATCATATTAATTAGCGCACATGCATCAAAGAATTATTGAATGACCCTTTATGTCACAACAATCACTTTATCACTTGGCTCCTGATTGGCTTAAATTTTATCATTAAGGTTTTGAATTTGGATCAGTAACAACTTTATCTAAAAACAGTTAACACTATAATTTTCTTATTCAAATTTAGCTGATCACCAAATTGTTGTTGATATTATCACAAGGGGCAGTGCAAAGCGCCAAAAATAATATGGCAATTAGGAAAAAATGCCAATACAAAGCAAACAACATATATTGAGATGAGCGTAAAACATATACACAATGGGTAAAAAGATGGGATAGTGTAGCAAATGGGAAAACAAACAGGAATAAACAAAGAGGTAAAAGTATCAGAATAATACAGATTTTATTCGGGTGAAAGCTATAAAAACATATGAAAAGGTTAGTAAAAAATCAATGAGAGAATTGGAGAAACTTCTAAATGACCTTAACTCTGCAATTGCAGAAATCAAAGAAATTAACTGCAAGGTCAAAGCATAGGTGAAGTCCACCGTCCTCAAAGGCGAGAAAATTGACAAGGTGTCAGCCAAGGCACTTATGGCCAAAATACCTGACACCCCTGAGAAGACTTTTGAGCGTCTTCTTACATCCAGAAGACAGTTGTGGATGGCTTAAAATTCAAGTGCTACACCCTTTCTGCACCATCTGTCTGGACCAATGACTATGAGATGTATGAACATCTTAAACCAACCAAGAGGGCCCGCAAGGATGACACTGAGATGCCCACACAGCTGCTTGCGCCAAGAATGGCTAAGCCAGCCAAGGATGCGGGCAAGGAGGAAACTGTAGAAGGTAGCCTGATAATCATAATTAATAAAAGTTTCCAAATACTTATCTTTTTTGTTAGAAAACAAGACAGATTTTCCACCAGGTCCTGGTGCTTTTGTCCCCCCATTCTTTTATGCAAATTATACCACTCACATGGCCAAGAAGCATTGTCTGTCCCCCCTGTCTTTCAGGAGCTTGAAGACAGGATCCATGGTACCTTTTTGATATCACAGGAGGCATTGGCCAAGCTAACACATGACAAGGGTGCATCTGAGTGGGCAGTTACTGCCTACAAGGATGCCCAACTGGTCTGCCTGGACCAGGTGGTTCTCAGTGGAGTTTACTGTGTAAACTACATTGAGCTTGTTTGGGACTTCCTTGCAACAATCCCATTCAAGAATATACCAGAGATGGGACAGGCCCATGCAGCTGCTTGCTTCTGCTTCCCGGTGGAGCACACCCTATCTTACCTTATGGACAACTTTGGGCATGTGGTGTCAAATTATCTGTTGTAGACACAACAGCCACCAAGAGAATTAAGATCCTCCTGGCGGACTTTGGGCTGGCCTGGAGTGCAGATGAGATAGGGCTCCCCTTGGCAATGGATCTTACCTTTTGCAAAACTAAACAAAAGAAAAAGATCAGCACAGTATACAACAAACTCTGTGAGTTTACAGAAGCCTTTTCTTGACAAAGGCTTCATCTCATTGTTTACCTCAGGTATCTCTTCTACTTTGGAATGTGCGCCAGTGTAGAGGACATAGACAGGGTCCTTCTCAGGGTCAACAAGGCCTGGCTCACCTTGGATGGGAAGAAGATCCTCCCCAGATATGACTTGGTGGACCATGTCATCCAGGGAGCCCTGGTCCTGGCTGGAATCTACAGGTTTGTAGCCCCGCCAGAAAAGCTGCTGCTTCACTCCCACCTGATCCTACTGCCTTTCACCAGCAGGCGGTAGTATTTCAATAAGGGTTTATCCACTGTTCACAATGTGGCGGTGGAGGTTGTGTGCCACCTCCATTGTGGGGTAGTATATACCGCCAAACCCATTACAGGCACCCTTAAAACTCTCTTTTCCAATAAATATATTTACACTTTAGATTATTTTTATTATAAATAATTTTTATAATTCTTATTTTAGCAAACAAGTTTTGCAAAATAAATCCCAGAGAAGGCCTTCATAAAAGCATAATAATATATGTTAAAAAACAATTCTACTGTGTACCGTATAAGTTTAACTTTTTTAATTTGATTTTTGTATTTATTTGACTAAAGTGATATAAATATATTTGCGTAATCCAGTTTCAAGTGTTTGGGATGACCTCAGAAGGCATAATAAAATAAAATTAATATAAAATAAATAAATTAATAACCTTCATTAATGGCCCTGCTGAATGTGATTGTGGGCTTAGAAGCTGCTAAATATAAAATGATAATTAATAAATCTTAAATAGTAAATTAGATAATATAAAAAAGTTGGACAAGCTAAGCCTTTAATTGATTAGCTGTTTGGCAAGGCACACAGGGATGGACAAATCAGTGTGGCCATAGAATTTGGCCACAGTCTCAGCTGGGAGGGTGTGGATCCTGGCCTGCAGCAAATCAAAGAGGTCCTCAGTCCCAGTTGGGGTTTATTGCTTGACAACTTGCTTGAGCCACCCAAAGACTTCCTTGATGGAATTTAGGAAGTGCAAATAGGCAGGGAGAAAGAGAAGGCGCAAATTTGCTGTGGCCAATTGCTGAGGGCCCACTGCAATGCTAGTGTCAATCATTGGGAATTCCTCAAGAATATCAGCCACCTTATGTAGAACAACATTATCCAGCACAATTATGTTGGTGAAGCCTGGGCTTGTGCGCCTCAGATGCTCCTGGACCAATTGGAGAAATGATAGGAAGGTCTGGCTATTGTGTGATCCCAAAATCATTTGGTACAGCTCAACCCCCTTTGGACTGAGGAGAGCCACCATCAAATAGGCTGTGGCGCAGACTGCAGCATGCCAAGCCATCCCATCATTTGAGCCTTTGGGGACATACCCATACCTGTTGCACATTGAAAAGGCAAATGCTGATTTGTCAATGTAGTAGAATTTTACTGTCTCCTTGGCTTTGAGGGCAGTGTACGCCTCTGCATATTTTTTCCAGGTCTTGACATTGGAGGGACTATTACAATTGTAGGGGGATACCCCAAGCTTTTTCCAGGAAAAGCACATTCCCTTGAGTAGATGGTAGTAAAAGGAAACCAATGCCTCAATCCCAAAAGTAGGTTTGACCATGGCCTGTATATTTGCCAGTTCAAGATGGCAATCTTGGGGTATCCACTGGCGGATTGCCCATTTGTACTCCTTGGTGAGCATGGTTGACACACGCAAGGATTTCTCTGTGGCAAGAACTCAACCAGTGTTGATGAACTTGTTGAAGGTCTTGCTGGTGTACTTGGGATCCACTCCAACAAGGGCCACAGCCGCCTTGTAATTGCCAGATTCACGCATTAACTTAAGCAGGATGATGCGTTTGATGTCAGGGATGCACTTCTGGGCAGGCTTTTTAGCGGTGGGGATCAACTTGTTGGCATTGGGCACAACACAGGGCATAGGTACCTTGGTATAGAAGGCTGCAAATTTTTTTAACACCAGTTGTCCCTCATCATTTCTGAAGAACTCAGGCTCCTTATCCTCTTCCTGGTTGCCATCACTGACGTAGGACTTGTAGCTAGTATCAAGTACAGGCTTCACCTTCTCCAGCATGGTTGACGGGACTGACTCTTGCCAGTACACAACATTGAACACATATGAAGTAAGTTCTACCTCCTTGTTTCTAACTGTTTTGGAAGTTTAACCTTGGTGGGCTTCTGGGTCAGCTTGGGGACCCAAGGGTTGATGCTCCACACCCTAGCAGCTTGTGCTCCTTGAACTGGCTATATCAGTGCAGCATCACTATTGAACTCTCCTCTCCCATCTCCTTCTTGAGTAGGCACAAGGGTTGCACTAACTCTATTCTTTGACTCACAGGGGCAACTGCAATAGCAGTTCACAACAGGTGCATTGGTATTCTGTTGTTGTGTTCCTTCTATTTTAAAATCTAATAAAAACTAAATAAAATTCAATTAAGTTATCTCCTAATTTTAATTTTTGCTTTTATCTGAATATGGATATTTAATTGGTTTTTTTCCCACCCAATACTGTAAATTCAGAACCTGAACGTAAAAATGCGGGATTGTCAAATCCTTGGTCCAAATTATGAATCACTTTTGCGGGATGTCCTCTTTTTAGTTAAAATGATTTTTTTATATTTTTATTTGAATTTTCAAAAATACAGGAACTCATAGACACTTTGCAAATTTCAAGTCAAACTGCACATTTCCAATGAACAAAATGATTTAACTGGAATCAGATTTGAAGCATTCAAATCCATCAACCATTTTCATTAAGTTTACTATGTTTTTTGAAATTGCGGGATTGTCAAATCCAAGAACCAAATTTCAAATCACTTTTGAATGCCACTAGTAAACTCAGATATTAATTGCAGGAACTAGAAATTAAATTGAATGTACAGTAAGCACACTAGGAAACACCAACCCAAATCAAGAAGCTCCACCACAACTAAAATCAAATGAAAAATCTAATCTCTATACCCATGTTTAGACATAAAAAGTGATTAAACTTTAAAATTATCCAAGCCTGTAAAGTATACAAGATTATACACTTAAAATCACGGATATAGAAATCCTGTTACTATTCAAGGCTAACTCAAGAGAAAATAACTACTCACAACTCAACCAATAAATCCAAATAAATACATATTTAATCTAAAATATATTTTTTATTTTATTTTTATGGACCGTCAATTGCATTCCCAACCCGCTCCTTCACCAGCCTGCAGGGCAGCCTGTTCACAAGGGTGTCCCAGAGGGTCCAAGAACAGACCCAGAACCCAACTTAAGGGGAGTCATGCCAACACACAGGCCTCCCAAGGTGTCATTGCCAGTCAACCACCTACCTCATCCCAGGCCAGATCAAACAGCCTGAATCCAAGACAGAAGCCGCTCTCAAGGCCTGAAACCAAAGTCACCTACACCAGGGTCACTGGTATCAATGAGGTTACTTATACCTCCACCATTTACCCAGCTGTCACCCAGCCCCGCACTCTTTATCCAAGAGTTGCCACTTCTTGCCCCTGCGTTTTTGACATGTCCTATGAGCCATTGGCCACCATTGAAGAACCATCTGTGCCAGTATTGTATGCCACCATTGACGGTGCCAGTGCAACTAAGCGTGATCCCACCTTCTACACAAAGGTCCCTATCCCCTGTGTTAAGCCTGCCAGCCAGGATGCCATGGTACCTGTCAAGGGCTGACGTCAGTTGACAGATGGTGAGTGTGAAGCTCTCCTCAACTGCTTGAACAGGGGAATGGCAGTTTGGGATATTACGTCCCAATTTGGTGTCACAGCCAGATACATTGGCAATATCAACAAAAATTATGGTGACACTGGGCAAATTTCCAAATCCACCAAGGCTAAGCAGCAGCCCAAACTCCTTCAGCCCGTTCATATCAATGCAATCAAGAAGTGGGTTACCAAGGATTGCCACCTGGACTCACTTGCTGTCCAATCAGTGCTTGCCACAGAGTTTGGGCTTTCTGTCTCCAGAACCCTTGTATACAAAGCAATGGTCAAATTGGGCTTCTCTTGGAAGGTCCTTGGAGTTTCTCTGTACAATAGGAACAGCAAGAAAACAATCAAAGAGCGACACATTTATGCCAAGACTTATCTGGCCCTTAAGGAGACTGGCAACATACAATTCTTCTACATTGACAAATCATCATTTTCCTCCTCACTCAGGTCTAGGAATAGCTGGGTCAAGAAGGGGTCCAAGGACGGTGTAGCCTATTGTGCAGCTGTCTGTTCCCAGACCTATTCAATGGTTGCGCTTCTTGGTCCTCATGGGTTGGACCAATACCAAATGATCAAGGGTTCCTGCAATAGCAGGACTTTTCTCAACTTTCTCTGAGCCGTAAAAAATTTACCTCTGGATCAATTACAGCAGCATAATCAACATTGTTGTGTTGGATAATTTTGGGCTCCACAAAGTGGATCTGGTTGTGTCCGAGTTCCCACCCATCAATAAAAATAGCCATTTGTCCAGCCACCGCTTGGCTGACTGCCCAATGAGACTCCTCTTCCTCCCCTCATATTCTTCATTCCTTAACCCAAATGAGGAGGTCTTTGGATGGATCAAAAATAAGGTGAAGAAAGGCCTCTCCCAGGACACCAAGGATCTCTTCAACATTCTTGAGATCAGCCAATTTGCAATGCCACCCAATGTGGTGGCGGCTTTTTACAAGCACTTGGAATGCTTCTTCCCCAAAGCCCTTGCCTCTGAGCCAATCAGATAAATGGGTGCTCCAGGTTTTATTTGTTTTTGTTTTTTATTTTGTTTTTATTAGGGCTCAAAAATTATTATTTATACATAATGATGTGACATTTGATTGTATTATAGACATATAAGAATATGTACAAAAGGTAAGTAAAATTAATTATACTAGATATGAGGACACATATTTTTATTATAATGCACTGAATATTGTATTGACTGTTGCACTAACAAATAAATAAATTAAAAAGGATAGAAATAGATTAATTTTATTTAAATGATTGTTAATTGTTGATGGTACTTTGGCTTTTTTATGCCACAAATTGGACCTTGCATGTCATCATATGATCCTTGTTATTTCAGTGCCAGTATAGCCACACAACACGGCAACCAATGATTTTCATGGATCTCTTACTAATTAGTACTTATGACATAGGTCAAGCATATCAAATATATTTATCAAATCATATTACAAGGGAAATGTAATTCAAGTTTTAAACAAGCACTTGTTTAGAACATAAGTGGAGCATGTCGTCTGTTGCGGATAAATTCAGTTCTCAATGTTTATCTTTGTGATAAATGGACCCATACTTGACAAGTAGTAAATAAAAACATTTTTAATTCTTTTTTTTATTTGATGTATTGGCAACTATAACTAATGTTTTTTAATATACTTAGATATATTAATATTATAATTTACATACTAAAATTTAAAACAATCTTAAAATATTAAAAGTAAAATTATAATTATAAATCTTAAAATTTATCTATTAAAGTTTAAACATTAAAAATTTAAATATTTTTATTTAATTGTGATATATTCAATATTGAAATATTATATATTAAAAATTTTAATATTGAAATATGTATTATTAAAATTTTAATATTAACTTTTAGATACTAAAATTTTAATATTTAAAATTTTAAAATTAAAATTTTACTATTAAAATATAAAAATTTAAAAAAATAAAATTTAAGTTGCAAGGGAAAAATATTTATTGAGGGGATGCTAATTGCAAAGGGGAATGTGATTATTCCGGGGAATTTTACCCCAAAATTAAATTTTTGGCTAAAGCGTCTAACTGGATCCACATACTCTTCTGTACGTGGTGGACAAACCTGGATGCAATTGCTAGAGGGGTGACACCCTGCACCCCAGTGGTTGCCAAACGCTTAATAAAAGGGAGGTGGGTGAGAAAATTGATTAGTAGATTCTTTTTGGGAGGCAGGTAGTACCCATACAACAATGACATTGCAAAGGAGTCATACAGGACATGCTTGACTGTCCTATACCCCACAGTGTCTTCTGGCGTTCTAGTGCTAATTGGCATATATTAATTTGTATAGGTACATCCTCCAACTTTTTGAGTTTGTTTTTAATGTGCAGGGTAACAGTATTCCTAGGTATACGGCAATGTGAATCATTTGCAAGGTATATTTTTTGGAGAACATGCACAATTTCTTGTACTCTTGAACTAATCTGTTGATGTAGGATTTTTGACTGAATTTGAAGAGGGTTCTGGGGGCACCTGATTTATATCCGCCCACCATGCCTCCGCAAACAAAATGAATAAAGGTTTAAAAGTATTCACAAGGACTGCGTCCCCAACTTTATTTGATAATTCTTTGAATAATTCATTAATAATTAAGTTTAAATATATTTATTTCCTATTTAGAAGTTGGTTCTTATTAGGTTTTTTCATATTCATTGATATTTGAAAAGGGAAATTGTTGTATACTTTCATAAATATATTCATTGTTGTTTATTTTGATATCCTCACAAATTTCAGTCATCTCTTTGAAGTTGATATTTGCTCTTATTTTGTATGCTTTCCTAATCCACAGCAAGCACCCTGCGGGTGGTAAATATTCCCTGGCTTTTGCTTCTATATTTGAAAATTTATTCATATTAATTTGAATTATTTTATTTATTTGATTTTATTTATTTGTTTTACAGGGGCTACCAGTGATTGGTAACCCCCATAGAACAGACTCGGCGTAAAAGCCTCCACTCCCGCAACCTTGTCCCCATTCCTATTTATAACTAAAGTAAATATAAGTAAAACATAAAAAAGACTTACTAATTGTTTCCCCTGCGGCCCCCTCAGCCACAGGCTCCCCTTCAGCAAACTTCATGAGCGTTGGCTGATCTTCATTTATTTTTCTGGGCTTGATCTTCCTTATTTTCCATGTTACTTGTGTTTCCTCTTGATTTTCATTAGTTGAATTTTCAGTATTTCTTGAAATGCTCCTGCTTCTTGCTTGTGTTAAGTTTTCTTCTGTTTCAATTTGATTAGTTTCCTCTTCATTTGTGTTAATTTCCTTTGAGCTTTCATTTCCTTCAATCAATTTGATTTTTGAGTATTCTTTCTATTTGTTTTTGCAAATTCCCACAAGTTGTAACTTTCCACTTTTTAAATCTAACCACTTGAGTATTTCCTTTTGAAGATTTAAACCTTTTTCTTTGTGTTCTTTTTTGACTATTGTTCCCAGGCTATTTTTTGCAGTTTTGTTTTGCTGGACCAAGGCCCTTCCCTCATTTCCCAGTTGATTTACCACAATTTCCCTTATGTTATATTCAAGCTCAGCCACCTTTTGGAGGGCTGACTCTAATTTTTTGATAAGGCTGTAGATATTTGACATTTTGTTTGAATTACATCAAAAAGCTGGTTTTTATAGTACTACCCTCAACCCATGAATATTTTTCATCATTATTAATAAATTAAAGACCACAAATGTAAAGTTATATTAGTATATTGCAATTAGACATCAACTCTTGATATTTAGACATTGAGTTATGCACACAATGTCTAAATATCAAGAGTTGATGTCTAATTGTAATATAATAATATAACTTTACATTTGTGGTCTTTAATTTATTAATAATGATGAAAAATATTCATGCTAATAATTTTAAGTTATTCATAAAGTGCACAACATTGTATTGATTATGGGAAATTTTGATAATATAGAAAGAAAATATTAATAATTATGAATTGGAAGATTTAATATCAACTTTAATAAGTTGTCACAAAGAAAAGATTTATTTTACTCATCAAAGGACAAGAAGGGGAGGGACTGGGTGGAATGAACATTGCCTTCATCTGTGCCTGTGAAAGGGACGGCATCACAGATAGTGGGGGATGGGCGGTGGTTTGGGAGTCAGGGTTGGAAGGCAGGTGGCTTGATGGGGGGTTGTGGAGGCAGGGTTTGGTGATTGGGAAGGGGTAGCAAAAGCTGATTGCTTCAATTGCTCAAATTTGTCTTCCGTCACATATGTGGGCTTGGTGAAACAAATGGATTAGCGTGGGGGGAGACAGGTGTCCTTTCTGGACTTATCACCATCACTTGCATAGAAAATGACAAGATCTGATTGGTCCTAGACAAACACAGAAGGGAACAGCTCATAACCCTTATCAATTTGAGTGCACAGTTCATTGTATGTGGCAGGCTTTAAGCGCCTGAGCGCAGAACCAAAATTATAGAGACATACATCTGCAAGATGCATGTTGGCATAGTTGATGGGGTAGGACCAACAGGTATGCCCTGCACCCTTGATTTCTTGGGTTGCCCATTCCCGCTGCTCCATCTCTGCACTCAGTACAACTGTGTACGCGGCGTTTTGGGTAGTCCACTCCACCAGCATGACCTTGAGCTCTGTCTGGTAGGCATACCCATCTGCAGTGTTTGATATTGCCAAGTAGTAATTGACGCCCAATGGGGAAACTACCAATAAAACCCCAACAAAATATAAAGATTGGGCTGCGCTAGTATACGTCAGACTGGATTTGCTTTCCCCAAAAGTTTTGAATACTTGCCAAAATCTTGGCATATGACAAAAAAATGACGTCATTACGGGCTCTCATTGCCCTTCCTTTGATAAAATTAATGATTGTTGCATTGTAGGGGTCAGTATCCACCAAACTGGGGCCACTGAGAACCTGATTGGATAAGAGTCTGGCAGCAACCACAACTCCGTGAATCCACAAATTGACTGTTCTCTTATTGGTGAAAATGCCGCAGAGTCCCAGTTGAAGACAGACCTGGACCAGGGGCATCCATGGGTTACGCTCCATAATAGCCATCATGGGGGGTGGGCTTTTTCACCTTCTGTCAAAGAACGGGCACCAGTTGGGGTCTTCTTGGTAGGGGGCACAGTTGGCGTGGGCTCGCAGGGTTGCAGCCACAGTGGACTTTGCAAACCCCATCACAACTGCAATTTCCCCAAGGGACATAAGCATCTCTCGCTTTTCAACCATTTTGAGAACAATATCTGGAGTGATTAATTTTCTTCTACATCTTGGTGACTGATTGGCTGGGGGAGGGATGTGTCCATCTTGGGAATTGGTCAATGCCATCTGATTGGCTGTTTCAGGATTTGGGACTCTCTGGGTGACCCCATGGCTCAAATGGCTGGTTCTAGATGCCGGTGTTGATTCAGGATTTGGTTTGGCGGCTGCCTGTGCATGATGGGCAAACAGGGCCATGCTAGAAGTTGCAGGAGAAAGAACACACTCCTGAGTGGGGCTTGCTGAGGGGCCTGTGGGTTGGGAGTGGCCATAGACAGAGGCTTCACCGTTAAGAGACCCAGTGTAGCCCTGCATGATTTTGTCAAGGCCAGGGAACAGCTTGTTGACTTTGTTGGTGTTGGAAGAAGACATAATAAATTTTTATTAAAAAACTTAAACTCAAAAAGAGGAGTGTATATTTTAGTCAATTTTATTGTTAAATATGTTAATTTTTTGAATAGTAGGATCTAAATTTTAGCCGCCCTAAAATGGAATAAGATGGTTTTTGAGAATGCCTGTGCTTCCCAAAAGAATCAGCACAAATCCACTCTAGATCCTTTAGCATCCTTTTTGAGACACCCATAAATTGTATTTATTTCAAATTCCTCACAATTATGATTTGAAACTTGGTTCTTGGATTTGAGAATCCCACAATTTCAGATTTGTTAATTTTTACATGATATCTATGATTTGTTTGACATACAGGAAATCTCAAATTGTACATTAGAATCTTGCATTTCTGATTCATGTATCCCACATTTGTTTGCTGAGTTTTGTCTTTTGTTAGTTGAGTTATCTGCTCAAGGGATTTGAAATTTGCCAATTTAAATAAAAGAAAAAAAGTCAAATTAAATGGTTAATTTTGTTAAATATTTTAATTTTCACTCAGCTGAGTTGCCCGCAAAAGTGATTTGAAATTTGGACCAAGGATTTGACAATCCTGCATTTTTACGTTCAGGTTCTGAATCTACAGTAGCAGTTTGTCCCACCTACAGAAAAGGGATGAGTGAAATACTGAATGGACCCTTAAAAGAGGCCTCAAGTAAAGTTTCATCAACAAACCCTGGCCTGTGAAGTAGTGTATTATTGACAGTCTTGATGAGCTGCTGAACATGAGTTAACCAAGATACATGCCAAAGTTCCTGAAATTAAATGTATGCATACAAGCTACCCATAGTCAATAAAAACTAAGAGTTATAGTGAAAATTAACAAAATAAATATCAAATATACTGATACAGATGACAACTAAGCAATAAAGATCAAGTCAAAATGAAACCAAGCATATGTAATATAAGCTATCAGCCTAATAGGAGGTTGATCCCAAGTATAAAAGGAAGTATGAGCAGTAAACCATAACTTATACAAACTTCAATATGACTATTGAGGCATCACTATGGAAGTAAAATCAAATAACAGCTATCTTAATAAAGGGATTGACACCCACACCATATTAGATCTGATATACAATGGCCAACTTTACCCCTGTAACCCCAGAAGACTAAAATTAGAATCATACCTCCCAGCACTCAACCATATAAAGGAAAATATCAGGCAATAATTACAGTCTCTCTTAAGAAGTTGTTAAGAAGCATGCCAGATACCCTAGGGGATGCCATAATATCTTTGATTTCTCCCTCTTAAGAAATCTTTTCCTTGGGAATCAACTATAAACTCATCAAAAATGGTACAGCATTATTAGACTAGTCTGATAAATTATCAGGATAACCATTCAGCTTTCAAATAACCTTCCCAAGTATCAATATATATAAATATTTAGCTATAAAAACTTATTCTCCTCTTAATAAAGTATCAATCTTTTTAATATACTTTATTAAAAAATATATTTACACTTGTAACAATGGGCTATGTCGTGTAATGATGCCGAAATCTCAAGATTAGCTCTGCCATATTCTTAATGATCGAGAACAGTCTATATTCGATCTATAAAAGGATCTTGATCTAAGCTTAGTTGGGGGTCGAATCCTGTACTGACACCTTGAAGCAAATCAAGTGGATTTCGATCACATCACCAGCTACACTTCGTAGCGACTTTACTTGTTCCATCTACACTGCTTGTGCATCCAACACCTCTGAGAAGGTATCTTTCGCTACCATAAATAAAAGTTGCATCCTGATTTCTTGTGTGGTTTTTAGTAATTAAATCTAAAAAGCGTATTTCTAAATCCAATTTAAGTCTTTCATCTTGATTTCTGCATCCAAGAGTGCCCTTATGTATGAAAGCCTTCTGGCTTGATTCTATTTTTCTTATGGGGGTTATAGGGTCTGAAGTTTATTTTATAGCTAGTTAAAGTATATGGTAGGATTCCGTTTTCAAATGAAACCATTTGAATCCTAAAGTCCAAGCAACCCTCAGCTTAGAGAATTAAGTGGAGTTCTCTTGGTTGGGCTTAATACTAAAGTACTTGCATATTTTACCTGGGATAATGACACTTAGAAGCACCAAATGCTATTTTTTAAATGATGTATTATTTCTTATTAAATGAACTCTGCACTTAAAATTCTTTTGTATAGAAAGATTTAAAGAGCAAGTACAATTTTATTGATTTGAAGTGATCAAATTCAAGCAAAGATTTAAAGCTGTTTGTTTTTTTACTAGATGTTCCCTTTTGCGAGAGCACAGCTTCGTCGATTAACCCTTCAAGGAAACCCTTTTCGGGAAAAGCTGGCAAAGGTTAACTATAATATACCCAAAGCTTTAAATAGGTCCGCAGGCATATCGAAAAGCCCGGGGGCAGTGCAATATTTTTCAAGCTGGAGAGGCCGACCTTATAACTCTCAATCTTCATTTCGAAGGAAATATAATGCGCTGGGGTCCAAAGTAGACAACATTGATCCCAATACCCTCGTGTATGGAATTATAGGGGCAAACCTGGCGGTGTTTGGATGCATTCAATTTGCCATGGTTGAGCGCGATCCATTCAAATTGCAAAAAGTCCGCAGATTTATTCATGACAACCTTGCATTTAGTATTTGAACCTTAAGATGGGTCGGGTGTGGACCATCGTGACGGCGGGCTTTACACACGAGAACTTCTGGCACCTTCTATTCAACTCCATGACGATCTACTTCTTTGGACCCACAGTACGTCAAGGTTTAAACAAGTATTGATTTAAAATAGCTGGCGGCTTCTCTTGGCAACAGGCGGTTTCTAGGCCTTTACATGCTTAGCGGGATTTCCGCCAATGTATTAACGTCCGTCTACCATAAAACATCTCACAACCAACTTGTCAGCGCATCTGGAATCACCCGTGGCGATCTTATAAGCTCAATTGGGGTAAGGTATCCTGGCGATAAAACTTAACCTTGTAGGCTTCTGGTCACACGATGGGCATGTTGGCCTACTTTGGACTCAGATTTCCCTTTGAAACGATCTACATCTACTTTGTCCCCCTTCCTGCCTTCTTGGTAGTGAGTGGCTGTATTCTGTACGATGTCGTGCGCTCTAGAAGACCTGCTAACTTCAACGGAACTCAAGTCAACCATACCGCTCATATCGGTGGTGCCTTATTTGGAGCCCTGTTCTTCTTCTTAACTCGTCGACCTTCCAATCTTCTAACTCCAAGATGGAGAGGACGCCGTTAGGTTTAAAAGTTAACAGAGCCGTCATCAGGTTGAGATCTACCATTTTTTAGCCAAGCGGTGTAGGAGTACTTGATTCGCCTATTGGGTTTAGTATTCTAAACTTCTTGCCTATAAAGTATATGCATTACATCGATTATAAATAGTTAGTTCTTGGTAGATCGACTTTAAAACATGTTCAGTTGCCAATCTGCACATAACAGCAGTTAAGAAAAGATTGTTTAAATCAAATGCTACTGTCCATTCTATATACCTCTGTGAGAGCAACATTGTAAAAAGCTAGAGCTGTTTCTTGCTAGGCAGAGTTTTCACGTCTGTTCTGCTAGAAACGTTGTGTAAAGGTCCACTTTGCCGAAGCAGGCATATATATTACAGGTTGGATAGTACATATATTATAAAAACAGTCAAGTTGTATGCTATGGTTCTTTATAAAGAATTATGTAAGTATGTTGTGAATTCGAATTCATTAGGGGTTTTGATTGGCCCAGTGAATAGCAGAATGACTCAATCAAAAGCTTTCGCTTTCAACCTGTAGAGTTATCTTTACCCAAATATGGGCCGACATCAATATCTGAACCTTCTGGATCTTTACCATCCTCTTGTCACTTGAAGTATGTCCACTAAGGCTACTAGGATCAAACCTTGGGGTATAAAATTGAATGCACTTTTCTCCAATAAAATAAGTTCATTTTTGCTCATTAATTTTGACATGGAATCTTTGGCGCTCATCTTCCATTTGCTAGGAAAACATCTATTACTCATACCCAGATCAAACAGGCTTAAATCCAGAACCTCAAGTCTTCCGTATTTAAGACTTTTGCCTGAGTTCTTTATTATGTCAAATAATAAAGCACAGCTCAACGGTATACCCTGTGGGCTTCCATGTATAAAAATGAAGAATATAACTGTAAAGCCAAACTTAGGGTGGTGACTTGATTGGAAATACTAATTAGATCTTATGAACTTCATAAATGTGCAATACTATTTAAAGGGATCATGCTTAATCTGGGGTATACCCTAGGCTTGATCCAACCTTGGCATAAAGACTATACATACAGTCACTGGGTTGCTTCCAATAGGGATTACTACATACCAGTTTAGCTTCAGAGATCTGTGTATTATCAATAGTGATCAGCAAGATAATTAGTAGCTTCAAAATGAAATCAGAGGTTGGAATTATAGAGCTCTGTTAAGACATTGACAGTCAAAGCATCAATCATCTAAACCCACCAGCCTACACTAAGATGGATCAGGCTACCTCAAAATCAATCAACCTGGATCAAAGGTATCTAGACTTAACCATGATACTAACCCGCTGAGCTTATTAAGTTGGACCTCACAACCAATACAGAACCAAGAGTTGACCAGTTTAAACTAAATAACTGCTTGTAATGCCTGCTCATCTGCTCAAATATAACTGTTTGCTTCATTCTATCCTACAGGAGAGATCATCAGTGGATCCTCAGTCTGACACCATGCCTTGTTTAATAGTCATTCACAAGCTGAGTTGATTTTCAAGTTTAAGGAAACACATTCTGGTATAACAGAAGGGGTATAAGAAAGTAGATGATTGCTTGGATGTATCCAATAGGAAGTCTGGGAGTCATCAAGGAGGTATACATAAAGCTTTAAAGGTTACAACTAATATCAGGGAACCCAATAACCAAGACCAATATCTTTTATCCAGTGATGCATTCAGTATATTGAAAGGGGTGGATGAGATCTTTTTCTCAATGACAAGATTGTAAGAGGCAGATTTTGAAGTGTTCAATAGGTAAAGATATAAAGTACAAAAAATATATCAAGAATATTATGTGTAATATCCAGTAGCCAAGGACACCAATAAAGTATTGTATAGAAGCATCACCAAGAAGAAGATCAACCCTACTGCAGCTCAGATAAGTTTAAGAAGAGGTGAAAGCTCTGAAGGCCAGTTAAAAGTCAAGGGGATGTGTTGTAACCAAGATTACTCCCCCACCTGCTAACATATCCCATGATACACAGGGGGAACATGAAGAGACAATCCATAATGTTACTAACAGTATAGAGGATCCTTTGGGCAATGCCAAATTACAAGCATTATCTCCAAATTAGGAGCAAGGCCAGTTTGACCCGCTGATCCCTCACTCAAGTTATTCCCAGCTCAAAACCTTATATCAAACCTGCCACAGTACCACCCCCTAGTGAACTTGTGACTGATTGATATATTATATAACCATGCTATTATCTAAATAAACATTCTTTTATCCATGTTATTGTCCTTTCTATTGGACTGTTGTCTTCCCTAATCTAAACACTGAACTATTATAATACAGTTGTAAAAGTTGTCAAAGCAGCAGGCTCAACCTGCTAGCAAGGTTCTGAGTAAGCAGGTTTGTGACCCGCAATCCAATCATCCAGTCACTTGCAGCCAGACTAGGAAGTCAACTCAAATTTCCAAATCCAACAACATGAACAAATTATGATCCCTTATGATGGATACCTTGTTTTGGCGCTTGACTCATTACCAGGATCAAGCCACCCCCTTCACCATCCCACTGTGTGATCAACCCAATCATGTTCCTGTTATCCATGACTCACATCAACTATATAATCATTATCTCTCAATAAAGAACATTATCTAGTTTCTAAATATTTTCCCCCTTGTAACTCTGCTAAAGCAGCACATTTACAATATTGGTAGCAGAAGTAGGGGTTCCATCCTATTTTACCCCCCAAAATTCCGCCTGTTGCCCATACTTGCTGTGGCCAACAAATCCTTGATAGAATCATTTCTGGCCTCCTGGTAGACTAGACACCGTACACACCTGGTGCCGAGACACCTGATGAGTTTTTCTCTACCAGAGCATGGTGATTTCACTCCCCGCATTCAATGTCCTTTCAGCACAAGGGTTCTTACAGGCTCCCTCCAATAAGCCTTGAACAACTGACCAAAACACTATGTCAGCCTACGTAGCCCAGAAACTTCATAGCACGGCCCTGTAATCCTTTGCTGGGGCCAACAATGACAACACTGCTGCATGGATCCAATCTGCCCAAAGGAAACTGGCCTAAATAAAATGCCTGCAACAATTCTGGTTTGCAGAGATCTCCATCTGACTGACTCATGACGCTGGCACTTGGTGCAACAAGTGGCACAAGGAACACATAGAGAAGGACTGGGACACCTTCAAACCAGAGTTCTTGGCAAGATTTGTGCTAAAAGACACCACACTTATGATCATACACCAAGCAAAGAACCTAACCCAGACTGGCACTGTGAAGGAGCTCACCTGCGCCTACAAGAAACTCCAACTACGTGCCCCCTCAGATATGGCCTTTGGTACTCCAGCTACCCACCTCATGTACTATGACGCTCTCAAGTTGCACATAATGAGACACATAAACCTGGACCAAGTAACCAACCTGCAAAGTTTGTACTGCAAGGCAGAGAAAGCAGAACAAATGTCCAACTCTCTCCACAAGGCGTAAACTGGAAAAGAGAGAGAGACCCAAAGACTCTCACCCAGCTGGGCGTTCCAGCCAACCACCCCCTGGGAACAACAACAACAGTGCAAACCATAAGCTGGCAGGCTCCAATGGACACAGAAACAGAAACAACGGTCAGTCAAACCATACCCATTTTTGTATCACTGCCACACAGGGCAACCAAGACTAGGGAAAAGCCCAGGGAGAGCATTAAGCAAGCCAAGCCCTCCCTGCACAACTCCTAACTAGCCCAATGATGAATATTGACCGGAGGACGTGGACCAGTGTCCAATGATCCAAGTGCCCTCAGAGGACCCAGTACTTTACACCATCACCAGACATCCCAATAAACTGATGTCTTACACTTTCTGATTTTGCAGTTGCACAGGCTCAGCACTCCTGGACTTGTTCGCAGATTGAACCCTAGTCAACAGCAGGTTTTTAGACAAGTTCAAGCTACCTACTAATCCTTTGCAGATTAAAAATGTGGTCCTGGCTGATGAACACCACATTGCCGTGACAAGGGAAACCACCCCCTTCTCTGTCATGCTTGAGAACCTGCATTCCATCATTCAAGGACCCGTCTTTTACTTTCCCAAGTTTACATTGTACTGGGTATGGACTGGTTGCAAAGGAACAATCCCCACTTAGACTGGACAACCTTGGTATTGACCATCAAATGCAAGGGCGTCAACCATCAGATCTACCCTGACTTGATGGACCAGCTCCTATGCAACCACGTCTTTGTGCACATCACAGAGACCCTGGACAAAAAAAACCTCAAGAAAATTGACTAGGACTCCTGCCAGTACGAGATCATACATTTCAAAGATCACCAGGACACCACTAAATCTCAAAATTGCAAAATTGTAGCCTGCCATCCTGAACTATTCAAGGTGGCTTTACCCGGGTTGCCTCCAGAAAAGCATATCCAACATTCCATTCAACTTAAAGGAGCTGTACCCAAAGCACAACCTATCTACTGTCTGATCCTGAATGAAGACAACGCCCTATGTGCTTACCTCAAGGAAGCATTGAAGAAAGGACTTATCCGCCCCTCACAGTCTTCTTTTGAAGCTTCATATTCTTTGTGGCCAAGAAGGATGGTACCCTGTGCCTAGTCACAGACTATCAAGCAGTAAACAAAGTTATCATTAAGAATTGTTACCCACTGCTGCTAATTGGCAACCTCTTTGATGCCCTGGGCGGCATCACAGTCTTCTCCAAGATTGACTTAACTGCAGGCTACAACCAGATCCGTATCAAAGAGGAAGATATCCCCAAAACGGCCTTCTACACTAAATACGGCTCATACAAATGTGTGGCGCTCAATTTTGGTATGACAAACACCCCGTCAACTTTTGTGACCTTCATGAACAAGGTGTTTGCGCCTCACATAGGCAAGCACGCCTCAATCTACCTAGACAACATTGTTGTCTATAGCCCCTTGGTAGAGCAGCACCACAAGGACTTGGAGGCAGTCTTTTCTACCTTGGTGCAACACAAGCTTCTGCCAAGATCTCCAAATGCCAGTTCTTCTGTGAACAGCTGCCCTTCCTAGGACACATAGTCTCAAAAGATGGCATTAAACCCAACATTCAGAAGATCCAGGCCATCTTTAAAATGCCACTGTCCAAAGACAAGTTGGAACTCTGCACATTCTTAGGAATGGTTGCCTATGTACATTGTTTTATATTTAGCTGCAGCGTCCTGACTGCACCCATGTCAGTCATAACTGGCGCCAAATCCAAGTTTGTATGGACCCCCAACAAGACCTTTGCTTTAGACGTCTCAAAGAGAAACTTACAACAGCACCTATCCTACAGTATCCCAAACACAATGGAGAATACCAAATGGAAACTGATGCCTCAGATGCATCCATTGGGGGAGTACTATGAATCAAAACAATGATGGTAACTTCCTGCCGGTAGCCTACAAATCACAGAAACTGACAGACGGCAAGTGTCCATACCCTATACACAACAAAGAGTTGTTGGCACTTGTGCACTGCCTAGTCAAATGGCATTGTTACCTAGAACAACAGGAATAATTCATTGTGTTGACCAACCACAAGTTGCTTATATATTTCAAAACCCAAGCAAATCTATCCCACCGTCAGGTCTGCTGGATGGAACTCCTGGAGAGATTCAATATGCTCATACAGTACAAGCCTGGTCCAGAACTTGCCATGGCAGACACACTCTTGCGCCTGTACGTCAGAGCCACAAGGGGAGAGAATGGGCTTGACCCAGGCTGGCCCCTCCTGGTACCCCAAACAAAGGACAAGGGCTTCCTCCTGGCACTACAGACATAACAAAGGAAACTGTCATTAATTACAAACTTTTTTGCAGACATGTATGGGACCCTACATCAAAAAATGACCAACAGAAGCACCATTATGTACATTCTCACACATCAAAGAGCCAATACCATCCTGTGTTACTACTAAGATCTAGGTCACAAAAAACTGTAATCTCTAAAAATTTCTAAAACACAAAGCATGATGGTCAACCCTGTACCAGGATGTGAAAGAGGTCCTTGAACAATGTGAAGTATGCAAAAAATTTGCAAAGAGAAATACTCCCCCAAAGTCTGTGTTGTCAATTTTTTCTCAACTACCCTTCAAGCTGTGGGCCCTAGACATTGTGGGCCCCATTCCAGGAAAACATAATGAGAGGAATTACATCATCACCGTAATAGACTTTGCCACACAATGGCCAGTGGCACAAGCAGTAAAAACACATACAGGCAATGACGTGCGGTGGTTCATAGAGAAAGAAATCATCAGTAAGTTTGGAAAGCCAGAACTCCTGATAACCAATGGAGGCAAAGAATTGACCTCTGAGGATACCAACGTATACCTCACCAAGAATGGGGTCCAGCACACAGTGACAACACCCTACCATCCTCAGGCCAATGGACGTGTGGAGCGGCTGAATGGTAGCCTCATGCAAGCCTTAGCCAAGCTCACCGCCAGAAGAGCTGAGGAATGGTACAAGCAGCTACAAACTGCACTGCTTGTATACCGGACCTGTGTAAACAGATCCACTGGGAAAATCCCCTTAAAGTTAGTTTATGGCACTCAGCCTATATAATCCAAGCAATATCAGGGCCCAAGCTGGAAATACCAAGCAAGGTTCCATCACACTCAGACCCCCAGGTCATGCAAGATAACAGCAATCAATCATAAAGAGAAGAAAAGCATTTGCAAAAGATATTTGTCCCCATCCAAAACAGACGTGAGGTTGGCAACAAAGTTTAGGTCATGAAAATTGACAAAAGTAAACTACAACCAGAGAAAGTAGGCCCAGCAATCATCCTAAAGGTAAATAAAAACAACACTTACCTTGTTCAGGGACTTGGGAAACGTAAACACGACAAGGTCCTCCATCATGGTTGCCTGAGACCCTGCAAGGCAAGACAGAAACAATGTGAGACTGTTCTACCCGCGCCAGAACAACAGTTAGTCCAGTATGACGCCCAGGCTCCCAACAACCTCCCTGACAACCTGTCTCCAGAGAAGGGTGACCTTCAGTTGGGGGGTGTCAAAACAGCAGGCTTGACCCGCCAGTAAGGTTCTGAGTAAGCAGGTTTGTGACCCACAATCCAATCATCCAGTCACTTGAAGCCAGACTAGGAAGTCAACTCAAATTTCCAAATCCAACAATATGAACAAATGATGATCTCTTACAATGGATACCTTGTTTTGGCGCTTGACTCATTACCAGGATCAAGCCACCCCCTTAACCATCCCACTGTGTGATCAACACAATCATGTTCCTGTTATCCATGACTCACATTAACAATATAATCATTATCTCTCAATAAAGAACATTATCTAGTTTCTAAATATTTTCCCCCTTGTAACTCTGCTAAAACAGCACAGTTACAACAAAGTGACAGCAGTGGTAGGTTTGATTAATGTCCTACCCTTAAGAAAGTTCCCCAATAAAGGACATAGTGTTGGCTGTATGGCTACATCTCACTAAGAGACCTTCTTAACAATCCCTGATGGGGACTGTGACAATAATAGTCAGATAGTAAGAAGCTGTCATAAGTGGTGGGAAATCACCACCAAGATCCACATAGAGTTGATGATTAACCACCAACAAAGCTTCAGATATTGTTTTGTAAAATTTCCAAAAGATACACTAGGTTAAGTAAAATGATTAACCCTAACCAAAGGAGCCCAAGATAAAAATACTGAGAGAGAATTGATGAGTCTTCAGCTTGAAATTCAGGACATTGGGATGTTACAAATGTCTCAGCTTTGGACATGGGGGAACTCCTAGATTTGTGGGCATTGGGTTAACATTAGGCAAAGGCGGCAACAACGTGCTGATAGCAGGGCCCCATCTTCCCATAATGATTCAGCTAAGAATTAAATTGTAGGGAATGTAGCGCAATAGGCTAACTACAGGATGAATTTGAAATAAAAGTTAGACCAAGAGATATTTGATTTTATTGAGTAAATTTTTGGGAGGACTCAACTCTTAGAGTTGAAACAGTGAAAATTATTTAATATATATCAAAATTTGACTAAGCAGTACTACCTGGATCATTAGTGTTGTAACTGTGCTCTTTTAGCAGAGTTACAAGGGGAAAAATATTTAGAAGCTAGATAGTAATATTTATTGATAGATAGTGATTATATAGTCAATGTGAATCAAGGATAACAGGAACATGATTGTGTTGATCACACAGCTGGATGCTGAAGGGGATGGATTGATCCTGGTAATGAGCCAAGCGCCAAAACAAGGTATCCACCGTAAAGGATCATCATCTGTTCATGTTGTTGGATTTGGTAATTTGAGTTGACTTCCTAGTCTGGCTTTGAGTGGCCAGGTAATTGGATTGCGGGTCACAAACCCGCTTGTTTGGAACCTTGCTGGCGGGTTGAGCCTGCTGTTTTGACACCCCCCAACTGAAGGTTGGCCTCCTCTGGGGGTAGGTTGTCAGGAGCCTGGGTGCTGTACTGGACTGATTGTTGTTCTGTGGCAGACAGGGCAGTTTTGCGTTGTTTTTGTCTTACTTTGCAGGGTCTCCGGCAATCATAGTGTAGGGTCTTGTCTTGCTTGCGTTTCCTGAGTCCTTGCACAAGGTAAGTTTTATTGTTGTTTACCTTTATAATGATTGCTGGCCCTACTTTCTTGGGTTGTAGTTCGCTTTTATCAACATTCATGACCCAAACTTTGTCCCCAACTTCATGTCTATATTGGATGGGGAAAAAGTTTTTTGCAGACGTTCATTTTCCTTTTATGTTTGTTTGCTGTTGGCCTCTATGACCTGGGGATCTGAGCAAGGGGGAACCTTGCTTGGAATTTCCAGCTTGGGTCCTGACAATGTTTGGATGATATTGGGCCTTGTTCCATATACCAATTCAAAAGGGCTTTTCCAAGTGGATCTGTTCACACGAGCCCAGCATACAAGTAGAGCAGTCAATAGCTGCTTATACCAGTCTTCAGGTCTCCTGGCGGTGAGCTTGGCTAAGGCTTGCACAAGGCTTCCATTAAGCCGCTCTACACGTCCATTGGCCTGTGGGTGGTATGGTGTTGTTATGGTGTGTTTGACCCCATTTTTAGCAAGGTATACATTGGTGGTTTTTGGAGGTCAATTCTTTCCCTCCATTGGTTATCAGGAGTTCTGGCTTTCCAAACTTGCTGATTATCTCTTTACCAATAAATTGTCATACATCATTGCCAGTGTGCGCCCTTTCTGCTTGGGCTACTGGCCATCTTGTAGCAAATTCTATGGCGGTGATGATGTATTTCTTATCATTGTGTTTCCCTGGCATGGGGTCAACAACGTCAAGGGCCCATACTTTGAAGGGTAGTTGTGTGTGGATGGGAAGTACTGACTTTGGAGGGGTTTTGCTTTTGGCAAACTTTTTGCATACCTCACATTGGTCTTTGTTTTTCTTGAAAGTTGTAATATAAGGTTGGCCACCAGGCCTTGTGCTTAAGGAACTTGTATAGGTTTTGGCTCTTGGTGTGTCTGAGGTCTCTGTGATAGCGTAGGATGGTGTCTACCTGCTGGTGCGTGGGGATATAGGGAATGGTAGTGCTGTCAGACATTTTTCTGTGTAGGGTCCTATATACATTGGCAAATAGGTGTTTGTTTTTGATAACTGTTTCCTTTGTTATGTTGACTGTACCAGGGGGAAACCCTTTTTTTGTTTGTAGCACTAAGAGAGGCCAGTCTGGGTCAAGCCCATTTTCCCCTCTTGTGGCACAAACATATAGGCGTGAGAGGGTGTCTGCCATGGCAAGCTCAGGACCAGGTTTGTACTGTATGAGCATATTGAATCTCTCCAAGAGCTCCATCCAGTGGGCTTGGCGGCGAGATAGATTTGCTTGGGTTTTGAAATATATGAGCAACTTGTAGTCAGTTAATGCTGTGAATTCTTCCTGCAATTCCAGATAACAGCACTATTTGACTAGACAGTGCATGATCACCAACAACTCCTTGTTGTGTATAGGGTATTGACACTTGCTGTCTGTCAGTTTCTGTGATTTGTAGGCTACTGGCAGGAAGTTACCATCATTTTTTGATTCAGAGTACTCCCCTAATGGATGCGTCTGAGGCTTCAGTTTCCATTTGGTTTCCCCGTCACGTTTGGGGTATTGCGGAATGGGAGCTGTTGTGAGCTTCTCCTTGAGACGTCTAAAACAGAGGTCACATTGGGGGGTCCACAAAAACTTGGATTTGGCGCCTGTTATGGCAGATAGGGGACAGTCAGAACGCAACAGTCAGGTATGAAGCGGTGTACATAGGTCACCATCCCCAAGAAGGTGCGGATTTCCAACTTATCCTTGGGTGGCGGCATCTTGCATATGGCCTGTATCTTTTGACTGTTGGGTTTGATGTTGTCCTTTGAGACTATGTATCCCAGAAAGGATAACTGCTTGCAGAAGAACTGGAATTTGGAGGGCTTGGCCAACAGTTTGTGTTGTGCCAGGGTAGCAAAGACTGCCTCTAGGTCTTTGTGGTGCTGTTTCACTAAGGGGCTGTAGACAATGGTGTCGTCTAGGTACACTAGGGCGTGCTTGCCTATGTGTGGCAGGAATACTTTGTTAATGAAGGTTACGAAGGTGAACGGGGCGTTGGTCATGCCAAAGTTGAGTACCACACATTTGTATGAGCTGTATTTAGTGCAGAATGCTGTTTTGGGGATGTCTTCCTCCTTGATGTGAATCTGGTTGTAGCCTGCAGTCAGATCAATCTTGGAGAAGACTGTGGCTCCTCTCAAAGCGTCAAAGAGATTGTCAATCAGTGGTAGTGGATAAAAATTATTGATGGTAACTTCATTTAGGGATTGGTAGTCTGTGACCAGACGTAAGGTACTGTCCTTCTTGGCCACAAAGAATACAGCAGCCCCAAAAGGAGACTGTGAGGGGCGGATAAGTCCTTTCTCTAATGCCTTCTTGAGGTAGGTGTGTAGGGCGTTGTCTTTGTTTGGGATCAGCCTGTAGATAGGGCGCTCTTTGGGGACAGCCCCTTTGAGTTGGATGGAGTGTTGAATGTGTTTCTCAGGGGGCAGCCTGGGCAGCGCTTCCTTGAAGATTTCTGGATGGCGGGCCACAATTTCGCGGTCCTGAGGCTTGGAGGTATCCTGGTGATCCTTGAAGTGTATGATCTTGTACTGGCAGGAGTCCCAGTCAATTGCCTTCAGGTTTTCTTTTTTTGTCCAGGGTCTCTGTAATGCGCACAAAGACGTGGTTGCGTAGGAGTTGATCCACTGAGTCAGGGCAGATCTGGTGGTTGATGCCTTCACACTTGATGGTCAACACTGAGGTTGCCCAGTCTACATGAGGATTGTTCTTTTGTAACCAGTCTAACCCCAGTACAATATCAAACTTTGGGAAGTCAATCACGGACCTTGGATGGTGGAGTGGAGGTTCTTGAGCTTGACAGAGAAGGGGGCGGTTTCCCTTGTCACAGCAATGTGGTGTTCATCAGCCAGGACCACGTTTTTAATCTGCAAAGGATTAGTGGCCAGCTTGAAATTGTCCACAAAGCTGCTGTTGACTAGGGTTTGATCTGCACCCAAATCCAGGAGTGCTGAGCCTGTGTAACTACAAAAACAGAAAGGATAGGACATCAGTTTATTGGGATGCCTGGCAATGGTGTACAGTACCGGGTCCTCCAAAGACACTTGGATCATTGGGCATTGGTGCACGTCCTTGGGTTGGTACTCATCATTTGGTGAGTCAGGAGTTGTGTGAGGAGAGCTTGGCTTACTTAATGCTCTCCCTGGGCTTTTCCCTTGTTTTGATTGCCTTGCGTGGTGGTGATACAGAAATGGGTACAATTTGACTGGCCATTGTTTCCACTTCCATGTCCATTTGAACCTGTGGGTTTATGGTTGGTGTTATTAATGTTGTTTCTGGGGGTGGTTGAGTGGAGCACCTGCCTGTGTGGGAGTCCTTGGGTCTCTCTTGTTTTCCTGTTTGTGCCTTATGAAGAGTGTTGGAGGCTTTTTCCGCTTTCTCCGCTTTGCAGTACAGGCTTTGCAGGTTGGTCACCTGGTCCAGGTTCACATGCTTCATCACATGCAACTTGAGGGCATCATAGTACATGAGATTTGTGGCTGGGGTGTCAAAGGCCATGTCAGATGGTGCACAAAGTTGGAGTTCCTCATAGGCGCGGGTGAGTTCCTTCATGGTGTAAGAGAGGGGGGCTAAACTAACTAAGTTTGGCTCCCATCCTGGTGCAATATACCACCAGGATACCGCCCAGTGGAGAACTGGGACAGCCGCTCAGAGGGGGGGACCACAGGGATGATGCAGGGGACAGCTGAGGAAAATAGGCATTCAATCCCATCAACACCAAACTGTTGAGTAGCCAAGGTGTACAAGCGGGGGCAGGAGGGGGCGCCACAGGAACCTGGGGGGTACCAAGTCGCGTTTCTCAGGGCTGAACATGGGTAACACCAACCTCTCCTTGGCCACAGGAGCAGACTGGGTGAAACCAGTGGGCTCCAGATCCAGGTTGTTACAGGTTAAACTCCTTACCACGGCCTCCCCAGAGAACAGAAGGCAACTAGGGAGATCTAGGAGGTGGGATGGGTCATCACCCACAAGAGAAGCAGAAGAGGAGATCTTGGACCATAACTACGGCAAAGTTGACCACAGCAGTAACAAAAATGGGGCCAAGGAAAACACAACAAATTTGAGAACTGGGAGTATCATGACTGAGTTCTCCACAAAATTTCAAATAGGTGGGCAAGGTTTCCAGGGTAAGAAGCAATAGTTTAGGGGCAACAGAGGGGACCCACAAACAAGAGCAAGAAAAATGGGACCAGGAGAGAACATGGAAGACTTGGCAGTGGTCTCAGCTGGCTTTATAATGAAATATAATTAAAGGTGAGTTCAAAATTAAAGAATTTAAAGAAAATTTAAAAATAAAGTAAGATTTATATTGAAATTCAATTAATATTTTAAGGTTTGAAGTCAACTTTTGAAAACAAAAGCAAGAAGAGCAACAACTATACATCTGAGCTTCTTCTGAAGGGCCTGGGAATGACACCGGGTTTGAAGCAGGTGGTTGCAAGGTAAGATTCAACAAAAAGACTAACACTTTTAATCTCTAGATTATAGGGGCTCAAAACCAGAGTCTTAAGACCTATATAAATTTTTTAAAAGTGCAGCAAGTTCAAAAGGTTTATTGAAATTGGGAATAGACAAGCAGGGGACTGAAAGTACCCTTGCTGTGTAAAAAGGGGAGTGTGCTGCAGGGGAAAGTCACATGACTTCAGGATTCAAGTCTGATTGAGTGGGGGAGAAATTTTTAGGTCAGAGTTGGGGAGGCTGGAGGGTTTCAACTTAATTTCTGCAATGCTCTCTGATTGACTGGGGGGGGTTTTCAAGCACTTGGAATTCACTTGACCTTTTGGATGTCAATGTGGCAGGGCCCAATTTTCTAGATCTGATAGTTTTCAATAATGGTTGACACCAGGCCAGCAAGAAGTCTAAATTTACCAGGGTTTCTTCCAAGGAAGGGACAGTGGGAGCTGTAGAATTTGCAGGGTATGCCAATAAAAATCTTTTGTCTACAGTGTGAGCTAAATCTTTTAACAAGTTGAGTGATTTAGCTGGACTATGAGCGGATTTCTTTGTACAACAGGGGAACACATTTCTATTCAAGGCCAAAGGGGGCAGTGAATTTACACATGGTGCCTGTCTGGGTAAGGTTCTTCACTTGGCGTATGATCATGAGCGCCGTATCCTTAAGCACAAATCTTTCCAAGAAGTCTTGCTTGAAGGTATCCCAGTTCTTGTTGGTGTGTTCCTTGTGCCACTTGTCACACCAGGTGCCAGCGTCATGGGTCAGGCAGATGGAGATTTCTGTAACACAAAACTGCTACAGGCATTCCATCTGGGCCAGCTTGCTCTGGGCGGACTGGATCCATGCGGCAGCGTTATTGTTGTTGGCCCCAGCAAAGGATTCCAAGGCGGCACTTTGTAGCCTTTGCGCTACATAGGCGGGCATGGTGGTTTCATCAGCTGGCCGTGGCATTGAAGAGGGAGCCTGAAAGAACCCTTGTGCAGACATGATGTTGAAAGCGGGTAGCGGGATTACCGTGTTCTGGTACAGGATGAAGCCATTGGGTATCTTGGCACCAGGAGTGTACAGGGTCCAGTCAGGCGGGAGGCCAGACATAATTCTGTCAAGGATTTTTTGGCTGCAGCGCGTACAGACAACAGGCGGAATTTTTCAAGATAAGGTAGGATGGAGAACCTACCTGTGCTACCAATGTTGTAACTGTGCTGTTTTAGCAGAGTTACAAGGGGAAAAATATTTAGAAGCTAGATAATAATCTTTATTGAGAGATAGTGATTATATAGTCAATGTGAATCAAGGATAACAGGAACATGATTGTGTTGATCACACAGCTGGATGCTGAAGGGGGTGGCTTGATCCTGGTAATGAGTCAAGCGCCAAAACAAGGTATCCACCATAAGGGATCATCATCTGTTCATGTTGTTGGATTTGGTAATTCAAGTTGACTTCTAAATCTGGCTTTTAGTGGCCAGGTAATCCAATTGCGGGTCACAACCCCGCTTGTTTGGAACCTTGCTGGCGGGTTGAGCCTGCTGTTTTGACATTAGCTCCTATCTCTTCTGCATTTTCAAGTGAATATCTGGTCCATTTTGCAAATAACTCTTGGGTGACCAACTTCTGATGACTGTGCTGATAAATAAGGTCATATCTGGTGACCCTTATATTACGACAATTTATCAACATCAGTTTGCAAGGGGGAATCAAATGCACCTGACCAACTGGAGCAGCTTGACCCATTTTCAATGAGCTTTTTAATTTATATCTATCAAATCAGTTAATTTTTTAACAGTTTTCCACTCTTTTAAACTTTCTTACTTGTGCAGATAATTCCTGGCATTATGGAATCTACTATGACAGGGACATTCCTGAGGGTTACATTGTATACCAAGACCAACTAGTGCTCACCAGTGTCTTTAACCAACTCTGCCTGGGGCAATGCAACATGAGATTCATCCTGCCCCAGCCTGATCTGTCATAATACATGATGAAACTGCAGTTAGAATCTTTCACCAGTGGCGTAGAGGGGGCTGACCTAGTAAGTTGGCTACACTCCACAGAAACCTGGCTCCAAATTTGTCAAGTGCTCAAGCCCATGTGGATGCCACAGCCTCAGGAACTCTCACTGGGTTTGCCACTATATAGTTCACCACCTGGGCCAGCCAAGAACTTGAGTCACCTGGACATCATTCAGAAAAGCTGCTAAGCCCTGCTACAGTGAAACATTTTCCTCCATCATTGTTTGAATATTCCTTCTTTCAATCACTAACAGGAAGCATCCCTGAGTATCTTGCTGCTTCCCCAGAAGCCATTAATGATGGGAACACCATGCTTCTCACCTTCCTCATCAATGGGTTGAAATCCCATGTCTGTAAATGAGTGTCTATAGGGTGTTGCACCTCCATTGACAATTTTTACAAGGCTATTTTAGAAGCAAACAACCAAGCCATAATGGGATTCTTCAGATCTAATGATATTCCCCCTCAACCTTTTCCCATGCTTGGCAGCACTCCCAGTTAAGTATGACACCGCCAGACCCACCAGCAAAGTAATGGAAACAAGCGCCCTTGTGAAGGGGACTTAAATTGGCACAGATTGAGAGTTCAGAAAAGGCCTAGGGGTTGTAGACATGAGAGGCTCTGCAACCCTGCTTGACCCACACTCCCAATATCTCCTTTCTAAGAGCCCCTGCAACTGCAACAGGCATGAGGTCAAACCTCTAGATGTATTCCAAGTGCACAGTGATAACCCTGCTGTCCAAGCCAGTCATTCATTAAATAAAATCACTCACTTGGCTTATTTCTTTTGCTTCTGTGGGAATATTCACAAGCTTCTGGTAGAAACTGGGGTTGATCACATCATGATCAACCAAGAATTTTCTAATTCTCAACAACTAGACCAGGTGCTCAGCTGATTTAAAGCAGTGCACTTAGAAGACTCCCAAAGAGTAGCCATCACTCAAAAAACAGTACCCTTATTAGTAAGAATGTGTAACATGCAGGTCAGACTCTCTGGACCCATTATTAGCGGCCTCAGCCATGATTTGATTGTAGGTTTGAACTGGCTACGTCACAACTGTCCTTATATTGACTGGGATACCTCTGTTATCACCCTAAGAAGAAATGGTTCTGGCTTTTAAATATATTCCATTGCTATTAACAAGCCATTACATGAAATTGTCTTTGTACACATCACAGAAGAGGATCCCTATAAGTTCAGAGGGGGAAAACTATATTTCAATCAATGTTTGGTTGAAATCATTTGATCTGAACCTGTTTCACCTTTTTATTTGAACAAGACACCCCCGCCAGCGTTGCAAGAGCTCCTCAAAGAGTTTAAGAACATATTTAGCAAAACAATAGACCAATTACCTCCTCCTTGGGATATACAAAACACCATACAATTTCAAGGATTGCTACCAAAGGCTTACCCACTCTACTGTCTGACACCCAAGAAAGACAAAACACTCCAATAGCACCTTGTGAATGCGTTGGAAAAGGGCTTTATTCACCCCTCCTTATCTTCATATAGAGATACAGTATTCTTTGTATTCAAGAAAGACAGCTCACTCTGTTTGGTTACTGACAATCACACCCTTTATAAAGTTACTGTAAAAAATAAGTACCCCCTAGTGTTAATTGACAGCCTGTTTGATACACTTGCAGGAAAAACGGTCTTTAGTAAGATTGATCTCACTGAAGGGTACAACCAGGTCCACATTGCCCCCAGAAATGAGGGGAAAACAGCCTTTTAATCACACTACAGGTTGTTTTAGTGCCGCGTCATGAATTTTGGCATGAATAACACAACATCCGCCTTTGCTATGCTCATGAATAAGGCTTTTGAATAGTTGATTAGTAAGTGTGTTGTGGTTTACCTTAACAACATATTTGTGTTTATTCAGAACCAAACTAATAACTTATAATATTTTTAAGCCATACTAAATACACTTTATTAGCACCAATTCAAGGATAAACCCTTCAAATATGAGTTCCTACAATCAGAGCTATTGTTCTTGGGGAATACTATCTCTGCTCAAGGGATGAAACCCAACCCTGCCAAGATCAAGGCAATTACTAACATGCCACCTCCCACTAATGTGGGCCCGTTGTGTTCTGAGGCGTGGCACAGACACACAACAGGAAATCCTAACTTTGGGATTGAATTTGTACTAAGTCTGAGTTAGTTGGCAGGGAAGGCAATGCAATTGCCTTGTGGCCCTGAATAATAAATTTCTACTAGGTGTGGTTAGAGAGAGGCGCCAAAGTACTTAAAAACACAAAGACAAAAATATGAATAGAACTTAATTTTATTGGTGGTATATAAAAGGATTATATATTGATTGTAGTTACTACAAAACAGTACATGTACAATAGGGTCACTTGCCACCAGTATTAGTGGGCCAGTGAGCTGCAAAGAATCAGGAAACCAAACAATTATAGTTCCCAGTTTTGATAAAACCTCATTTTGAGGGGCAAAAGCAAAAGAGAGAGATTCATCCTCAAAATAACCCATCAAAGGCAAAATTAAAATATGGTGAATGGCGGCATTCACAACATTGTCTCTTCTAGATTGGCCTTAGGTGGGTGGTACTTGTGGAGGAACCTAGCATGTACTTGTGCAAACATGCAACTACTAGAGAGGAGTTTCACAGTGTACTCTGACCCGCGTTTGAAGGTTACTTCTAAAGGCCCAATCCACAACATATATAGCTTATGGGAGCGTCCTCCTACTCTATGCTGATAGTAGATAATGTGGTCCCCAATATTGAACTCAGGCAATAGAGACCATCCAGAATTGTCAGGAGAGAGCTCCAGCACCTTAGTCTTGTACAAAGAAGTGTAATCAGTAGCCTGTATATCAATGATGAGGTTGATTAAATATTTGATATGGTCATCAGGGTTTATAGCCTTATCAGAGGAGAGTAGAGAAGCATCAGAGTGGTGGCCTTACGCCCATACAGCATAGAAAAGGGAGAGTATCTATGACACAATGCTTACTGAGGCAGTAGGTAAAGAGAGCAGCAGGAAGGTATAGATACCAATTTGCAGCGTCAGAGTAGACTAGTTTCTGCATGATGGAAACTAAGGTTGAGTTGGCACATTTCACAGCCCTGTTAATGGAATAATTTTAGGGGGAAGAAAAGGACTGATGAGACTCTAATGCCTCAATAACAGAAGTTACTTATTTTGCATTTAAGTTAGTTCTATTGTCAGACAACAACACTTGAAGGCAGCCATGGCAGAAGAATACATCTTATAACATAAAGGTGACAGTTGTCTTGGCAGTGATGTCCTTAGTAGGGTGAGCTTCCACCCACTTTCTGAAATGATCAACAGCAATTAGGATGAAGTGGCAACCCAAGCAGGAGCGGAGGAGAGGCCCTAAGGCGTTGATGCTGACAGTGTGAAAGGCGTGTTGAGGGGGGACAAGCTTGAACTTGTGAGAGGCAGCTTGAAGTTGCTGGAGCTGGCAGTTGTGGCACCTAGCAATTATGTCTGGAATCAGCAGGAAGAGGTTCTCTCATAAATAGTTTTTCTTGAGCCAGTCATTGGTCTTGGAAATGCCTCCATGTCCAGTCTCTATATGAACTTGGAGCATCAACAAAAGGTGAAGACTAGGCTGTACATAAGGCAGGTATTGGTCTCATACTTTATTGAAAAGCTGGTTGTCACAGATGAGCGTGTCCTCAGATAGTTTGGATAGAGCAATTTGACTTCTTACATCTTGCTCTCCCAAGAGGAAAGATATCCAATTAGTTCATACAGTTGATCAGTCTCAGCAGGGTGTAGAGTGAGGATGGGAATTCTGGATAACCCATCAGCGTTCTGATGCTGGATTCTGGGGCTGTGTAACACAATGAAATCATAACTCTGAAAACAAAGGGCTCATCTAGATAGTCGTCCTTCTGGTTCCTTGAGTTGCTGTAGCCATTTGAGCAAAGCGTGGTCAGTAACTACAGTGAAATGGGTGCCATACATGTAATGGCAGAACTGCTTGACGGCATGCAGCACAGCAAGGCATTCCTTCTTGGTCACACTGTAATTTTTCTCATGCTTATTTAGGACACAAGAGGTATAAGCTACAGGGTGATCCACACCTTCATCATCCAATTGAGCCAAGATAGCCCCAATAGCCAGGTCACTAGCATCAGTATATAGGATGAATTTCTTATTGTAGTCAGGATATACCTGGATGGGAGCCTCTTTGAGTTTTGTTTGAGGGTCTCAAAGGCTTGTTGTTGGCTGGCGGTCCATTTAAAAGGGACGTTACACAGCAGCTGGACCAAGGGTTCACTAGTGTCAGCAAAATTGGGGATGAATTGTCTATAGTATCCCATCATGCCCAGAAAGACTTGAACTTCTTGCAGGTTAGTGGGTGGAAGTATTTTGTCAATGGCCTTAACTTTCTTGGTCATTGGGCAAATCCCTGTATGGATCACCTCATGGCCCAAGAATTCAAGGTGTTCCTTGAAGAAAGCATACTTAGATGATTTCAATTTGAGGCCAGCCTCTTGAATTTTAAGGAATACTTCTTTTAGGTGGGCCAGATGATCAGTAAAAGCTGCACTGAAGACAGTTATATATTGTTAAAATACACCAGGACACATAAAAGCTTTAGATCACAAAAAATGGAGTCTATGGCCTGTTGGAAGGTAGCGGGGCATTACATAGTCCTTGCGGCATACTGGTAGGCTCAAACAGCCCTTCAGAAGTGACAAGCGCAGCTTTTTGCCTATCTTCAGGGGGTAGGTCAACTTGCCAGTAATTATATGTCAAGTACATAGCTGAAAAGAACTTGGAGCCTCCAAGGCGGCAGAGTGCATCATTGATACACAGCAAGCGGTAAGAATCTTTCTTGGTTAATGGGTTTAACCGTCAATATTCCATCACAATGTGGTGACCTCTATCCTTCTTCTTCAGTATGAGCAAAGTGGAGGCCCATGGACTTTGGGAAGGAGCAAGCAACCCAGTGTCTAGTAGCTGTTTGAGCTCCATAGACACTTGAGCATCTTCTACCCAACTACAGCAGTAAGGTTTAGCTTGAAAGGAAGAAGCATCACCAGAATAAATTTGATGAATAACTCCTTTAGCTAGTGTCAAAACAGCAGGCTTGACCCGCCAGCAAGGTTTCAAGTAAGCAGGTTTGTGACCCACAATCCAATTATCCAGTCACTTGGAGCCAGACTAGGAAGTCAACTCAAATTTCCAAATTTTACAACATTAACAGATGATGATCCCTTATGGTGGATACCTTGTCTTGGCGCTTGACTCATTACCAGGATCAAGCCACCCCCTTCACCATCCCACCATGTGATCAACACAATCATGTTCCTGTTACCCATGACTCACACTAACTATATAATCATTATCTTGCAATAAAAAATATTATCTAGTTTCTAAATTTTTCCCCCTATCAACTCTGCTAAAACAGCACAGTTACAACACTAGACCATAATCAGTGCTATCTTTAGAAAAGATATCTTAAAACTGATCCAACAGGTTGAGCGCTTCTTTCTTCTGGACAGGAAATAGTTACAGGAAGTCCTGAGCAGTGAATAGAGATAAGACCTGTGCCTTGTCTTCAGGTAAGTTGAAGTCCTGGAAGGTACCAAAGTGATGTAGGGATAGTACATCAGGAGCGTTTAGCAACTTGCCATAGCCAGCAAATTGGTCTCTAGACACATTTATGGGGAGAGC
Source organism: Entomophthora muscae (assembly GCA_014839935.2). Taxonomy (NCBI): domain Eukaryota; kingdom Fungi; phylum Entomophthoromycota; class Entomophthoromycetes; order Entomophthorales; family Entomophthoraceae; genus Entomophthora; species Entomophthora muscae. The sequence goes on from QTSX02006429.1 coordinate 242,440, forward strand.
GGTTAAGTTGGCTACCAACAAATGGACAGGATCTTTGTGAGAGACATCTAAGATCCTGGGAAAGAGGTAGATCTTGTTGCAACCTAGCAAGGGAGGAGTTTAAAGCTCTAAGAATGTGCGTTCAAACAACTTGTATGATATCTGAGAGTCCAAGATGGCTTGAGAGCCAGAGGGAATTATCACAGCTGAGGTAGTCAAGAGAGGAACTACTTAAGCTACAGGGAAGGCTGAATGTGGGCATTTCATATTAGAGGAGTGTGCATGGTACTTTAGGGTGAAGATTACAAAAGGATATTATAGGACACATGTCTTTAGGTGTTTGCCAGACAATTTGATGGGTTCTTCAGATATGAGAGTAACTTCATACTCAAGGATTGACAGGTATCCATCTTTTGTGTTGATGATCCCATTATATTGTAGGAGAAATTGAGTACCTACCAATAGGTTGTAGCTCTCATTTTCCAGGACTACAGCAGGGACAGCAAGAAGTAGCTTGAAAAATTGCATAGGGGGAGCTGAGTACTCTCCAATAGCTCATGTCATGAATAGGCCAGCTGTACCATAGGTCTAATGATAGTTGAGGTCCAGGGCTAGCTTGAGTTTTTTCACTAACTTGGAGGGCACAACATTGGCCAGAGAACCAGTGTCAAGAACAGCTTTCATTTTCACTTTTTGGATGGATATCTCTATACAAGTAGTTGTACGTCCAAATGGGGGAAGAACAGCAAAAACATCTTGTGCTTTAGACAACTCCTTATCCCACTTTTCTAGCATACACCTGATGCTAGAAAACTCCTTATAAAAAGTCTGCAGGGGAAGTGAAATAGAGACGTTTAGGGAGACAGCATTGGTTACATAAGCTTCTTCTTCAGAGGTTATCACTAGAACAGGCAACCTCTTAGCTTGTGTGAGGTAGTGTCAGGAAGCCAGGCATAGGTAGAGGCATTGGTTGGCTTGGGACAGAATACGGCCGGCTCAGAGGGTAATGCCCACCATAGGATGGGTGCTAACTTGATAATATAGGGTGAAGATTGCCCAAGAAAATACCAGGGCCCTGAGTTGGGCACCATAGTGTCTACTATTCCCGTCAGAGTAATGTAGAGTACTCCAAACAGTTGGGTAGATGTATTATTGGCAGCAGCAGGGGTCTCCATTGGGCAGTTGGGTTGCAGGGTTAAGGGCGGAGTCATGGGAATGAAGTAGGCAGGCAGATAGTTGTACTTGTCTTTGAACAATAAGGGAGGCACCTCAATCCTCTTTCCTTCACGTCCTATGTATTCAGTTTCTCTAGTCCTTGCCAAGGGGTTGGCAATGAGGATGGTCTCCAAGTTGTACTTAGCGTAGGCGGGTTGGCGGGTATTTGGTAAAATGTACAGGTCCAAAGGGGACTCCTGGGGGACAGTATAGTGCCTGGGAAGGGTTGGAAGATTGGTCTCCAGAGGGGGCTGGTGCCTGATGGTCTACTTGGTTGGAGTTAAGATGGAAGATCACTAAGACTAGATAAGATAAGATTTGTTAGAACCAAAGGTTCATAAAACTTTATTATCAAAAATGACAATATGGTCATCACCATACTGCTGGGGCTTTTATACCATGGGTTTTTGCTTCTTCAATTTTTGCAGGGTTCAGGTTCACAGACAAGGCACTGGCAGGGCATGGATCTTGGCTTAGAGTCTTAAGGGCGGCAGATCCAGGTTGTGCCTGCTCTGGTGAATAGAAGTGGCAATTCTTTGTTCTGCTGCTACTGTTCACCACATCACCTGAGTAGTTCAATTGTTCTACCCATTCTGGATGGGAGACTGGCAGCTGTTGATGGTCATTGGCAGAGTTAACAGTAGGTTTTATTTTAACATCCTTAAGGCAAGCTACAACCTCTGCACAGGTCTGGATCTTTGGTGGCGCAAGGTTGGCAGCAATCTGGTGACCATTTGGGGAATTGTCCTTGGGAGACTGGTGGGTCTCAGAGTAACTTGTCAACTTGGTTTTGCAATTTAACAAGTTGGAGGGTTTCTGTCCACTTTGTGTGACTTGAGTAGTCTTTGGAGGTTTGGGGTTCAATTCCAGGGTCTCCAATGTTGATTTCAAACCTTTATTATTAACACTTGGTAGGTTGGCAGGTTTATGTTCCTCTTGGTTGGGATCATCTATCTCTGGTGGTCCAGGGTTTGACCCAACTGGCAGTTGGGCAGTTTCCTGTCCACTCTGGTCAACATAAAGCTTTCCCTGAGACCCAGGTTTTGATTCCTAGGTTTTCAATACAAGTATTGAAATGTCATTCATGACAGATAGGGCCCTGAAACTATGATAGAAATTGCAGGATAGTAAGAAGCTGTCTCCAGGTAGTGGGGAATTACCACCCAAATTCATATAGAGCTAATGATTAACCACTAACACAGCTTCAAATACTGTTTTGTAAAATTTCCAAATGAGATACTAGGATTAAGTAAAATAATTAATACTAACAAAAGTATTCTAAGATAAATATCCTGTGAAAGCATCAGAGTATCTTCAGAATAAAATTCAGGACATTGAGATGCAACACAATTTTCAGGTTCAAAGACAGGGGAACCACTCCAAAATTGGCAGGCATTGAATTAACATTAGGAGGTGCCAACAACAAAGTTCCAACTTCAGGGTTCCATCTTCCAGTAATGATCTGGCTCAGAATCAGATTGTAGGAGATGTAGTGCAATAATCCAACTACAGGGTGTATTTTCAAAAATAATTAGACCAAGGGATATTTGATTTTTTATTGAGTAAATTTTTGGGAGGACTCAACTCTTAAAGTTGAAACAGTGAAAATTATTTAATATATATCAAAAATTGACTAAGCAATACCACCTGGATCCTGGGCTCCTATTCCTTCTACATTGTCAAGTGAGTATCTGGTCCAGGTTGCAAAGAACCCTTGAGTGATCAATTTTGACAACCATGCTGATTAATAAGCTCATACCAGGTAACCCTCAAATTACGTCAATTTATCAACATCAATTTGCAAGGGGGAATCAGTTTCAGCTGGCAGACTGGAGCAGCTGTAACCCATTTTTTATTGACTGTTTGATTTAAATCCACTAATTCAGTTAACTTTGTTAACAGTTTTCCTGTCTTTTAAGCTTTCTTACTTGACCAGATTATTCCCAGCATGATGGAACCTACTGTGACAGAAACTATCTGTTTAGCTTCAGAAAAAGGTTTAGCTGTGGTTTTAGTCTTTCTGGACCACAGCTTATAAGGGACAGGAATGGTCTCAGGTACAGCAAGAAAAGAGTAGCCATATGCATCAGAGTCCTCAACATCTGATTCTTCAATGTCAGAGCTGTCCAAAATGTTGTGGAAAAGGAGAAGAATAGGAGGAGCATGAGAATCAGATTTCTTGTCAGAAGAATTAGAAGGAGGTGAAGGGGGAGAATACAAAGAATTGTCAACCAAGAGCGTCTCTGCCTATAGATTGGCCTCCTTTTTCCTGCCTGGTCTTTAGGATCAGAGCTTTCAACACAGGGATTTATGCAAACTTGAGAGTTATATACCACATGACCGCAATTATGGCAACCCTGTAATTTAGGTTAGTTTTGGGCATTCACAGCTAAGATATGTGGGGAGCAGGAATTTGTGCCTGATGTAGAAGCCCAATTTTCTTGCACTACTGATCCTGAAGAAGTGAGGTGCATGTATTGGAGGAGGGTTTTGATACTCTTCATGAACGTAAGCATAGTCTTATGTGCTTTAAAATACAAACACAATAACTGGCTGACCTTAATGGCTTGACAGCAAGCGGTATAGGCCTCATGGGCAGTCAACTGCTTACTTGTTATTAACTGTTAACCTTCCATGTAAAATATATCAGCAAACTCAGCCAAGGTTTCCTTAGGCTTAAAGGCAATGTACATAAACACATCTTTCTTCACCTCTAAGATAAGGCATCCTACAATCTCCTCAATCAGAAGTTTCTTCATCTCTTCCCAGGTGGTAATGAAGGGAAGCTTGGGTACCACTACCTCTTGATAGGTAGGTTTAAGGCAGGTCAAGATGTGTTCTTTCTTGATCTCATCAGAAGCCCTACAAATGGCAGTCTCATATATGGTAAAGAAGACAGCAATTATAGATGTCATTGGATCAAAGACTTTCTTGAAGATAGGTTTTAAATGAGTCTCTGGAGTTGGTCCACCATTATTATTGTCTACCATATTGCTGCAAGGGGAGAAATCAGCCTCAGATTCTGTGGACGGCTGTCTGACCCACAACTGTCAAACACTTTACTCAAATGTGACTAAAGAATTAGAATTGTGGGTGCCAGCTTCAGCAGCGCAATCTTTTTGTTGTTCAGCAGTATCCAATTGATGTTCTTGGTTGGTCACCACTGTTGTGAGTTCAGCTAGGCGCAAAGTCAGGGAATGGCCTACTGACAGACAAGAGGAGAATTGCACATTGACAGAGTTGATCAATTTGGTCATTTCCTGAAAGTCTGTATCTAGAGCGTTGTGATATTGCTTCATGTGGTCAAGTCTATTGGCTAGAGCAATCATCTCTCTAGTGCAATAAATACGGGGCTGTCCAGGAATTCCTGAGCAACAGCCTTCATCTTTAGAGGGTCCTAGAAAATAGGTGGACTCTGTGATAGCTGCTTGTATCTCCAAGATTTTTTGTTGGAGTGCACCCACTTGAGTTGTAAGTACAGCTACCTGGTGGTCAGGTTGAGGTGCAGCCTCTAGAGGAGCTTGGCTTCTTGTGGTAGCACAAAGTTGATGAATAGTGTCCCAAAATTCCTGTTTTACCCTCACCAGATCTTCATAAAGGTGACCACCAGCAGGAGCTTGACTCAACTCATCCATGCAGGCTTGTAATCCTTAGATAATAGTAATTGTAGCAGCCTTTTTCTGCACTAACTCATCTTGCATTTCCTGCATACTTTGTGAGGCAACCTCAGCCAAGTGTTGTGATTGCTCAGCAGTATGGACACAAAATTTGTTGAGTTGTACTGCTAAATGCTCAAAGTCAGTACAGTGGGTGTTAAGGGCGGAGTTGACCTGGGACTGCCAGGGTTGTTGCAGCTAAAGGAACTCCTGAAGAAGTTCACAAACGTAGTCAATGACAGGATAAACCAGGTTTTAAATAGATTTGATTAGTTGAACTTAGAAGTAATGTAACTTCCCTGATTTTCAGAGACTAGTGTTGTGTGTATACTTCTGGGAAGTATAATAAACAAGATAAAGGGGAAAATTAAGAAGAGAATGATGCTTTATTGGATATGAATATAGGATAATATATAGTATCATGAAAAGTCACATACTGTCCATGTATGTCATGAAGGTCATGGGGGTTATCTGAGTAATATTCCTCTTAGGTCACAAGGCTTATTCAAGTTGGGTTCCATTTAGGATCTGGATTATTTAATCTCTAATAAATGATCAACTGATAGTAGTGCCACCAACTTACTGGTTGGTTGGTGAGCCATTTGATGAGTCATTCAGTGATCTACTTGGGGTGTTATATACTGAGAGGAAGTAATTGATGATGTTGCAACACTAGGGAGAACAGAGAGTACACCCACTGTTGGTAGGCAGAGAATTGTTCCCAATGGTTGGGAAAAGAGGCACAAAAAAGAGGAAATCTCATGGATGTGAAGCCCCAGTACCATCTGATGATGGACCAAAGCAGGTTGAACAAAAGACAAGATCAAGCTCTTAGCAGAGTCAGCTGCTGAAAGGAAGTAATGCGGAATAAAAGGGGCAACTATAATCTCATAATATTCTGTAGACTTGAACTGGGCTTGTAAGTTAGAGATGGCTCCCTTGCAGGATAATCCAAGGACCACTGATGTAATTTGATTTAGGTCAGGGGTACCTGGTGGGTAGGCAACAAGACAGGAGCTATTAGCCAGGTTTAGAACAGTAGGAGTGATAGACAGGTTGGCAATTTCTTTTTCCATTAGAGGACTGAAAACTTCAGACAAAGATGGGTCCTGAATTGGTGGGAATGAAGGACCATAGAAAGTTGTTTCAAAGGGAGTAACCAAGGGGCTTACAGCCCCTGTAGCAAGCACCATTTCTGTTGTGTTCTGAGGCGCAGCACAGACACAAAACAGGAAATCTTAACATTAAGATTGGATTTGTACTAAGTTTGCGTTTGTTGGCAGGGAAGGTGATGTAGTTAACTTATGGCCCTGAATAATAAATCTCTACTAGGCCTGGCTAGAGAGAGGCACCAAAGTAATTGAAAACACAAAGACAAAAATGTAAACAGAACTTAATTTTATTGGTGAATACAAAAGGGAATATATATTGATTGTGGCTACTACAAAACAATACAAGGTTAGTAGAATCACTTGCCACAAGCATGAGTGGGGCAAGTGAGTTACACAGAATCAGGAAGACAAACAGATGAATTTCAAACTTTGAAAATAGACCCATTTTGAGGAGCAAAATCAAAAGCAAGGTATTTGTCCTCAAAATAACCTAATAAAGGCATTGTTGCAAATTTTGGTATTAAGATATCTCACTATGATATGCTTAGTACTAATTTGATCCATATATGCAATAGCATTGATGCTATCAATTTGGGCTTAGCCAATATTTAGCCTATCAATGTTATTGCACCATCACACTCTTCATGCAAAACTACCCTAGAAAGGCTTATTCTACTTTGATCTAATCTTCAGTACTTCCAGAGATACAGCAGTGTTTGTGATTCTATTACTGGATAATAATACATTGTTCCTCTTATCAAGCTCCAAACCAGTGCCTGCCTTGTTGAGCTCATATCTCTGAAACTAGGGACTTGAACCTTATTCTGAGACTTATCCAGTATCACCTGATCTCTGTAGATCCCTCACATGATATACTAGGATCAATAGAGCCTTCCTGAATGTTCACATGACTGTTCATGTTGCCCTCTGTCCATCCTGAAGATGGAATGAGTGACTATATAATCCCCTTATTCCTTTTCTTAATAAATAAGCTTTATTCACATATCTATTATAAGCCTTCCTTTAATAGTCAACCAGTCCTAGGACAACAGGGTTAGGCTCTACCCTTACAGGGTTTCTGTCTCATAGGCCTTGCGTAAGCCTGAAATTACGACAGGCATAATTGAAATAGCGCAAATATTGGCATTCATGACAGGGCCAAGTGTGTATGTTCTTAGGCATGGTTGTATATGTGTGCAAGTTCATTCTCAATTGTGGGGAACTAAATGCCCTCTTCACCAAGTTTCTGAATACTAAACTACAATTCCAATGAACTCCTGTTAGAGGTCATGTTTTCAAATTGCTTAAACAAAAACTCACCACCGCGCCCATGCTACAGTTTCTCAATTAGAACTGCCTGCATGAACTTGAGACTGAAGCCTCTGATAGGGTCATAGGGGCGTGCTGCATGTAGTAACTGAGGGGGAACTTTCTTCCCAGTAGCATAAAAGTCTAGGAAGCTCACTGACACCAAGGAGCACTATTCCATCCCCAATAAGGAGTTAGCTGAAATAGCTCATTGTATCAAGAAGTGATGCCCCTACTTGAAAGACAACACCTTCTCACCTCAGGTCCTCACAGACCATACATCCATCTAGTACTTCAACACAGTCACATTTGACCTGGCTCTAATAAGACTGGGTTAAATTCCTGTCCCCTTAACAAACTTTGCATAGCATATAAGCCTGGAAAGGAGCTAATCACAGCTGATTTACTCTCCAGACTATATGTATTATTCATCATAGGAGACAATGGCCTATCCCCTGACTATCACATGCTTTACTTCTGTCCTGAGGCTACCCAATATGAAGGGCTCAACTCAGCCACCACCTTAAAGATGAAGAACCCAATAGATAGCTAACAAAGATTCCAGAAATGTCTTCTGCCAGGCAGCAATGAGAGAAAAGGCACCCTAAATCCCCACCACACAATGATATGATCCCATCATACACTACCTCTACACACTAGGTCACATCTGAAGATATAACCTGCTCAAAATTATTAATCATAAGGTCTGATGGCCCTGTATGCACCAGATATTCTGGATCTCCTCAAAGCTTGTGTGATATGTAAGAAGAACACATACAAGCCTTCTCTGCCCAAATAAGTGTTGCTTATCAAAGCAATGGAGCCCTTTTATCAGGGGGCCCTTGAAATTGTGGGTCTCCTACCTGATTATAAATTAGGGTAGAAATGCATCATTACTATCATCAATTATTTCACATGCTGGTCTGTATTCTGGGCAACCACTAACTGCACCACCAGCACCATCACTAAGTTTATTAGAAAGAAAATTGTGGCACACTTTGTTTGTCCCAAAAACGCTCATCCTATAAGCCAGAATCAACCGTGACAAGGACTTCAGTCCTAGTACACTGGTCTTTGGGACTCACAATGGTATGACAGGGGTGGATCAGTACAATCTTAAATAAAATTTTCCAAGCAAACCACTCCTCTAATAATCACTCTCTCATTAGCACAGTGGAGGGCCAAGGCCCGCAGCATTGAACAAGAACAGATCAAAGGGGGCAACAAGACACCTAGAAGCACAATATGCTGTAGGTGATCCTGTTTATACCCTCAATCCCAATTCTTCAAAGCTTGGACCCAACTACCTTGGCCCTTCAAGTTATTTTCTGTCTTTAATAATCACACTTATCATCTTGAAGATGCCTAAGATAACACCAAGAAGCTCCATCACAGCCAATTTTACTCCTGATGTGACGTATCATAAACACTCAACATGTGGGGAAGTATTTTAGCCAGTTAGAGTGCCAAGTTTGACACTTCAAACCCTGTGAGGGATGTGATAATTGGGTATACCGCCAATAACCAACAAAAAACCAGGGTGGGCCAGGAAGAAAGCTGGGAGGAGTTCAATTGTGCTGGCTCCTTGTAGTAATACTCCTCAGTGGGTTCTTGAAAAGGCCTGTTTAGTTTGAAGGTGTGTTGGTGGCCCCTAACCCCTAGTCAGGCTGTAATGACAGCAGAGAAGATAAGATGGCTCATCTTCTATCTCCTGGGAAATGGCCAACAAAGCTTAGTGTCTTGACTTTCTGTAGTTTTGAGTCTTTTAAGTGATTTATGTGATATGGTTGAGGGTAATTTCACTCAATGATAGCACAATCTATCATTGAGTTATTATTATTTATCATATACTAGTTCCCTGGTGTGGCATGAATAGTAAAGCACATTGAATTAGAACCCCAAACACTTGGTATTGTATGAGATTCCCTTTCTAGGGTGACCATGGGATAGATAAAGTGGCAATGTATCATTAATTCTTGGCTGACAGTAGCATGAGGAAGATTGGGGCTTCTTTATGCACTCAAATTCATTAATTGCACTTGGTGCATGAATACTGATGTAGTGGAGATTGCCAGTCTATTCTGCATTAGGAAGGTCCCCAAGTTTTGTAGAAGATTCCCTCAAATTGGGGCTTGGGGGAATTACCTTTTTTGGTTTCCAAATTTGGCAATTTCCTCATTTGGTGGGAGGACAGGCTGGCTGTGGTGGGTTGCAGGCAGGCAGGAGCAAGCAGGAAGTGGCTGGCTAGCAGCAGGAGTGCACAGGAAAACCACCAGGCTTGGCGTGCAGCTGGCAAGGGCCTGGCAGACAGCTGCATGGTCTGCAGCTGGCCTATAAAAGGCTGAAGCCTCACATTTAAATTTTTTTGCTTTTTGCTTTTTGTGGCAGTTTTCTTAATTAGGGAGATCTTCTGCAAATAATTATCTTCATTGTTTTACACTAAAGTGCTGTAAACATTGATTCCTTCAACTATTTTGTCAGGAATATTCCTGACATGTACCCCCTCAGAAAGATTTTGTTCACAACTTCCCAGATCTCCCACAAATTATAATCCTGATACCAGACAATAAACAGGGGTCAAGGAGGGTGTTGCAACCAAGATTATCTCCCCACCCACTAACATATCTCATAATGCATAGGGGTACTCATAGAAGCACCCCATAAAATATCTAATGGTATGGAGTATCCTGTGACTAATGTCAAGTTACAGGCAATATATCATGAATAGAAGCGCTGTTAATTTGATGTGCTGATTTTTCTCTAAGATATTTCTAACCCAAACTTTATTCAGAACCTGCCACAGTGCCACCCCCTGGTGGACTTGTGGCTTTCTAGTATAGTATATTAATTATGATGTTCCCCAATAAATGTCATCTTATTCCCATTATTGTCCTTTCAATTGGACTATTGTCTTTCCAAATCTAATTATGAACTATAATGGGTTCAATTTCAACATTACACCTAAATCAAAGTAAGCTGCAAGGACAATAAGCTAAATGTTTTGCCAGGCGCAGCACTGGGCTCATTTTTTACCAATCAATATGAGGTACCTCAAGCCCAGGAACATCCTGGGTCTGATTCACATATCAAAACACAAGCAACTGTGCCACATTTATCTTAATTTGATAAGCCCAGGGCAATTCATACCAATCAAGTTGAGCCAAACCTAATCTGGGTGTCAGTATGACAAGTGTGCCTCCCAAGCAACAACTAATAACCAATGAAATTTTAAGGAGATAATGAGCCTCAATTAAAGTGACATGTAATTTTCAGGAATTACCACCTGCCTACAATTCACTGAGGAATTTGTAAGACAAGAATTTTAGCCACTCATAAAAAGAGGCAGTGCAAAGATTACAAGAAGCAAAAAAGCAGCCATATTTCCAGATCAATGATGCTTATTCTGTCATGATTGACCTTCTACAAAATGACTCATGCCTCCAAATGACTGAGTTCAGACATCTACTTGGGCTTCACAGCACTTTTATTGCCTGGTGCACTGAACATTTCTAGATGTACAGGCTTGTTGCTAGTATTCTGGCTCTAACCAACTGCCTGAGAGATGAGTGAAATTATGATAATAATCCACTGTATGGCCCATAAATTGTTATCACATTAACCCAATGCCTATCTGGTATCTCTGATGACAGCACACATATATCTTATACAGAATAGCCATGTTGTCATAAGAATATAGAATATCTGCAAAGAAGGGCCCTCCTAAAGATAAAAATAAATAAAGGCAGGGCCCTCTTGCTGGTGTATTTGGCAGTGAAAGTCATTAAAACAATGCCAATGTTGACAGTTCCCATTGTCACAATAGTTTCCATAATGTCTGGTATAGTCTATCTTAATTGCAAAGCCCAGAAGTGGAGTAAACTGTGAGAAAGAGGGGCTAAACTAACTAAGTTTGGCTTCCATCCTGGCAAGACAAACCACTAGGATGCCACCCAGTTGAATACTGGGACAGCCGCTCTAAGAGGGGACCAGAGAGAAGACACCAGTGACAGTTAGGGAAAGTAGGCATTCAGTCCCATCAACACAAGGCTGGTGAGGAGCAACAGCGCCTGAGAGAAAACAGGAGTTGAAACCTCTGGTGCCTGCAAGGGGCTAGACTTGTTACTCTCTGGTTGAGGGGGAGGGGAAGAAGGTGCTTCCTCCACAACAGAAGAGAGGGAGACAGGATCAGCTGAGTACAGGTCCAGGTTATCACAAGTTGAACTCTTGACCAGCTCCTCTCCTGAGACAAGGAAAGAGGCAGGTAGATGCAGGAGGCTAGAGGGGTTGTCACCTACAAAGCACACAGAGGAGGAAAGACAGCCCCAAAGGTCAGGGGAGGTAGACCAAAGAAGTAACATAAATGTGGCCAGAGAAAATACAACAAATTTAAAGACTGGGAGTATAATTTTTTATAACTTTATAAAATTTGGTGTTCAAAGTGATATTCACAGGCACTTTTTAATATATGAACTTGAAAAATTGGGGCTGAAAAAGAAAGGAGACACAAGCAGAAACAGGACAGATGACTTTGGATGGCTTGTGGGTGGTTTCAGGTGGCTTTAACGTCAAATTCAAACAGAGTGAGTTCAAAAACAAGAAAAAGTAATGAAATAGAATATAAAAGAAAGTTTTTATAATGTATACTAACTTAAATTTTGATTTCCAACTAAGATTTCAAAAACAAAAGCATTTCAAATAATCACTATACAGTAGTTTTAAAAGCTATGGCAACAACTGAAAATACCTCAGATTTAAACAAAATGATTTCAGATTTAAACAAATTGCAAGTTGCGCAAGATTCAAAATTTAAATAATTTAAATATTTTTGGTTAACAAATGAACTGTCAAACAATAAAAAATTTCACTGGCCCATTATAAAAAATTATATCAAACATCAAGCAGTGTAGTTTAAACCACAAAAAAAATGAACTGAAACAACAAGTGAGATGGATGGATACTGTTCTGGAGTATATTATAATCCAATCAGGATTCATATGAAGCAACAACAGAAGGACTAAAATGAAGCAAAACTTGAGTAATCTAGAAGTGAGATTCCAGAAACACAAAACAAAATGAAGTCACACAAGATGTGTAGTATGAGCAGCATAAAATAGAAAAATAACAGTTTAGCAGCCAATCAACAGCTATCCAATCTAGGAATAGAGGCATTTATTTCATTTTCATTGCTCCTGATTTGTGTATAATGGTTTTGAGAACTTTCCAAATATGGACTAAATATTAAAATAAAAATAAATCATAAAATTTTAAACTTCTACTTTTAGTGATTTTATCCTAGGTTTTTTACAATGGTTTTTACTAGCAACATTTTTGACAGCATCATCAACTAAGCCAGCTTCAATAGAGGAAAGGCTCAGAACATGGAGGTCCTGTTTACACCCAAGCCTTTGATACAGGTAATGAGGAAGCTGACCTGTACTTGACCCCTGAACCATATGGCTTTGACTTGTTCAATAGTCACTTTGCGTCCAGCTCTACCTCCTCTCCCTTACCCACCCCCACACAAGCTTCCTAACAAACAACCTATCAGAATGGCAACCCTGATTTGGAACAACTTCCTGCCACCAGCAACCTGCCCCCCCCAACAATCAGGCTTCAGCTCCCCCAGCCCAGCGCCCCAAGCAACAAATCATCACTGCCCAAATTCTTCAGGAAATTGTGGCACTGAATCTACAAGGTCTGTCCTGGGACCAGATTGCTGCCAATTTGCAATTTACCCAAGCCACCATCATGCAGGAATTCAACAACCTGATGAACAAGAGGAACATGATTGGGACAGCCAAGAAGCCAAAGAAGACCCTAGAGTCCTGTGACAAATCCAGGAAATTCATGCTTGCTTTTTCATTGTCCCGGTCTGACTATTTCACAGTTTGAAGGGGAATCCTTTATGTAAGCTTTGATGAGCTTGGATTCCAGGCAAGCAATCTTTGCGTTAAACTTGTTGCCATCTGGTGATCACTTCCACGTTTTTTGCTTCCCATAGTCTTAGCTGCAGACTATCTCTTTCATTCCATGGTAGTCTTATTTCAGTTAAAAGCCAAAAACATAACATAAAAAGATTGAGGGGAAAGCAACCATTGTCACAATAAGCATCATTTTTATTAATTATTATCATGTTTCCATTATATACCAATTAGGGTACATTTGGCTGAAACCCCTCCGGTTCCAGAATCACACCTGGATTCCTATCACATGGTTTATGACATAACGGTGTCATCCAATCCAGATCTTTACCAAAAAGATCTTCACACTCTTAACCTATAAGAATGTGCCATAATACATTCCAGAATCACCTGATTCATTCTGTGGAAATATATCACTTTGACTTGAAGCATTCCAGCCTTCTGGCGCCAAAACCCTGTGGAATATATGTATTCCTGATCCAAGCTATCCTTGTTCCAACTGGGAGCCAGCTGATCAATCCTGAATGCATAGACACCATTGTCTACATTTAGCTATTTTTTGCATTTAATGGTTTTTTGCATTAAAAACCCATTAAAACACTTCAAAACTCAAACCAGGCGGCGCCTCAGCGCCTGAAAAATTTGATAGAAGCGCCTTGGCGCTTTGCAAATCCATTAGGCGGTGCAGCAGCGCTTTTAACCCAATGAATTTGCCAATGTGGCGCTTTTAAACCACAATTTGGGGGTTTACTTTTGGCTAACCTTAACCAAACTTCTTGACACAGTCAAGGCAATTAAACAATATAATTAAATCCTCATTAATTATATTCCAAGAATATATTAATTACCCTTCCCAGTTAATTAATCCATTTGAAGACAACAAGTCTTTACTTGACACAGTCAAGTCCATTTTGGCCCTATGATTAAATCCTCATCAATCATATTCCAGGGTATCAATTAATTAACATTCCCAGCTAATAAATTACGTTTGAGACACCTAGCCTCATAATCTGAATCATTCAGATTATTCATTAAGGCCCTCAATTAGTACAGCCTAATTGATTCCTGGTTATCAATTAGCCTACATGGTTAATTAGATGTTTTGAGACACCTAGTCTCATAATCTGAATTGTTCAGATTATTCATTATGGCCCTCAATTAGTACAGCCTAATTGATTCCTGGGTATCATTGCTACGCTGGAAAGTCTCTCCAAGGCCAATCCTTTTGTTTTGAATTTCAACCTATGAAATTCATCACAATTCAACCTCTTTGTGAAACCACAGCCCAATGTGACTGTAGTACAGTCACAAGTCCCAGATTAACGAGGTATACCTAATCATTCTTGATATCTTGCCTCAGACCCCCAAGCTCCTCCTTACCCAGGTCCAGAAGCAACTTGCGCACCATGGCATTTGGGTGTCTGAGCGCATGGTGCATCTCTGGATGTATGGAAAGATGGCTTCAGTCAGAGTGCTGACCAATGTTCTGGTAACCAATGGGATTGTTGTAAAAGTTGCAGCAAAGGGTTGCTAGTTTCTACAAATAGTTAGTCAGTGACCTAATTCTTAATACTATACCTGTTGATGGTATAGTGACAGCCTATGAAGGATAGAAGAATAATAAGGTGTATAGACAAAACTGGTATTTATTTAGATATTATTGCACTTATATAGTGTGAGGCAGGGAATTGCCACCAGAGGCAGGAAGGCACAGACAGAAGGACTTCCCAAATGAAGGAGAGTGGATTGACACAGCTAAAAGTCCTGCGCAAGAGAACAACCTCTTCCTTGCAGCTTTCCTTAAGGAGGTAGATATAAATAACTTTGTTGTTCTATTTATAATCCCAGAAGTGAAGCCTGTGCCTTGTGCGCATTTGAAAGGCAAATTGAACACCTGTTTTGGGGGCGTTTTAAACGTCTTTATCACTAGTAGAATCAGGATGCAATAGCGCAACCGCGCAATTGTTCCATTGCTTAATCCCTAGATGGACGACTTTACGTCTAATCCATTCAGGATCTGCAACAGGGATGGCAGTGAGTATTCCCCATACAATCCCGCCATCAGATCCACCCGGTCCAATGCCTGAAAAACTTGTCCAATAATGTCATGTTTGTTGTGTTTGGCTCCTGGGGACAACATCCAGGAGGACATGGCAGGAAATCTTTATAACAAAAGATTTGAGGTTTGAAACTAGCCTTGGGTTAGCCTTCAGGGCAAAATTAAGGGCATATACCTTAATTTCCTGGAAAACAAGATGTAAAAGTCCTTTTGGCAGAAAGGACAGGAAAAATATTGAAGATTATTAAAGCCAACACAAATGTGGATAAACTTGTCTTTATTAGGAATAAAGATTCTACTTTAAATAGTAGACAAAAGACAGTGATCACTCATTAGGAAGACAGAGTGGCTGAGGGGGTCACATTGGGATGAGGTCATACCAGGATCAATCACAGACAGGTACAATAATCCAGAATGGGTGGATATTGAACCAGACCCATTTGCGGAAGGCAAGGAATTTCTGAAATCAAAGGCAAAACCAGCCAAATCTTTGCAGCTATCAATATTCAAAGGCCATATCAAAATAGCATTAATTGTGCAATTTAAGACATCTCCCCCCTCAAGATTGAACACAGGGAGTTGATATTTGCGGAGAAATTTGGAGTGTACACGGGCAAAAGGGACGTCCAGAAGACAGTAGTTTTACGGTATACTCAACACCCTTTTTAAAGGTGACCTCACAAGGCCCAACCCAAAGGGAATCCAGCTTATGAGCTCTACCACCTGTACAATTCTGGTAGTAGAGGACTAGATTGCCTATCTGATACTCAGGGAGGGGGGCTCTAGCAGCATTGAACGGGGAGAGCTCCAGAGCCTTGACCTTGTAAGCAGTGAGATAAGCTGTTACTTGGATGTCAATGATACAATTGATTAAGTCTTTAAAATAGGCCTCAGGATTTGCAGATGCATCAACTTTGATCAAGGGGGGTCCCAAGATTGAGGGGGTGGCAGCTTCACGCCCATACAGCATGGCAAAAGGGGACTGACCAGTCACGCGGTGTCTACTGAGGCGGTAAGCAAAGAGAGCAGCAGGAAGGAACATATCCCAATTGGCAGTATCAGAGAGTGTGAGCTTCCTCATTATGGACACAAGGGTGGAGTTTGCTTGTTCAACAGTTCCATTAGTTGAGGGATTATATGGCGCGGAGAACAATTGGTGAGTCCCCATAGCCTCAACAATAGAAGTGATGAGATGAGCATTGAAGTTGGTATCATTGTCAGACAGCAGGACTTGAGGACAGCCATGTTGGTAGAAGAAGTCCTACAGCAAGAAAGTAGCTGTGGTATTGGCAGTTATATCTCTTGTTGCTCTGGCTTCAACCCATTTGCTAAAATGGTCCATGGCAACTAAGATAAACTGACATCCAGACCTAGACCAAGGGAAAGGCCCAACAGCATCAATACTCACCATGTGGAAGGCATGCTTTGGAGGGATGAGCTTGAACTGGTTTTGGGACGGGCAAGGGCGTTGGAGCTGACAGGAATGACAGGAGGCAAGGACATCAGGGATCAGAATGTACATGTTTTCCCAATAGAAGTTTTTGTACAACCAGTCATGAGTCTTTGCTATGCCTCCATGCCCAGTGTCAATGTGAGCTTGGAGGACAATGGCTATCCTCATACTAGAGTGGATGTAGGGTAGGTAGGCATTGTTAACCTTTTTGAAGAGCTGTCTATCACAAATTACAGTGTCCTTGGATAGGTCCTGTAACGCCAAGTGAATGTCTTCTGGCTCAGTGGTCCAAGAGTCAGGATACCCTATTAATTTATATAGGCAATCAGCGTCAGCAGGGTGGATAGCTAGAATTGGCATCCTTGATAGGCCATCAGTGTTCTGATGTTGGGCCCCAGGACAGTGTATCACAGTGAAATTGTATCCTTGTAGACGCAGAGCCCAACAAGCTAATTGGCCTTCAGGCTCCTTTAGCTGTTGCAGCCACTTGAGGGAGGAGTGATCTGTGACCACTGTGAAGTGGGTCCCATAAATGTAGTGCCAAAACTGTTTCACTGCATGCAGCACCGCCAAAAATTTCTTCTCAGTGACACTGTAGTTCTTCTTGTGCTTATTGAGGACCCTCAAAGAGTAGGCTACAAGTCAATCCACGCCTTCATTGTCCATTTTGGCAAGGATGGCACCCACAGCTACTCCACTAGCATCAGTATACAAGATGAACTCTTCATCATAATCAGGATAGACTAAGATAGGAGCCTCTTTGAGCTTGGCCTTCAACGCTTCAAATGCTTGTTGTTGGCTGTCAGTCCATTTAAAGGGGACATTTTGAAGCAACTGGACGAGGGGTTCATTCAATTCAGCAAAATCAGGTATGAACTGCCGGTAGTAGCCCATCATACCAAGGAATAATTGAACTTCTCAAAGATTTGTGGGAGTTAGCATCTTGTCAATGGCTTTCACCTTGTTATTCATGGGGCAGATTCCAGTTTGAGTGACCTCATGGCCTAATAATTTAAGACATTCCTTAAAGAAGGAGCACTTGGATGGTTTGAGTTTCAAGCCAGCTTTGCAAATCTTGATGAAGACTGCCTTGAGGTGCTCTATGTGGTCAGTAAAGGTAGTGCTGAATACAGTGATGTCATCAAGGCACACAAGGACACAAGAGAGCTTTAGGTCTTGTAGGATGGAGTCTATAACCCGTTGAAATGTGGAAGGGGCATTGCAGAGTCCATGGGGCATATGAGTGGGTTCAAAAAGGCCTTCTGAGGTGATAAGCGCGGCCTTCTCTCAATCCTCAGGGGATAAGTCAACCTGCCAGTACCCAGAAGCAAGATCCATGGCTGAGAAAAACTTGGAACCATCCAGCTGTCTGAGAGCATTGTCAATTCTGGGTAGGGGGTATGAGTCTTTCTTAGTGAGAGAGTTCAGGCGGCAATAGTCCATTACAATGCAATGTCTGCCATCCTTCTTCTTGAGAATCAGTAACAGTGAAGCCCAAGGACTTTGGGAAGGAGCCAGTAACCCAGTGTCCAGAAGTTGCTTGAGTTCTTTAGACACTTGAGCATCTTCCACCCTACTACAGCGGTATGGTTTGGCACAAAAGGGGGGTGCATCCCCAGTATCAATCTGATGGATGACTCCTTTAGATAGGTTATAGTCTGTAGGCCCAGAGGCAAAGATGTTGCTAAACTGATCAAGCAGGTCCAGCATGTCTTTTTGTTGAACAGGAGACAGTTGGGGGAAATCAGCAGCGGTGAACAAGGAGAGAACTTGAGGATTTTTTCAGGTAGATTGAAGTCACTGAAAGTTCCAAAGAGGTAGAGGGAGGCCACTTGGTCTGCTTCTAGTATACAACCATGCCCTACAGCCTGCCTTGGGTCACCTGCATGGGCAGGGCTGTCAGGTTGGCAAGCAGTAATTGTACGGGCTCTTTGTGGGTTTGATCTAGAATCCCAGGACACAGGCAGGGCTCTGTATGACTTAGGGGTTCAGGTGAGTAAAGTTCTAATAACAACTTTTCAGGTAGCTCATAAGAAATCTGGGAATCAATCTCCACTTGAGATCCTGGGGAGATGGTGCTAGCTGCTGGTGCTAGCAGAGGTACCCCTTCTTCCGCAGGGCAGGAAGGAGGAGGGGTGCACATGTTGGAGGAGTGAGTCCTATACTTGAGAGAGAAGATACCTGTAGGGTACTCAAGCACGCAAGTTTTAAGCCGTTTGCCTGGGAGCCGCGGAGGCTCTTCAAAAATCAAAGGGACCTCATATCCTAAGAGCAAAAGGTATCCATCTCGTAAGTTAACAATCCTGTTATACTCTCGGAGGAATTGAGTACCAACTAAGAGGTCATAGCTTTTGTTCTCAAGGACTACAGCAGGGGAAGCAATGAGGAGTTTCCCAAACCTCATGGGTAGAGCGGAGTAAGCACTAATGGCTCGTGTTTGTGCCATGCCAGCTGTGCCATACAACTGTGTGTAGTTGAGGTCAGGGGCCAACTTAAGCTTCTTCATTAATTTCAAAGATACTATGTTGACTGGAGAACCCGTGTCCAGGATGGCTTTGATCTTAACCTTTTGGATTGATACTTCCACACGGGTTGTATCTTTTCCAAAGGGGGCAAGACAGCTAACACATCTTGTGCAGCCTCTAGCTCCTTTTCCCATTTAGATAGCATGCACCGTAACGCAAGAATCTCCTTATATACAGTCTGTAGCGGGAGAGATACAGTTACATTTTGGAAGAGGGCTTTGCCTAACTTGGCTGCTTCTTCAGAAGAATTGACCAAGACGGGAGGTTGATGAGCTTGAGCTAGGTAAGGGCAAGCCACCATGGACTTAGCTTCACTTGTAGGTACTCAGGAAGTGGTGGTGGTCTTCTCAGAGAAAATTTTTTATGGTACAGGGATGGTTTTTGGGACAGCCAGAACAGAATAGCCATAACTATCAGAATCTTCACTATCAGAATCTTCAGGCTCTGAATCACTGGAGAGATTGTGAAATAGATGAAGGATAGTTGGTCCAGAGGAAGAGGGAGCTTCCTCATCAGATGGAGAATCCTGGGGGGACAGGGAAATTGGTCAGCAGAGAGCGTATCTGTTTCTAAGCTGTGAGATTAGGCTGATTGACCACAAATGATCAGACTAATCATTGCACGCAGATCTTAACAGTTACACGCTGTATTATCACTTGGTCATCATTATATTAATAGATATGGCATTTATACGCTGTGCAATTGCTAGTTAATTATAATAGATGACCAATTATAACAGTATTATCATTTGGTTATCACTTAATCAAGTGTAGTTATTATACGCCGTGTATTTGTTAGTTTATTATGATAGATGTAACAACTATACACTGTATTATCACTAATAATCCCAATGTTTAGTGATCATACGCTGTATATTGCTTGCTTTATTATAATTAATGTAACTATTTTACACTGTATAAACATTAGCCAATATAGTGAATATCACTGATTTCACAGCGTGTAATCATTAAATCATCAATTGTATATCACCTATTCTACCCTAATGGATGTTGTATCAACTCAGCCCCACACAGCCTGATGGGCGTATATGTCCATATCAATCAAGTGATTTACAAATGGCTAAGAAATACTGAGTTTGGATCAGCATTACACGGCGTATAATTGGGTTCCTTATTGGTTTGGGTCAGCATTACACAGCAGATAATCCTCTGAGTCAATATTGGATTGAGTCTGCTATTATACGGTGAATAATCCCTAATTCAACTTGTTGCATTAATAAGCAGAAGGTTTGTCAACCAGAAAAGAATCACTGATTAAGCCCCGCAAATGGAATACCAGAATTCTACCTTCCAATGTAGGAGGGCTGAAAAGGGACAATTTCTAAGCATCAACTAAATACAGTGTAGTTTCCTAGCGCAATAATAGGCGTTTAAGATACAGCCAATTGATAAATGACAGTAGGCTAGCTCAAGAAGAGCATAGACTGTAGCTGAAGTGCCATGGACACCTGCTAAGGCCAGTAGCATATCACATGCCAAGGACAGCCAATCAGGATGGGCGTAGCCAGCAAAGATAGACCTATTGCAAAGGTAGCCACTGAGAACTGTCTGAAAGGACAAGAACAAGGGTTGTTACAGTATATATTGATACAGACGCCTTAAAGGATAAGAAAAAGTTCATAGTTACACCTGGATAGATTGCAGCCGCTGGCTAGATTGTACTCCAGTATCAATAAACGTAATTATCTTCTAAGTTCTATTCTATTGTAGTCTGTAGTGCTCTTACATAGGATTAGGTAGAGTACATTGGCAAGGCTAACATCTATCTGTAGCTTTGAACATATCAGCAATAACACAAGTTGCTCAACATAAGCTGAACTCTCTTTTCTTGCCTGTTCCTTGGGATCACAACCTTCCACTTGAGGATTAGTGCAAGTACGCAAGTGGTGCCCAATTTAGCCACAGTTATGGCAACCTTGCCTCTTAGCCTGTCCACCAGTACTCAGGGTCATTATACGCGGCATACAAGAGGTAGTCCCAACATTGCTGGCTTTATTTTCACGTACCATTGTATCTCCATGGGTCAAATGCATGTCTTGTAAGAGCGTCTTAATACTCTTCATGGAAGTGAGCAAAGCCTTGTGTGGCTTAAAGTGTAGGCATAGAAGCTGGTTCACCTTCAAAGCATTTGAACAAGCTGTGTAGGCTTCCCAAGGAGTTAAATGACGGCTGGTGGTTAACTGCTGGCCTTCAATGTAGAAACAATCTGCAAACTCAGCCAGGGTTTCCTTGGGCTTAAAGACAATGTGCATAAATGCATCTTTCTTGACCTCCAAGCTGAGATCTCCTCCAAACTCCTCAATAAGGAGGCGCTTCATATCTTCCCAAGTGACAATGGAGGGGAGTTTGGGGACTACTTTTTCTTGGCAAGTGGGATGGAGACAGGTGAGGATATGTTCCTTTTTGAGTTTGTCAGTAGCTGTCATGAATGACATTTCAATACTTGTATTGAAAACCCAAGAGTTGAACCCCAGTCCCCAGAAGGTGGATCAAACCCTCCAGACCAGTCCAGGACCCGCCAATCTGTTAAATCACAGACTCAAACTGGTAAATTACTCCGCGTTCTGCCGGCCTACTACAGAGGACCTTATTACTCAAGTCACGCAAAGTGGACAAGAACCCGCCCACTTGCTAAATTGCATACCCGAGTTAACAAGTTACTCCAAGACCTGTCAGTCTCCCAAGGACAATTCCCCAAATGGTCATCAGATTGACGCTAACCTTGAGCCATCAAAGACCTGAACCTATGCAGAGGTTGCAGCTTGCCTTAAGGAGGTTAAAACAAAATCTATTTTTAACTTTACCAATGACCACCAGCAACTGCCAGTCTTCCACCCAGAAGGGGTAGTGCAATTGGACTACTCAGGTGACATGATGAACAGTGGCAACAGAACAAATCATTACCATTCCTATTTTCCAGAGCAGGCACAACCTGGATCTGCCGCCCTTGAGACCCCAAGCCAAGACCCACGTACTGCCAGTGCCTGGTCTGCAAACCTGAACCCTGCAAAAATTGAAGAAGCAAAGTCTCAGGGTATAAAACCCTGGCAGTACAGTGAAGACCCCATTGTCATTTTTGATAATAAAGTTTTATGAACCTTTGGTTAGAACAAATCTTACCTTATCTAGTCTTAGTGATCTTCCATCTTAATTTGGGTCAAGTAGACTACCAGGCCGCCGCTCCTTTCCAAGCCCAACCTGCTGAGTTGCCCCCCAGGAGCTCCCTTTGGACCTGTGAACTTTACCATGTACTCCCCCAACCCGGCCTATTCAGAGTACAACTTGGAGACCATCCTCATTGCTGACCCTTTGGCAAGGACTAGAAGTACCAAATCCATCAGACGTGAAGGGAAGAGAGTTGAGATACCGCCCTTATTATTCAAGGACAAGTACAACTACCTACCAGCGTACTTTGTTCCCATGACTCTGCCATTAACCCCAAAACCAGACTGCCCCTTGGAACCCACCACTGCTGCTAAGACCACCTCTACCCAACTGTTTGGAGTACTCTATATTACTTTGACAGGATTGGTGGATTCCATGGTCCCCAACTCTGTACCCTGGTCCTTGCTCGGACAATCTTTATCTTATATTATCAAGTTAGTACCCATTCTATGGTGGGCCCTACCTGCCGGCTTGACCACACCTCACCCCAAGCCGCCCAACGCCTCTGCCTATGACTGGTTTCCTGACATTATGACAATCTTTTACAAACACGGTAACCTGGGCCCCAAGATGTTGTTAACACTTGGGGCAACTTGTATAGTTTTTTTGTGATAATCACTTATTACACCCATAAGGCAATTGCCTCCCTGATACTCCCATGGATAAAAAACCAACCTGCCAAAGAATTGAAAGACCCTGCACCTGGTGCCAAACCCCAGAACCCAGCCACGTCACAAGTGCAAAATGTGATAGTAAACCAGACCACAACCAAGGTGGATATGCCCCAGATGGGCAAACTCACCTTAGAAGAAGCTCGCTGAGCCATGCCAGTCCTCCGCCTCCACTTCCAAACCAACGCCCATGCCTACCCCAGTGACACTGAGAAAGTCTTGGGGGTAGCTGCCATGCTATCAGGAGACGCACTGGATTGGTTTGGGAAAACCACCACTGAAGAAGTCAAATTTTGCCTTGACTATTCAAAATTTGAGGCCAAACTTATGAGTACCAGCAATGACCAAGACACCAGATACTATGCGCTGAACTCTATGCTAGAGATCTGACAAGCAAACCGCCCTATCCAAGCCTATATTGATGAGTTTCTTAAACTTAAGATGTGCACCCAACTTGAAGATAAAAAATCTGCCATTATCTTCAGAAAGGGAGTTAATTCAGCCATGAAAGACCTGTTGAAGCACCACCTGCCTACACTGAGCCTGGAGGAACTACTGCCCCTATGCAAAGGCCTGAGTCTAAACCAAGAAGGACATAACTTGTACCCTACCCAAGCTGGCAGGGCCATGACGCCTAATTGACCTGGAATATCCCCTGACAAGTTACAACGCCACTATTGAGACGGGTTGTGTTTCTACTGCCATGAGGCCAGACACCTAACCAGAGCATGCTCTAAGAAGAATACACCTCCTATATACTTGGCACAAATAAACACCTCTGCGCAATCTTATAAATTCATCCAAGTGACCATAGACGGTATGGGAATCAAGCGCCAGATAGAGGCCTTTATTGATACAGGAGCTGATGAAAGCTTCATTGACGCCAACCTGGCAAAAGAACTAGGACTAACAGCTTCAGAGCGCAGCCTACAAGTAACCATGGGAAACAGTTCCCTGGACACTGGCTACAAGTGCAAACAGGAACTTCCCTTGAAAATTGGACAGAATGTGTATCCAACTCCCTTGATCCTCTTGCCGGGACTTCCTCATCCTCTAGTACTGGGGGACTCATGGTCCAACAGACATGTTCTGATTCTAAACTATCATGAGCAGACCGTCACCTTAGGATGACCTGAATCTTGCAACACCGTGCTGTTCCGTATGAGTCCTGGCTGAATCTCAACCAACAGACTCTTAAGCATAAAGATGGAACCCAGCGTTTGGACATTATCTATTCCTCTCCAGAAGTGGGACCATGTATTTAACAAAGAAGAGGCCACAAAACTACCCAGCCACTCAATCTATGATCACGCTATAGACCTACTACCAGTTACCCAACCACACCACGGCTCCATCTATAGTTGTAACCACTAGGAACAAGTGGCCTTGAAAGCTTACTTGGAGGATATGACAAAAAAGGGTTTCATCCAAGTATCAAAGGCCCCCTGCTTGTCACCAATGCTGTTTGTAGGAAAAAAGGACAGCAGAATGCGTCCCTGAATGAACTACCAGAAGCTGAATGATATCACTGTGAAGAACCGCTACCCTATCCCCAACGCCAATGACCTTTGCGACGTACTAACTGGAGCCCAGGTGTACTAAAAAATTGACTTACAAGATGTGTTCAACCAAATCCAAATCAAAGAGGTCAAAAAATACAAAATGGCGTTCAAGACCAGGTATGGACTCTATGAATACCTGGTGATGCCATTTGGACTATGCAATGCCCCCAGCACCTTCCAGCGCATGATAAACACTTTATTGGGTGAATACCTAAACCATTTCTGTGTGGCCTATCTTGATGACATCCTCATCTACAGCAAGACCCACAAGGAACACCTGCACCACCTGGACCTTATACTAGAAAAACTCTCCCAAGCAAACTTACATGCTAAACTTAAGAAGTGTGAATTCTTCCAGTCTGAAGTTGAGTTCCTGGGATACGTAGTGAAGACCAACAGGTTTGTCATGGCACAGTACAAAGTAGAAGCAGTAAGATCTTGGCCGGTGCCCAAATGCAGGAAAGATGTGAGAAGTTTTTTGGGCCTGGCAAATTATTGCAGAGATTTCATCCAAAATATTTTCTCTGATTACCTTGCCCCTGACCCGCCTTTGCTCTGACAAGGTTACCTTTTCTTGGACTGACAAGTGTACATCAGCATTTGTGGCCTTTAAACTTGCTTTCACCTCTTCCCCTGTCCTGGCCATGCCCGACCCATCCAAGCCATTTGTGCTGGAAACCAACCGTCTGACTTTGCGGTGGGTGGGGTCCTTCTTCAGGAAGGAGGGGATGGTATGCTACATCCTGTAGCATATTACTCCAAGAAGATGCTGCCTGCTGAAGGAAACTACCCAATCTACAACAAGGAGATGCTTGAAATAATGAAGACCCTGAAACATTGGTGCCAGTACCTATGTGGTGCCAAATTTTCAGTAAAAGTCCTAACCAACCACAAGAACTTGGTTTACTTCTTTAAACCCAGACAGCTAAACCAGTGACAGGCCATATGAGCCTTGGAACTGACCAACTATACCTTGACCATTGACTACAAGCCTGGGAAGGTGAACCTGGTACCTGACGCCCTGAGTAGAAGAGCTGATCTGATGCCTTCCTCTACAGAATCCAAGGACCACAACACACATGTACTCCTTGATCCAGCCAGCCTAGGCATCTAACTGATGTACATGAAGATCATGGCCCGCAAACCTGACATAATTGAGGCGCAGAAACAAGACAAATACTCAGCAGACCTTGTTGCTGACTTGACCTCAGACCCAGGGAGCTGCCACCACAAGAAAGGATTCTTGCTGAAAAAATAAACCCTGCTACTACACAACAGGATCTATGTACCAGAAGGCAAAACAAGGACCAAAGTACTCATTGACTACCACAACTCAGAGATGGCCGGCCACCCTGGCAGACTCAAGACACTCCAAGGAATCAAGAAGAATTACGCTTGGCCCCGACTGGACAAAGATGTGCCCCCTACATCAAAGGCTGCGTGACATGTGGAAGAACCAAACCCCGTAGATCCAAACCAGAAGGCCTGCTAAGACCACTAGACATACCTGCAGGGCCCTGGCAGTCCATGTCAATGGACTATATTGTAGAGCTATCCCCCTCCAATGCGTTCAATGCCATCCTGGTCATGGTAGATAGGTTTACTAAGATGTCCTACTTTATTCCTACCACCACCCGCTGCACCGCCGCGGAGACAGCTAGACATTTCCACGACCACATCCTAACTCAACATGGCACTCTGGCGGAAATCATCACTGATAGAGGATCACAATTCACCTCCAAATACTGAAATCAAGTGATGAAGGACTTGGGGGTAAAGTGCTGTGTATCAACCTCCTACCACTCACAGACTGACGGCCAGACTGAACAAGTAAACCAAATACTTGAAAAATACCTACAATGCTACGCCAACACCGACCAAGATAACTGGGCCAAGATGCTCCCCATGGCACAGTACGCCTACAACAGCAAAGACCACGCCTCCACAGGAATGTCCTCCTTCAAGGCCAATTATGGGTTTGACTCATCTTGGGATCCCAGTATTGGTAGTAAGGAAATAAACCCGTCAGGACAAACCTGGATTGAACAGATACACAACACCCAACAAACCTGTCTTAAGAACCTGACCTGCGCTGTCCAGACTTATAAGGCTTTTGCCAACAAAAAAAGAAGCCCTGGGAAACTGTTAAAGGTAGGGGACAAAGTCTATCTGGACTCTCAAAATGTGCCTCTGACTGTTCCCTGTCAAAAGTTAGCCCACAGAAGAAGTGGCCCCTACAAGATCACCAAACTAGTAGGTGAATGTCAGGGACCCACTTTATAGGGAATAAACTTCCCAGCTGATGGGCCAAGGCCCCTACATTCAATCCTGCTATGACCAAACCAATAGGAACTGTGACCATTGCAAGATGCCCAAGCTGTCTTAGATAGGCAAACCTTCCAAACATAGAACTGAATTGCCCTAGTAGATAGTAGCCCACCAAATACGTCAAGAGGTAAAAGGAGGCATAAGGTCTAACCAGAGTAGGTTCAGAGGGTGGGGGAGCAGAGGAACAGCCATAGTGAAATTTACGTCCCCAGTGTCCAGAAGGATATTTGAACCATCCATTGGCAAGGGATTCCTTCTGGTGGGAGTCATCTGGGGAGGAATTATACCAGTTGGTTGTTGGAGTTGGGTTTTCCAAGGTGAACACCTTGGACAAGAAGTAGGCTAGAAACCAAGATAGGAAGAGAATTCCTCTCATGGCTTCAGAAAAGGAGTGTTATCAAAAGTGGATGAGTAGCTAGAAGAGTAAAAGTCTTTATTGTTGGAACATTTGAGAAAAGGTAAAGTTTAGAACTTATATAGCTTCAAAATACCAGGCTGAACCTTTGAGAGGTGTTTGGGAAATGAATATGATTTACCTGAAATCAATTATTTGATAATCCTGTCTAAGTACAATTTAAATATGAGCTTAATGGTTATCAAGCTAATTTGATTGAGACAGAGGATCCAGAAAGCCTTTAGCATAGTAAGGATAATTAAGCAGTGTAGATATTGAAGATCCAATATTCTTAAGCACAGAGCCATGCCTAATAGCAGAGACAGCGGGTTCAGAGTCGTCCGGGAGGCTAGATACAGCCAATCATACGCTGAGCGGTAAGTGACGTGTTCCATATTCTTATTAACGTTTTTGAATTTGAAAGGCTTTTCAAAAACAAAAACTGATTGAATAAACCAATAATAAAAAGGTAAACCAAAGCTTTGTAGTGACTTGGTGTTAACAATCAATACATTTTTAGCGTCCTGAGTTCAAATCCAGGTCCCAGAGGGTTTAATCAAAACTGTACAGTTGTTTGCTCTGTTGTGTGGTTTCTTTAAGTGGTTGTCTTCCATCTCTTTGTTCTGTTGTTGATCTGGAAATGTATTTTTACCAAGGCTGTAAATAAAAGACAGGTAGTCAGGGAAGAAATCCCTGACAGTGAAGTAGCATTTGAGCTAGAATTACCCCCTTGTGAAAAATACATAACGTCTTCCACTGTGTGCTTCTATTCAAGAAAGAGGGAAACTCCCTCCCCCACCAGAAACTCAAGACTGATCCCCTTCCCATTCAAGTAGGACGCTCTGAAGAATACAAAGTTGAATATGTTCATGGAGACCGTACCCACTATAAGACCCTCCAGTACTACGTCAAGTGGAAGGGATATCCACCCAAGGAAAGCACCTGGGAACCATTAAGCAACCTACCCAATGCCCAACTAGCAATCCAACAATACATTGAGAAGAAGGCCAGGAAGGAAGGGACCCCTGGGAAGGAAGGGGATGATGTCATGAATGACATTTCAATACTTGTATTGAAAACCCAAGAGTTGAACCCCAGTCCCCAGAAGGCGGATCAAACCCTCCAGACCAGTCCAAGACCCGCCAATCTGTTAAATCACAGACTCAAACCAGTAAATTACTCCGCGTTCTGCCAGCCTACTACAGAGGACCTTATAACTTAAGTCACGCAAAGTGGACAAGAACCTGCCCACTTGCTAAATTGCATACCCAAGTTAACAAATTACTCCAAGACCCGTCAGTCTCCCAAGGACAATTCCCCAAATGTTCATCAGATTGACGCTAACCTTGAGCCACCAAAGACCTGAACCTATGCAGAGGTTGCAGCTTGCCTTAAGGAGGTTAAAACAAAATCTATTTTTAACTTTACCAATGACCACCAGCAACTGCCAGTCTTCCACCCAGAAGGGGTAGTGCAATTGGACTACTCAGGTGATGTGGTGAACAGTGGCAACAGAACAAATCATTACCATTCCTATTTGCCAGAGCAGGCACAACCTGGATCTGCCGCCCTTGAGACCCCAAGCCAAGACCCACGTACCGCCAGTGCCTGGTCTGCAAACCTGAACCCTGCAAAAATTGAAGAAGAAAAGTCCCAGGGTATAAAAACCCTGGCAGAATGGTGAAGACCCCATTGTCATTTTTGATATTAAATTTTTATGAACCTTTGGTTAGAACAAATCTTACCTTATCTAGTCTTAGTGATCTTCCATCTTAATTTGGGTCAACTAGACTACCAGTCTGCCGCCCCTTTTCAAGCCCAACCTGCCAAGTTGCCCCCCAGGAGCTCCCTTTGGACCTGTGAACTTTACCAAGTACCCCCCCAACCCGGCCTATTCAGAGTACAACTTGGAGACCATCCTCATTGCTGACCCTTTGGCAAGGACTAGAAGTACCAAATCCATCAGACGTGAAGGGAAGAGAGTTGAGATACCGCCCTTATTATTCAAGGACAAGTATAACTACCTACCAGCGTACTTTGTTCCCATGACTCCGCCATTACCCCCAAAACCAGACTTCCCCTTGGAACCCACCACCGCCGCTAAGACCACCTCTACCCAACTGTTTGGAGTACTCTATATTACTTTGACAGGATTGGTGGATTCTGTGGTCCCTAACTCCGGACCCTGGTCCTTGCTCGGCAATCTTTATCTTATATTATCAAGTTAGCACCCATTCTATGGTGGGCCCTATCTGCCGGCTCAACTGCACCTCACCCTGAGCTGCCCAATGCCTCTGCCTATGACTGGTTTCCTGACAGTAGCCCTATGCATTGCAGTTTTGTAAATGGTTAAAAAGGCAGCAATGGTAGAGAAATTTGGGTCAAATATCTGCTTGAAGGTCAGTTTGTAGTTTGGGTCAATGGACAAGGACAAGGACTGTCTGTTTTTACCAGGGTTGAGGACTTTAATATGAGGGTTGCCTTCAAACTCGGATTCATCAGCAGTTTGTCTAGCCCAGAGGAGTCAAAGGCTTTCCTCTAGAGTGTCCAAGGTAGAGCTGTTCTGTCCACTAATATCCCTAGCAGTGGCGGCAGCAGTCCCAAATTTGTCAATATTGATTTGTTGTACTGCCAAGGTGCCAGCAATCCCATTGACACAAGTAGCCAGAGAAGTGGCCTGAGCAACCAAGGGGATGACTTGTTCATTTAGGGTCTCGGTAAAGCAGGATAGGTTTTGTACCTCTCTTTCCAATGTGTCTTGCCTATCAGCTACATCATTTGTCACTTCTTTAAGTTGATCTAGGGCACACACACAGTTGACCCAGGGTTTTACCTTCCAGACCAGGGCAACAACCATGATTTTCATGAGCAGGAGTATTAACAACTTCACCTTCTTCTTCATCTTCAGATTCAGATGAAGAACCCTCAGAATTAGAGAGGCGCTATCTTAAGTACTCAATCTCACCTTGTAAGGTAGCCACCTGATCAGTGAGGGAGGCAGTACAAGGGTCAGGCATTGATTTGACTGAAGGGGGTTCTGAAAAGAAGCTTGTTGTGTCAAGTGGTAGCCTTGAGTTTGGCAATTGCCTCCCATACCTTGGTTTCAAAATCAGATGGGGTCTCAACAGGAGGAGCAGGAGGCATCACCTCAATAGACGCTACCCTGTCATCAACATAATTTTGCACCTGGTATAGAGTGTTGCCTAGTGAAGCCTTAACCAGACTGTATTGATGCTGCAGATGGCGGCCCCAAGTATCAACATGAGCCCCTATCAATTTGAGTTGTGAGTTGACATGCTCCCTGAATTGGTTAAGTTCACTAACCAGGGTCTCAAATCCTGGCAATGATTTAGCAGAAAAGCCTCAATTTGCCCACACCACACTGCCTGATGTTCATCCGATTTGCATAGTTGGTCCTTTATGTATCCAGAGAGCAAGGTACAAAGGGAGTTCAGGGAGGAGGTTAAGTACTTCTGTGATGTCAGTGAGTTGCGCTGGTTGTTGGAAATACACGCAAAGAGACTGTGGGACCATTCTTGATAGTCCATATTTTGAGCATGGTTAGTTGAGACGGCAGTAGCTACAGCATTTAATAGTTGATTCTGGGATCCTAAGGCAAACTGGTGGTGAACTAGGGCAGGTTAGATGAACTGGTTGACCAACACGCCAATTTTATCCATGGATTCCATCAACGCGGGGGGGAGACCAAAGTCCAAAAGGAAGGAGTACAGGTCTTCAGAAGCGTACCCGGGACAGAGGCCAGGGATAGTGTGCATTGCCACAGTGCCAGAATAGAGAAGGGAGCAGGTGGCAGCACAAGCTTGCTTGTAGTTGAGAGAGAAATCTGGAAGGGGGCCCACGCAGGCCCGGGAGACAGAACCAATACCATAGGATTTGAGGGGGCATTGGTTATATCTTCTTCTAGAGGGGGTCTAGAAACTTTAGGTTGATTGGGTACTTCAGAAACAAAGAGAGAAGGACCAGAGAATGCGCGTGGGAACAGGGTAACCAAGGGGCTTGCACCCCCTGTAGTGAGCACCATTTTGTTGTGTTTGGCTCCTGGGGACAACATCCAGGAGGACACGGCAGGAAATCTTTATAACAAAAGATTTGAGGTTTGAAGCTAGCCTTGGGTTAGCCTTCAGGGCAAAATTAAGGGCACATACCTTAATTTCCTGGAAAACAAGATTTAAAAGTCCTTTTGGCAGAAAGGACAGGGAAAAGCTTGAAGATTATTAAAGCCAACACAAATGTGGATAAACTTGTCTTTATTAGGAGTAATGATTCTACTTTAAATAGTAGACAAGGAACGGTGATCACTCATTAGGAAGACAGAGTGGCTGAGGGGGTCATGTTGGGATGAGGTCATACCAGGATCAATCACAGACAGGTACAATAATCCAGAATGGGTGGATATTGAACCAGACCCATTTACAGAAGGCAAGAAATATCCAAAATTGAAAGCAAACCCAGCCAAATCTTTGCAGCTATCAATATTTGAAGGCCGTATCAAAATAGCATTAATTGCGCAATTTACAACAATGTTCATCTCCTATTATTAGCTATTGATAGATTTTGATGATTTTGGTGAGCAAGGAAAAGCCGCCACCAAGAATGGAAGGAAGAAGGTTAAGAGGGGGATGTTCATTGGTGCGTTTCTGACTGTTTTAGCAAAGGGATTTGTCTACTATCAGACAAACCCTGATTTCACTAATGAATACAAGTACTGCCACATCCTTGGCAAATCACTTGACTCCTGGGATAGCTCAAATTACACCCACTGGGTTTTCTTGAGCCACCAGATGGAGGGTAGCTCCACTGCCCTCAAGACAATCCAGGCGCCAAGCATCAGGCCTTAGTTTACCCCACTGATAATGCATAAATCCATCTGGCCAATGTTGTGTTCTTCAATATTAGAGACACAGTCTGGCAGCGCCACCCACAGGCGTTCAATGACCTCTATCTTGGCGTCCTTGATTATGATTCTCTCTTTGGTTGAAAAATGATAGCTGACTTTTTTTCTCAAATGGTTTTCCATGTGAACATGGGCAATCAATCACATAAGGATAAGCGCCTCCCATCTTGTGCCACAGCTGTCTACCAACTAATCCAGCCAATGAAAGATAAGGAATATGATAAGTGCTATATGGTGGCCATCACAATAAATCCTCCTGCCTCTACCCTTGCCACCCCCACCTGCCAGCCCCACCCACCCAATCCCAGACCCCCCAGGCCAGCACCGCTTCTATGCCTTCCTTCCTGCGCTATTCTGCTTATTAGGTATCACTCTTCTCCTCCCCATAACCTCCTTGCCACCAAAATTTTTGTATTTATATTATCTTTATCCCAAATTTCAATTGTTCATTTTTTCTCATTTTTTAATTTGACTTTATTCTTTATGTTCAGCTTATTTCTATAAAATCATATATTTACTATGCCATATATCTAGATCCAGAACACAATTATTTTTAGCTCTTTAAATAGCCCCTTGTGAAAATATTAACAACAATTTGCTGATCAGCTAAATTTAAATTAGAAAATTATAAGTTTATTGTGTTTAGAGAAAGTTGTTGCTGATCCAAATTCAAAACCTTAATGATCAAATTTAAGCCAATCAGGAGCCAAGTGAGAAAGTGATTGTTGTGACATAAAGGAACATTCAATAATTCTTTGATGCATGTGCGCTAACTAATCTGATTGGCTGGATGTTTTGCCATTGTATGCCATTGCCGCTGTGGCAAGTTGTTGATGGACTAGTGTCAACCCAGCAGCAGATTGGACACTAGTCCACCAACACCTTGCCACAGCAGCAATGACGCACAATGAAAAAACATCCAGCCAATCAGATTAGTTAGCGCACATGCATCAAAGAATTATTGAATGTCCCTTTATGTCACAACAATCACTTTCTCACTTGGCTCCTGATTGGCTTAAATTTGATCATTAAGGTTTTGAATTTGGATCAGCAACAACTTTCTCTAAACACAATAAACTTATAATTTTCTAATTTAAATTTATCTGATCACCAAATTGTTGTTAATATTTTCACAAGGGGCTGTGTAAAGTGCCAAAAATAATATGGCAATTATGTGTAACAGAAATTTCCAGAAAATAAGAAGCTGTCTTCAAGTAGTGGGGAATCACCACCCAAATCCACATGGAGTTAATGATTAACCACCAAAAAAGCTTCAGATACCTTTTTGTGAAATTTCCAAATGAGATACTAGGGTTAAGTGTCACAAGTGATAAACTCCTATTGACCATGCTTACTGAAAAGCCTCAACTACAGAATTTGAACCCTGACACCCTGTGGTCTGCCCGCAGATTTTCGGGTTTAAACCAGAGCAGGATTTGACTTCAGAAAATCCTCTAAGGCTTGATGAGTCAAAATCACCCACATCAATGCTCCCCACACTGAAGGTTCCTGTTAACTCAACCAATCAGTGGGAAGGCCTAGTGTCACAAGTGACAAACTCCTGTCAACTATGATAATCAAAAGGCCTCAACTATGGGAGTCAAACCCTGACGCCCCGCAGGCCGCCAGCCCGCAGGGCCAGCCACCCAGCTGCCTGCAGTTTTTGGGGTTTGAATCAGAATTGGATTCAACTTCAGAGAATCTCCTGAGGTTTGATGAACCAAGTTTGCCTACAACAATGCCCCCCATGCTAGAGGTTCCTGTTAACCCAACCAATCAACAGGCCGGGTTAGCCACAGACCCCAGAATAACCCGGGCCACTACAGAAGAAGAAACAAAGATACCTTCTATAAGAAGCAGGCCACCCAGAGATGACCTGTCCTATGACCTGGTTAAGGAATTTGAGTGCTCTAGTTGGAATTCAGCCAATAAAATAACCCCCGTGATTTTTGCCACCAAGGGCTGTGAGGACCTAGTAGATGGGGAAACCCAGGCCATGAAAATCTTTGAAAGTTTTGCCATGACAGATGGGCATACTTATACCCTGGGCTGCCAGGAAAATGACCATTGCCATTCGTGCAATAAAGTGACATGAACCTTTGGTTCAACCAGATCATACCATACTTGTTATTAGTTTTACTTCATCTACAGTCTACTCCTTGTGGCCCCGTCCCCTGTGCCCACATACCCCAAGAAACCGCAGACCAGCCGCCCAAACTTTACCGTCCACCAGGAGCTCCCTTTGGCCTAGTAAATTTTACCGAGTACCCACCCAACCTGGCGTATTTGGAGTTTACTCTGGAGGAGATCCTCATCCACGACCCTGAAGCTAGAACTAGAGAGACTGAAACCGTATACAGAGAAGGCATCAAAATCACCATACCTCCTCTGTTATTCCGAGACAAGTATAACTTCCTGCCCGCATATTTGGTTCCAATGACACCGCCCCTCACCCCGCGGCCCAACTGCCTGCAAGAATCTGTTGCTGCTGATGAATCCACTTCCACCCAAATATTTGGGTGATGTACATCACCCTCACTGGGTTGATTGATTCCATGGTGCCTACAAGCGGACCTTGGGCAATCCTTGGAAAAATTTTATCTTATATTGTAAAGCTAGCCCCAATCCTGTGGTGGGCTCTCCCTGCTGGGCCTGCAGGCCTTCTGCCTGCAAGTCCTCAGGAACCCCCCACAGGTTGGATCCCTGACACCTAGCCATAAACCCCAAAACAACTTGGGCCACCACGGAAAGGGAAACAAAGAAACTTCCTATAGAACACAGGCCACCCAGAGATGACCAATCCCATGACCTGATAAGGAAACTCAAGTATTCTCAGTTTGAACCAGCCAATGAAATAACTCTTGCAATGGATGCCACCAAGGACTGGGAAAACCTGGTAAATAGTAACTCCCGGGCCTAAGAAATTGGTAAAAGTTTTCCCATGACAGATGGGCATACTTATACCCTGGACCGCCAGGAAGATGCCCATTGCCATTCTTACAATAAAGTGACATTAACCTTTGGTTCAACCAGGTTATTCCATATTTGATATTAGTTCTATTTCATTTACAGTCTACCTCCCGCAGTTCCACACCTCACACCCATTAATCCCAAGAAACTGCAGACCAGCTACCTGATCTTTATCATCCACCAGGAGCTCCTTACGGCCCAGTACATTTCACTGAGTACCCCTCCCCAACCCTGTGTATTCAGAGTTCACCCTAGAGAAATCCTGATCTACAACCCTGAGGCAAGAACTAGAGAGATTGAGACTGTTTACAGGGAAGGCCACAAAATCATTATACCTCCCCTGCTATTCTGCAAAAAGTACAACCACCTGTCCACGTATTTGGTCCCAATGACTCTGCCTCTCACCCCACGGCCCAACTGCTCACAAGAATATGTTGACGCCAATGAATCCACTTCCACCCAGATATTTGGAGTGATGTACATCACTCTTACCGGCTTGATAGATTCTATGGTACCTGCCAGCAGACCTTGGGCTCTCCTGGGAAAATCATTTATCTTATATTGTAAAGTTAGCTCCAATCTTGTGGTGGGCCCTCCCTGCCGGGCCTGAGGGCCGTCTGCCTGCAAGTTCCCAGGAACCCCCCACAGGCTGGATCCCTGACATTAAGCAAATTGATTAACCCTAACCAAAAGAGCCCAAGTTAAATGGCCTGTGAGAGGATCATAGTGTCTTAAGCATAAAATTCAGTACATTGAGATAGAGCCAGAGTTTCATTTTTGACAGTAGGAGGAACAACTCCAAGATTGGCAGGCATTGGATTAACATTTGGTGTAGGCAACAACAAAGTACCAACAGCAGGGGCCCATCTTCCTGCAATAATCCAGCTAATAATTAGATTGTAGGGAATGTAGTGCAGGAGGCCAAATACAGGATGCATTTGGAATAAAAGTTAGACCAAGAGATATATGATTTTATTGAGCAAAATTTTGGGAGGACTCAACTCTTAAGAGTTGAAACAGTGAAAATTATTCAATATATATCAAAATTTGACTAAGCAATACTGCCTGGATCCTGGGCTCCTATTCCTTCCACATTGTCAAGTGAGTATTTGGTCCAGTTTTCAAAGAACTCTTGAGTGACCAAATTCTAATGACCATGCTGATAAATAAGATCATATCAGGTGACCCTCAAATTACATCAATTTATCAACATCAGCTTACAAGGAGAATTTGGATTCAACTGGCAAACTGGAGCAGCCATAACCCATTTTTGATCAACTGTTTGATTTTAGTCTGTTAAATTGGTCAAATTTGTTAAAAAACTTCCAGTCTTTTTGAGCCTTCCTACTTGGCTGAATAATTCCCAGCATTATGGAATTTACTGTGAAATTATAGAAGGAATGCCAACACAAAGCAAACAACACATATTGAGATAAACTTAAAACATATACACAATGAGTAAAAGGATGGGATAATGTAGTAAATGGGAAAACAAACAGGGATAAACAAGGAGGCAATAGTATCAGAATAACACAGATTTTATTGGGGTGAAAGCTATAAAAACATATGGAAAGGTATGTAAAAAATCAATGAGAGAACCTGAGAAGCTATTGAAGGACCTTGACTCAGCAATTGCTGAAATTAATGAAATTGACTGCAAGGTCAAATCAAAGATGAAGTCTGCTGTCCTAACAGGCAAGAAAATTGACAAGGTGTCTGTAAAGGCCTTGATGTTCAATATACCAGGCACATCTGAGAAGACAATTGAGTGTCTTTTCAATGTTCAAAAACCGTAGTTGATGGCCTCCAGTTTAAGTCTTTTGCCCTCTCTGTGCCGTCCATCTGGGTCAATGACCCTGGGATATATGCACATCTAAAGCCAGCATAGCAAGCCAGAACAGAGGACACCAAATTGCCTGCGCAATTTCTTGTGCTGATAATGGCCAAGCCTGCTAAAGCCGCTGGCAAGGAGGAAACACAAGAAGGTAATCTAAAAAAGAAAATTAATAAAAATTCAAAAATTCTTACCTGTTTTTTTTTAGAAAAATTGACGGCAAAATATGCCAGGTCCTGGTACCCTTTGTCTTTGCCACCTTTTACACCAACCATGCCACTCACGTTGCCAAACAACTGTTTCTGTTGCCCCCTGTTTTGTGCAAGCTGGAGGACCAAATACACGGGACTTTCCAATGTTGCAGGAGGCATTAGCTGGGCTGACGCATGGCAAGAGGGCATCTGAATGGACAGTTACTGCCTACAAGGATGCCGAGCTGGTCCGTAATGACCTGGTGGTCCTCAGTGAAGTTTGCTGCATAAACTCCATTGAGCTTGTTTGGGGCATCCTGAAGATGCTCCCATTAAAGAAAAAACCAGAGATGGGCCAGACCCATGAGGCTGCTTGCTTCTGCTTTCCGGTGGAGCACACACTCTCTTACCTGCTTGAGAACTTTGGGTGTGTGCTGTCAAAATTGGCTGTTGTAGACATAATAGCTGTAAAGAAGACAAAAATTCTCCTAGCAGACTTTAGACTGGTCTGTAGCGCTGATGAGACAGTGCTCCCTGCAGATATGGAGCTGACCTTTGATAAAACAAAGCATGGGAAGAATATAAGTGCTGTGTTCAATAAGCTATGTGAGTTTACGGAAGCCTTTGCTGGGCAAAGCCTTCACCTTGTTGTTTACCTGGGGTTCTTTTTCTACTTTGGGATGAGAGCCAACATCAAGGACCTGGACAGGGTCCTTCTTGGCATTGATGAGGCCAGGCTCTCCCTAGATGGGAAGAAGGTCCCACCAGATTATGACTCAGTTGACCACATAATCTAAGATGCCCTGGTCCTGGCTGGAATTTACGGGTCTGCAGCCCCGCCAGAGAAGCTGCTACTATACTCCCATCTGACAATCTTGCCTTTTAATAGAAGACAGGAGTACTTCAATCAAGGTTTATTCACTGTACATGGTGTGGCGGTGGAGGTTGTGTGCCACCTCCATCACCAGGTGGGTACATACCAAAAACTCACTACAGGTGCCCTTAATAAATTCTCTCTTTCCATAAATTTCACTACAATTTAGATTATTTTTATTATAATTAATTTTTAAGCAAATTTTTATTCCAGTGATATATTTAAAAACAAATCTTAAAGTAGGTCTTTATACAAGGATAATAATATCTATTAATAAAAATCACATATACCTTGATAGCTTATCCTTTTTACTTTTTTAATTAACTTTTTATATTGATGTACCAGTAGTGACATAGACATATAGTTATTATACTTTTTTATTAAGTGTTTTGGAAAGCCATCACAGAATAAAAAAGAAAAAAATAAATTGCAATACAAAAATTAAGCATCTGCATTAGTGGTGCTGTTCTATGTGATTGCAGGCTTGGAAGCTTTTAAATATAATACCATAATCCATAAATATAAAATAGTAAATTAGAGAATATTAAAAATAGTTGGAAACACTAAGCCTTTAATTGATTGGCCACTCAGAAAGGCACACAGGATGAAAAAATCAGTGTGGCCATAAAATTTGGTCTCAGTCTCAGCTGGGAGGGTGTAGATCCCGGCCTGGAGCAAATCAAACAGGTCCTTGATCCCAGTTGGGGTCCCTTGTGTGACAACTTGCTTGAGCCACCCAAAGACCTCCTCAATGGGATTTAGGAAGGGCAAATAGGCTGGGAGGAAGAGAAGGCGCAAATTTGACGTGGCCAATTGCTGGGGGCCCACAGCAATGCTGGTGTCAATTGATGGAAATTCTTCAAGAATGTCAGCCACCTTGTGGAGACCAACATTGTCCAACACAATTACGTTGGTGAAACCAGGGCTTGTGTGCCTCAGGTGCTCCTGGACCAATTGGAGAAATGATAGGAAGGTCCGGCTATTGTGGGAGCCTAGTATCATTTGGTAGAGCTTGACCCCCTTTGGACCAAGGAGAGCCACCATTGAATAGGCTGTGGCGCGGACTGCAGCACGCTGAGCCATCCTGTCATTGGAGCCTCTGGGGACATACCCATACTCATTGTGCATCAACAAGGCAAATGCTGATTTGTCAATGTAGTAAAATTTGACTGTCCCCTTGGCTTTGAGGGCAGTGTACGCCTCTGTGTATTTTCTCCGGGTCTCAATATTGGCTGGGCTGTTCCGATTGTATGGGGATACCCCAAGTTTTTTCCAGGAAAATTGCATTTCCTTGACCAAATGATAATAGAAGGAAATTGAGGCCTCAATCCCAAAAGCAGACTTGACCATGGCCTGTATATTTTCCAGTTCAAGATATCAATCTCGGGTTATCCACTGGTGGATTGCCCATTTGTGCTCCTTGATGAGCATGGTTGACACGCGCAAGGATTTCTCCGCGGCAAGAACTCAACCAGTGTTGATGAACTTGTTGAAGGTCTTGCTGGCGTACTTGGGATCCACTCCAATAAGGGCCACGGCCGCCTTGTAATTGCCAGATTTACGCATAAGCCTGAGCAGGATGATGCACTTGATGTCAGGAATGCGCTTCTGGGCGGACTTTGAGGATTCAGATAAGCCAGGATCCTTATTGGTGACAGGCTTGCAAGGCATGGGTACGTTGGTGTAGAACACAGAAACTTTCTTAAACACTAACTTCCCCTCTGTGGTTCTATAGAACTCAGAAATGTTGTTGTATTCTTGGTTGCCATCACTGATGTAGGGATCATAGCTGGTGTCAAGTACAGGCTTCACCTTCTCTAGCATGGCTGACAGGACCGACTCTTGCCGGTACACAACGTCAAACACATATGAAGTAAGTTCTACCTCCTTGTTTCTATTTTTTTGTTGTGGCCACCTTGGTGGGCTTCTGGGTCAGCTTGGGGACCCAAGCATTGATGCTCTGCACCCTAGAAGCTTGTGCTCTTTGAACCAGCTGTGTCAGTGCAGCGTCACTATGGAACTCTCCCCTCCCGTCTCCTCCTTGAGTAGGCACTTGGGTTGCACTAACTCTATTCTTTGACCCGCAGTGCACAACGGGTGCATTGGTACTCTGGTGTTGTGCTCCTTTCATTTTAAAATTTAATAAAATATTAAATAAATTTCAATTAAGTTACTCCCTAATTTTATTTTTTGCTTTTATCTGAATATGGATATTTAATTAGAGTTTTTCCCACCCAATATCCCAATTATAGATTTTTGTTTCTTAATTAGTTGTTTCTGGTTTACAACACCCATTTTTGAATACCTGAAATAATTTCCACCCATTTTCCCAGATTTTACTGCAAAATTCAAACACCTAACACAATATTTTTAAAATTTATGTTTCAGATTGTGTGCCTTATTTTAGATACTTTGGTATCATTCTTGATTACAGTACATTGCACACAACAATCAAGTGGTTTTGTTTACATATTGAGTTGCTATTGTGTTTTTTTTTGTTTGAGTTTTGACTCACCGTGCTTGGGTGTTTTTTGTCACCAATTTACATAGTAAACATGTGTACACAAAAGGTCAACTCACATTATTTTGTTTGTGAATTGGTATATTTTGGATTGTATTTTGAATGGTTTTGCTTTGCGTGTGAGCAATTTGTTGCTGTGTTGACCCATTTCATCCATTAACACCAAAAATCCCTGTTAACAGAGTGTATACTTTAACCTGATAGTTGGAATTTGCTTAAATCTGAAATAATTTTGTTTAAATCTGAGGTATTTTTGGTTGTCACCATAGCTTTTAAAACTACTGTACAGTAGTTTTCAAAGCTATGACTCTAAGCAAAAAAACTCATCTGTAAGCAAAATCAACTCATCTTGAAATGAAATCAACTCAGCTGTAAGCAAAATTAACTCAGATGCAAATTTTTTTTAAAAAATTATATTGATTAAAAATGGATCTGGGTTCATCTCTATTTCATTCTGAGATGCATTGATTTTGTTTATAGGTGAGTTGATTTCATTTAAAGGTGAGTCTTTTTGCTTGGTGCCATAGCTTTGAAAACTACTGTATCACAACCAAAAATATCAAATAAAAATTGCATTAAGACATTAGAGAAAGGTTATAATTTCATTAAAAATTAATCCTTAGAAAAGTGATGTTGGGCATAAGATATGCATTAAAATATGAAGGATGTTGCATTTAAAAGTTCTAACTCATGCAATTATAACCATGTGTTTAAAAATCTAGCAAATCTAAGATGAGTCAAAGTTGTTTAGAGCTCTTGAGAATATTTGTTTAACTTTTGACTATATAAAATTTCTCAGTTAAAACTAATTGAAACCTTATTTTTGTTGATATGAATCAAAACAAATTAGACTTGAGCTGGGTTAGAACTAATATTTAATTTGATTTTAGAGGGAAATCAAACCCCCTATTTATAGCTACAAAGTTACTTTATTAACTTGCCAATTCCCAAAGAAATTTTTATATGGTAGTTACTAGACTTGTTATAAAAATATACAACGAGCATAATAGCTTGCATTGTTTAAATCAAATTTAAATACTATTTTACTGAGTTTTGGCTTGCTAAAATAAGGTAAATCAGTTTAAATTCTTTTATTGATTAATAAGTCCTAAACTGAGCCAATAATTGCTAAAGCTAATATTAAACTTGTAAATACTTTTAGAATAGCTAAAATGTTTGAGTAAGAACATTATTTTTGATAAAATTATATAATAGTTCATAAATAGTAGTATGTTTAACCAATCTCTGGATGGAGGAGCAGTTTAAAGACTATAATCTTTTCTTAGACTTTTTAGCTGGCGGCTCAGTCACAACTGGATCAGGGAGCTTTCTAACTCGTTTTAGATCAGAATAAACTCTTCTGTTTTTAGAGCTTTGCCTGATCAGAAGCTGGCGTGTCTTTTGGAGTAGTGTTATGGTATGATGGCTATTATCCAATGTTCTCTAGAAAAAGTAAGCATGATGATTAAAAATCATACTTTACCTGTACTTTTCCAATGACATCTTCAGCCATTAATGTGAGTGGTAGGTGAGATAAGCTATCAACTTGCTGGACTGGATTTGTTGGTATCTTAAAATCCAATGAAGTAACATTGGGTGAAATTTCAGAAGCAGATTGAACACATGTATCTTCACTTGCTAATTCAGCAACCAGTTCTCTTGAAGCAGACTTCTTAATTGGTACTTGATCAATTAGAACACTAGCCGCAGATCCATTTGAGACAACTTTTGTAAATTCTAGTTTATCAGTTAAAAGCACATGTTCTTTAGATTTTAAAGCAACTTCAGCCTGTGTAGATATAGGGCTAGGTGTGGGAAGATCTAAAGCACACATTGGTAGAAGTGGAGTCTGATAACTCCAGTGTTCATTTCTTAAAATCTTGAGTAATTGGACACAATTTTTGACAGTGGTATGTTCAGATTCAATTAGTCTCATACAGGCTTCAGCTTGGAGCTCAAGTGTTTTTGATTTTAAATGAAATTTGACTCGATGATTTGATGAATATTCTTGGATCCTCTTAGGGAGGGCATTAATGGCTAAATGTAGGTTAGCTTATTTTAAAAAGGAAAAAACTTTGAGTTTTTAAAGAGAAGAGTAAAACTAGTAAATATAAAGCATTTAAAAAGAAGAGTTGAATAAAAGCTTAGCAAAAAGCTGAGCCAAATTAAAATATACAAGGGTAGTGACAACAAAAACTAAAAAACTGAGGAAGTTAGTTACTTTTTGGATCAATTATTAGGCGGGGATCAATTATAGCTTCAGGTGTCTTCTTATTGATTTCAACTTCTTTGCTGCCAGAAGCTTCAATTTTTGGGGATGTAGCAGTCTCAGTAACACAACCCTTTTTCGTTTCCTGCTGATCAGACATAAGGCTCGTTTTTGTCTGAGGAGCTGAAATTTCGGACATCTTGAAATTCTTCAAAAATATAGTACTTAGAAAAACGAATGAATTTAGGCAGGAATCCTATATTGTCAAGATGACG
Organism: Entomophthora muscae; assembly: GCA_014839935.2. Taxonomy (NCBI): domain Eukaryota; kingdom Fungi; phylum Entomophthoromycota; class Entomophthoromycetes; order Entomophthorales; family Entomophthoraceae; genus Entomophthora; species Entomophthora muscae. The sequence goes on from QTSX02006429.1 coordinate 285,597, forward strand.
CTCAAGAAAAGTTCAAAGGTTTCTCTACACGGTGAGGTTCGTCTAGGGATGCTTCGGCTCAGCCCCGGCAAGCTTTCGGCTTCAGGCCGCTGCAGCCAGAACGGAAATACTTAATATTTATATTTTTAAAATAAATCTTTGAGACGAGCGACTCAGAGCTAGAAACTGGCCGCGGCTGCCCAGGGCTTGGCCGAAGCAGCCCTAGGTTCGTCTGTGCTTATTTCTTATCCAAGGACAAGTTGAACTCTTGATTCCTATCCGAAATCTGAAGAAATTGGATGTAAACCATTTCAGAATTCGAATAAGTGGTATGCCATCATAGTTAGACTTCGTAATACCACATTTTTGAAAATATAGAAGCATTACGAAGTAAGGTATGATTTGGTTGGCTAATCTAAAATAATTTCAGATTAGGCCAGACTTATGCAACCAAGTAAGCCAAGGGCTTAACCCGTTATTGAAAACAACTATCTCTTGACCCTTTTCTTACCTTATGCTACCATGTGTAGACATCTCTCTAGCTACTTCTTCGCGCACTCATTATGCTTCATAAGCGTCATCTATTAACCTTCGACATTCTCATTTTCTCAACGCTATTCCTTTGATTTATGGAGCCTTCTGTCTAACAACTTGTTGAGTCCATCTCCCCAACTCTATCGTTGGTGCCTATATGAGAGCCCAGTTTCCTCTTCTCCCCAAGTGCTTTATTGCCTACTCCCCATGCTGGTTCATTGCTCTTTTATATTTATTGGATCTACCAATATTGCAATTCATGCTCTTCATCCTCATATTTTCATCAACCCATGACTTATATGCGAAAAAAACAATGCCATAAAAAAGCTCAAATAAAAAAGTCTAGAAACGTTTATAACAGGCGCCTAGAAAATAAAAAAAATCATAAGCTTAAAAAAATGAATATCTGAGCTAAAAAAACAATAAATGAAGGAAAAATATCCAAAAATAAAAAGTAACTATATCAGATATTAAAATGTAAAGACCATAAAAAGAAAAATATTTAAAAAATAAAAAGTTGTGAACACATGTAAGTCATATAAAAAAGTTCGGATAAAATTTTGATTTCACTAAATAATATGAAGTGGTTGTATTTTGTATACTTCTAAATGTGTGTCTAAAATAAGAGGTCTAACTTTATCATATTTTAAAATAGGCTATCCATTAAAATAAGACAGCTAATTCTTAATTCTCTTCATTGTATAATCAGTATTCATATATCTCTTGTATTTAAAAAGTATTTGTAGAAAAATCTTGTCATTTTTTATAAAATATTTAATTTGGAACTGTTACTCTAGAAAGCCTAGAATTTTTTTCTCTTTTGCATCTGATTAAGGAACAGACAAAATAGGTGTATGTATATTTGTTGGTGTACAAATATAATATATGTACTTAAATTTTGTCACAATTCCTTGGACTCACATTTTATGCTTACACCCACTTTTAATTTATGTACAGTAGTTTTAAAAGCTATGGCAACAAGCGAAATGAACTCAGATTTAAACGAAATCATTTCAGATTTAAACGAAATCCAAGTCGCGCAAGATTCAGGATTCAAATAATTTAAATATTGTCGGTTAATAAATGAAATGTCAAACCAAAAACGAAATTTCACTTGCCCATTATACGAAATTATATCAAACATCAAGTGGTGTAGTTCAACCCACAAACAAAATGAACTGACGCAACAAGTGAAATGGATGGATGCTATTCCGGAGTATATTATAATCCAATCAGGATTCATATGAGACACCGACAGAAGGACCAAAATGAAACAAAATCTGAGTAATCTAGAAGCAAGATTACACAAACACAAAACAAAATGAACTCACACAAGATGTGTAGTATGAGCAGCCTAAAATAGAAAAATAACAGTATAACAGCCAATCAACAGCTATCCAATTTAGGAACAGAGGCATTTTATTCATTTTCATGGCTCCAGATTTGTATGGAATGGTTTTGAGAACCTTCCAAATATGGACTTGAGATTACAATAAAAATAAATCATTAAATTTTAAAATTTCTACTTTTAGTGATTTTATCCTAGGTTTTTTTCAATATGGTTTTCAACAGCAATATTTTCAACGGCGCCAGAAGCCAAGCCAGCAGCAGCCAAGCCAGCTTCAATGGAGGCGAGACTCAGGACGTGGAGGCACCTGTTTACACCCAAGCCTTTGAGGCGGGTAACGAGGAAGCTGACCTGTTACTGTCCCCCGACCCATATGGCTTTGACTTGTTTGAGAGTCACTTTGCGTCTAGTGCTGCCCCCGCTCCCACACCCACCCCTGCACAAGCTGCCCATCAACCAACCAATCAGGATGGCAACCTCAATTTGGAACAACTTCCCGCCATTGCCCAACCTGCCCCTCCCTCAGCCAATCAGGCTTCAGCTCCCCCCGCCCAGCGCCCCAAACGCAGAATAATCACTGCCCAAATTCTTCAGGAAATTGTGGCACTCAACCTGCAGGGTCTGTCCTGGGATCAGATTGCTGACCAATTGCAATTTACCCAAGCTACTGTCATGCGGGAATTCAACAGCATGATGAACAGGGGGAATCAGATCGGGGCGCCAAGAAGCCCAAGAAGGCCCAAGAGTCCCAGATAACTGAGGCATACCCAATCATGCTCAACCTCCTCCAGCGGGACCCCAAGCTTCCCTTGACCCAGGTCCAGAAGCAACTTGCTCACCATGGCATTTGGGTGTCTGAGCGCATGGTGCAGCTCTGGATGTACAGGAAGGTGGCTTCTGTACGGGTTCTTACCAATTTTGCCGGCAACCAATGGGATGGCGCTGAGGATTCCCCGTATGATCCCGCCATTGAATCCACCCTGGTCTGATGCCTGACTAGTCTGTCAGATGATGTCATTTTCATCTCCTACTACAAGCTATTGTTAGCTTTTGATGACTTTGGTGAGATGGGAAAAGCCACCACCAAGAACAGAAGGAAGAAGGTCAAAAAGGGGACGTTCATTGGTGCATTTCTGGCTGTGTTGGCCAAGGGTTTTGTCTATTATTGGACAAACCCTGATTTTGTCAATGGGTACTCATACAGCCACATCCTCAGTGGATTGCTCAACTCCTGGGATGGCTCAAATTCAAAGCATCAGGTTTTCTTGAGCCACCAGATGGAGGGTAGCTCCACTGCCCTTGAGGCCATCCAGGGACGCGGGCACCAAGCATCTGTGTACCCAGCCGGCCACGCTGACGTCCATCTGGGAGATGTTGTCTTCTTTAACATCAGAGATACACTACGGGAGCGCCGCCCTCAGGCTTTCAACGACCTCTATCTTGGGGTCCTTGATCACAATTTTCTCTTTGGTCACCAAATGGTGGCTGACTTGTTTGCGCAAATGGTTTTCCATGTGAACATGGGCAGCCAATCACGTAAGGATAAGCGCCTTCCACCTCAGGCCACTGCCACTTACCAGCCCATCCAGCCAATGACCAATGAGGAGTACAACAAGCGGTATATGGCGGCCATCACGCAAAATCCTCCTGCCTCCACCCCCACCACCAACACCCCTAACCCGCAAGCCCAACCCACCCAATCCCAGACCCCCCAGGCCAGCACTGCCTCTACGTCTTCCTTCCCGCGTTATTCTGCCTCCTAGGCATCACTCTCCCCCGCCTCAATAAACCCCCTGTCACCAAACATTTTATATTTATATTATCTTTATTTTGAATTTCAATTGTTCATGTTCTCTTTGTTTATAGTTGGTTTTATTCTTTATGTTCAGCTTATTTCTATAAAATCATATATTTACTATGGTGTGTATCTAGATCCTGAACACAGTTATTTTTAGCACCAAACCATAGCCCCTTGTGAAAACATTAACAACAATTTGGTGATCAGCTAAATTTGAATTAGAAAATTATAGTGTTAACTGTTTTTAGATAAAGTTGTTACTGATCCAAATTCAAAACCTTAATGATAAACTTTAAGCCAATCAGGAGCCAAGTGATAAAGTGATTGTTGTGACATAAAGGGACATTCAATAATTCTTTGGTGCATGTGCGCTAATTAATATGATTGGCTGGATGTTTTGCCATTGTACGCCATTGCTGCTGTGGCAAGTTGTTGATGGACTAGTGCCCAATCAGCCGCTGAGTTAACACTAGTCCATCAACAACTTGCCACAGCGGCAATGGCGTACAATGGCAAAACATCCAGCCAATCATATTAATTAGCGCACATGCACCAAAGAATTATTGAATGTCCCTTTATGTCACAACAATCACTTTATCACTTGGCTCCTGATTGGCTTAAAGTTTATCATTAAGGTTTTGAATTTGGATCAGTAACAACTTTATCTAAATACAATTAACACTATAATTTTCTAATTCAAATTCAGTTGATCACCAAGTTGTTGTTAATATTTTCACAAGGGGCTGTGTCAAGCGCCAAAAATAATATGGTAACCAGGGAAACAATGCCACACAAAGCAAACAACACATATTGAGATGTATGTAAAACATATACAAAATGGGTAAAAAGATGGGATAATGTAGTAAATGGGAAAACAAAAAGGAATAAACAAAGAGGCAATTGTATCAAAATAATACAGAATTTATTGGGGCAAGAGCTATAAAAACATATGAAAAGGTTAGTAAAAAATCAATGAGCAAATTGGAAAAACTTCTAAAAGACCTTGACTTGGCAATTGCCAAAATCAAAGAAATTGACCGCAAGGTCAAGGAAAAGGTGAAGTCTGCTGTCCTTGAAGGGGACAAAATCAAAAAGGTGTCCGCCAAGTCACTCATGACCAAAATACCGGACACACCTGAGAAGACAATAGAGCGCCTACTCAACATTCAGAAGACAGTGGTTGAAGGCTTGCAATTCAAGTCCTTTGCCCTCTCTGCGCCGTCTGTCTGGACAGACGACCCTGAGATGTATGCACATCTCAAACCTGCCAAGAGGGCCTGCAAGGAGGACACTGAGACGCCCGCACAGCTGCTTGCGCCAAGGATGGCAAAGCCTGCCAAAGCCGCCGGCAAAGAAGAAACCCAAGAAGGTAACCTAAGAAAATAAATTTAATAAAAATTCATAAATACTTACCTTTTTTTTAGAAGATGTTGATGGCAAACTCTGCCAGGTCCTGGTTCCTTTTGTTCCCCCCACCTTCTACTCAAATTTTGCCACTCACGTGGCAAAGCAGCTTTTCCTGTCCCCCCTGTCTTGCAGGAGCTCAAAGATAGGATTCACGGTGCATTCCCAATGTCCAGGGAGGCATTGGCTGGGCTGACGCATGAAGAGGGGGCATCCGAGTGGGCAGTTACTGCCTACAAGGATGCTCAACTGGTCCGCCTGGACCCAGTTAACCTCAGTGGAGTTTACTGTGTAAACTCCATTGAGCTTGTTTGGGACGTCCTGGCAACGCTCCCATTCAAGAATATACCGGAGATGGGCCGGGCTCATGCGGCTGCTTGCTTCTGCTTCCCGGTGGAGCACACCCTGTCCTACTTGCTGGAGAACTTTGGGCGCGCAGTAGAAAAACTGGCTGTTGCGGATGCAACAGCCGTGAAGAAGACCAAAATCCTCCTGGCGGACTTTGGGCTGGCCTGGAGTGCCAACAAGACGGGGGTCCCAGAAGCTATGGATCTTACCTTTGGCAAAACTAAACATGAGAAAAAAATAAGCGCAGTATACAATAAATTATGTGAGTTTATGGAAGCCTTTGCTGGGCAAAGGCTTCACCTTGTTGTTTACCTGGGGTTCCTGTTTTACTTCGGAATGAGCGCCAGCGTGGAGGACCTGGACGGGGTCCTTCTGGGGATCAACAAGGCCCAGCTTGCTCTCGACGGGAAGAAGGTCCCCCCCAGATATGACTCAGTGGACCATGTTATCCAGGACGCCCTGGTCCTGGCTGGAATCTACAGGTTTGCAGCCCCACCTGAGAAGCTGCTGCTTCACTCCCACCTAACCATTCTGCCTTTCACCAGCAGGCGGGAGTATTTTAACCAGGGTGTATCCACTGTCCACAGTGTGGCAGTGGAGGTTGTGCGCCACCTCCATTGCGGGGTGGGTACATACTGCCAAACCCATTATAGGTGCTCCTAATATATCCTCTATTCCAATAAATATATTTACCCTTTAGATTATTTTTATTATAATTAATAATTTTATAAAATAATATTTTAGCAAAAATTACTTACAAAATAAATTCCAGGGAAGGTTTTAATAAAAGCATATAATATATGTCAATAAAATCTACTTCTAATTTGTATGATTTACATTTATTTTTTTTAGTTTGCTTTTTATATTTATTTGCCAAAAATGATATTGATGTGTTTGCATAATCCATTATCAAGCGTTTGGGATACCCTTGGATGCAATAATAAAAATGATTATAAATAAATAAATTACTAACCTTCATTGATGGTGCTGCTGAATGTGATTGCGAGCTTGGAAACATCTGAATATAAAATGTTAGTTAATGAATCTTGATTAGTAAATTAGAGGATATATAAAAAAGTGGGATAAGCTAAGCCTTTAATTGATTGGCTGATTTGCAAGGCACGCGGGGAAAAAAAATCAGCATGGCCATAGAATTTGGCTACAGTCTCAGCTGGGAGAGTATGGATCCCGGCCTGCAGCAAATCAAAAAGGTCCTCTGTCCCAGTTGGGGCTCCTTGCTTGACAACTTGCTTGAGCCACCCAAAGACTTCCTCAATGGGATTTAGGAAGGGCAAATAGGCTGGGAGGAAGAGAAGGCATAAATTTTCTGTGGCCAATTGCTGGGGGCCCACTGCAATGCTCGTGTCAATTGATGGAAATTCTTTAAGAATATCTGCCACCTTGTGGAGACCAACGTTGTCCAGCACAATTACGTTGGTGAAGCCCGGGCTTGTGCGCCTCAGGTGCTCCTGGACCAATCAGAGAAATGTTAGAAAGGTCCTGCTGTTATGTGAACCCAATATCATTTGGTAGAGCTCAACCCCCTTTGGACCTAGGAGAGCCACCATCAAATAGGCTGTGGCGCGGACTGCAGCACGCCAAGCCATCCTGTCATTGGAGCCTCTGGGGACATACCCATACTCATTGTGCATTGACAAGACAAATGCTGATTTGTCAATGTAGTAAAATTTGACCGTTCCCTTGGCTTTTAGGGCAGTATACGCCTCTGCGTATTTTCTCCAGGTCTCAATATTGGCTGGGATGTTCCAATTGTATGGGGATACCCCAAGTTTTTCCAGGAAAATCACATTCCCTTGACTAAATGATAATAGAAGGAAATTGAGGCCTCAAACCCAAAAGCGAACTTGATCATGGCCTGTATATTTGCCAGTTCAAGATGGAAATCTTGGGTTATCCACTGGCAGATTGCCCATTTGTGCTTCTTTGTGAGCATGGTTGACACGCGCAAGGATTTCTCCGCGGCAAGGACTCAACCCGTGTTGAGGAACTTGTTGAAGGTCTTTGAGGCGTACTTGGGATCCACCCCAACAATGGCTGCAGCCGCCTTGTAATTGCCTGATTCACAAATTAGATTAAGCAGGATGATGCGTTTGATGTCGGGGATGCGCTTCTGAGCGGGCTTTTTAGCAGTGGGGATCAACTCATTGGCATTGGGCAAGGCACAGGGCATAGGCACCTTGTTGTAGAAGGCTGCAACTTTCTTGCACACCAGTTGTCCATCATCAGTTTGAAAGAACTCAAGCTCCTCGTTGTCCTCCTGATTGCCATTGCTTATTTATGGCTCATAGCTAGTATCAAGTACAGGCTTCACCTTCTCCAGCATGGCTGATGGGACCAACTCTTGCCAGTACACAGTGTCAAACACATACAAAGTAAGTTCTATCTCCTTGTTTCTAACCATTTTGATAGTGGTGACCTTGGTTGGCTTCCAGGTCAGCTTTGGGACCCAAGGGTTTATGCTCCATACCCTAGCAGCTTGTGCTCCTTGAACCAGCTGTGTCAGTGCAGCGTCACTATGGAACTCTCCTCTTCCGCCTCCCTCCTGAGTAGGCACTTGTGTTGTACTGAGTCTATTCTTTGACCCGTGGGGGCAGCTGCAACTGCGGCGCACAACAGGTGCATTGGTACTCTGGTGTTGTGTTCCTTCCATTTTAAAATTTAATAAAATACTAAATAAATTTTAATTAATTTACTCCCTAATTTTAATTTTTGCTTTTATCTGAATATGGATATTTAATTAGAGGTTTTCCCACCCAATATCCCAATTATAGATTTTTTATTTCTTAATTAGTTATTTCTGGTTTACAATGCCCATTTTTGAATACCTAAAATAATTTCCACCCTTTTTCCTGGATTTTATGCCAAATATAAGCACCCAACACAATATTTTTAAAATTTATGTTTCAGATCTTGTGTCTTATTTTAGATGCCTTGGTATCATTCTTGATTACAATCCATTGCACAAACTGTGTGAGTTATTTTGTTTGTTTTTTGAGTTCCTATTGTGTTTCATTTTTGGATTGAGTTTTGATGCACCATGTGTGGGTGTATTTTGTCACCAATTCACATAGTAAACATATTTACACCAAAAGCCAACCCACACCATTTTGTTTGTGAATCCATGTATTTTTGGATTGCATTTTGAATGGTTTTGTTTTGCGTGTGAGTCCTTCTTTGCTGTGTTGACCTATTTCGCATATTAGCGCCAAAAATCCCTGTTAACAGAGTGTATATTTTAACCTGCTAGTTGGATTTTGTTTAAATCTGAAATGCTTTTGTTTAAATCTGAGTTCATTTTTCTTGTTGCCATAGCTTTTAAAACTACTGTACTAATATATTGAAAATAAAAATATGAGACTTGAATTGGCTTATGGTTCATAGAAATATGCTCCACATAGCCCAGATACATGAATAGGAAGTTACATTGATTATGTGCATCACATTATATATTAATATAAAATCTATGGTGATAATATTAATATAAAGTCAAAATTATAATAAACTTAAATATATTAATATATATATATAATGCAAGACCAACAGCTGCCATCCTTTAAAGGCTTATTTAGAAATATGTCAAAAAAATTAATAATTACTGTATTTTTATTCTTTTAGCATGGATCCATTATTTGTATACAGAAGGATATAGTGGGGCAAGTGAGCAGTCCAACAAAATTTAGATAACAACCTAAAGTCCAGTTTATATCATCAATTCTTATGTCATTCAAGAGATTATCCAGATATCTTCACTCTTCACCTTTAACAGGTGTGGCAGCAAGCTGCATCATTCATTATAAAAATTTTAAAGCCATTTCAAGATTTACAATTACTATTGATGATGAGCTGGATGTACTGGGATTCTGGTTGTTGCTGACACACTTAACATCCAGTCATTGCCCGGTTTAATGCCAATCCATTATAAAGTTCAACATACCAGAAATGGCAACAAACCAATATCACATGCCTTGTCCAGGTATCCAGCAACTTGGATCCATTATTCACATGACCACCTGTATCTTTGATCCAACTCAAATCCCCACCACAGCGCACACTATATAAGTCTAAAGTATTATCCAATAAATTATAACTCTCTTCTTCTTAATTCCATATTTGAAGCTTCCCCAAAAGTTGCTCCTCATCACTGGTAGCAGCTACAGTTTTTTTACCACACCCATGAAAGAGAAAATGACTGAACAGAATCTGCCCATCTTTGCTCATGTACTAAACCAGGCTACATCTCAGGATTTCTGAAAGACATAATTCTGCACCCACAATATCAACAAAGATATACCTAGTGAATGCACCATATTTGAAGGACTGGTCATGCCCAAAGCATGCACCAAGATAATTCAATACAGTCACTCTCTTCAATCACAAACAAACACACAACCACCTATCACAGGCAAAGTTACTAACACCAAGTACATTGGTAGCAAAAATTTCTTTGGTAAAAACAAAGAAAACATCAGTAACTGACTGGACCACTCAGCTGCTAAACTCCGCGCCAGCCGCATTCCTCACAAAAAATGGGTCCAGGAAGTCAGCAAGTGCCTTTACAAGGCCGCAGCTAACTGGTTTGCCACCTGGGTTGGCTCACAAACCAACAACAAGCTTGACAACTGGGAAGAGTTCAAAGCCAACATCACCCACAATTTCTGCGTCACTGAATCTCTCCAAGACATTGCAATACAGCTAAGAAATCTTCCTCAGATGACCACTATTGCAGCCTACGCCAATGAATTTGAAGAAATACATCACAAGATCTAAAACCCAGCACAAGCTGACAACGTACACACCATAACATCATTTATCAACAGAATGAAACCCTCTTTTACTGCCCTTATCCTCCCAGAAGCAAATACCTCCATGCCCACGCTCATTGCTGAAGCCAAGCACGCAGGAAAACGCGCAAACATGGAATATGCTGCACGTAACAGCAATTTATCCTTAAACAGCAATGGCAGAGAAAACTCCAATGTCAATAAACGCCAAAATACCAACCATAACAACAAAAACTCCAATTGTAACAATGGTAATCACAGCCAAAGCGCAAACTGCTCCTGTCCCAAGAAAGAGGACACCACCAAAGTTAACAACGCCAAAGTAGCAACCCGCTATGAATATGACCCCACATTCTCTGACCTCAAAGGTCTCAAAACAGAGGAAAAGGGAAAAGAGGAGGGGGAACAGTCTTAAGTGCCCCTGTTTCCCCTCAACTTGACAAGAAGAAGTACCAAGACACAAACTTTGCTGCTAGCATCCCACGTGTCCCGCAATCCTCCATTTTTATGAACATAAAAATTAAAGATCACTCACAACTTTTTGTCTATTCATGCACTTAAAAATCTCATACACATAAAATTTTATTTGACTCTGGTTCACAACACACTATGGTTAGCAAACCTTTTGTAACCAAATACAAAATACCAGTTGTCAAATCCAACTTCAAATACTCCAGAATGGCAGACAAGTCAAAAGTTCTACTCAAAGGCAAAACAAATCCCTTCAGAATTGACCTCCAAGGCATACAAACGTCCATCAAAGGACTTTTCATGAACAACATAAACTACAAAATTGTAGCAGACATGGACTGGTTCACCCAAGTGAACCCCAGCATATGTTGGAAAACAAAAACCTTGACAATAAAACACAATGGAGTCAATTTCAACATTCTCAAAGAACCCAATGACCTCATTCTAAGAGAAACAATATTTGTTCAAGTCATAAATCAAGATGACTCTAAACACCTAACCAAAGACATTACCCTCCACATAATGAGGTACTCCAAAGTTAATAATATACAAACACAAAAGATCCAATGCTGTCGTAAATTGCGCTATTAATGCTATTTCAATTTGCCCTTCAAATATTGATAGTTGCAAAGATTTATCTGGTTTTGCCTTCAAGTTTGGGAATTCCTTGCCTTCTGCAAATGGGTCTGGTTCAATATCCACCCATTCCAGATTATTGTACCTGTCTGTGGTTGATCCTGGTATGACCTCATCCCAGTGTGACCCCCTCAGCCACTCTGTCTTCCTATTGAGTGATCTCCTTCCTTTGTCTACTATTTAAAGTAGAATCTTTATTCCTAATAAAGTTTAAGTTTATCCACATTTGCTTTGGCTTTTATAATCTTCAAGCTTTTCCTGTCCTTTCTGTCAAAAGGACTTTTAAATCTCGTTTTCCAGGAAATTAAGGTATGTGCCCTTAATTTTGCCCTTAAGGCTAACCCAAGGCTAGCTTTGAACCTCAAATCTTTTGTAATAAAGATTTCCCGCTGTGTCCTCCAGGATGTTGTCCCCTGGAGCCAAACACAACAAATGCCCAGAACTTGCGGCACTCCTAAAGGAATACGCCCATGTATTCAAGGAAGAACTCACAGAGTTACCCCCCAAACAAGAGGTCAAACATGGCATTGGCTTATTCAAAGCCATGCCCAAACCCGCACCCCTCTACAGACTCTCTCCCATGAAGACCCAAACACTTAAAGCCCACATTGAGGACAATCTAGCTAAAGGATTCCTCTGTCTGTCTGAATCCCTGTGGGGGCAGCAGTTTTCTTTGTAAAGAAGAAAGAAGGATCCCTTTGCTTAGTTACTGACTACAGAGCACTAAACGCAAGTACAGTAAAGAATAAATACCTACTTCCCCTCATAGAAGACCTATTTGCAAGGATCTCTGGAGCAAAAATTTTCTCAAAAATTGACCTCACATCTGGTTATAACCAAGTTGAAGTCAAAGAGAAGGACATACCAAAGACCGTGTTCCACACACAATTTGGGTTGTTTGAATGTAAAGTAATGAATTTTGGGATGATAAACGCCCCAGCAACATTTTTCACCATGATGAACCAGGTGCTAAACAGACTCTTAAATACATTATGCTACCTTGACAACATCATCATATTTTCAAAAACAAAAGAGAAACACCTCACACATGTCCGCAAGACACTCAATTGACTTGCAAAGCGCAAACTATACGCTAAGCCTAGTAAGTGCCAATTTATGGAAAAGGAACTCCTGTTCTTGGGCCACATTGTCTCTGACGGTGGCATCAAAGCAGACCCAGATAAAATAAAAGCCATAAATAACATGCAACACCCCACCTCTGTGAAACAAGTTAGATGCTTTCTTGGTATGGTAGCTTACCTAAGGAAATACATCAAAGACTGCAGAAAGCTCACCACACCAATCAATACTTAACCAAGAGTAATGCCAAAAAGAAATGCATCTGGACTCCAGAATGCAAAAAGAATTTCCAACTATTGAAACAAGCTTTGATTGAAGCACAAATCTTGTAATACCCTAATAACAACAGGTGCTACAAGCTTGAGTCAGACGCTAGTGACACCGCCAATGGCGCAGTCCTACACATCTGTCAGCCAGGGCAGCAAGATTTCTTGCCAGTATGTTATGAAAGCAGAAAGCTAACAAACAATGAGCAAAGGTACCCAATACACAATAAAGAATTGCTATCAATATATCACACATGCAAGAAATGGAGATGTTACCTCAAAGGACACTTAAACGTCCAAGTGCTAACTGACCACAAATCCTTAATCTATTTCAAAACTCAGAACGCACTTGCGTGGCGCCAAGCCAAATGGATGTCCTTGCTGGAACAGCTTACCCTGGACATCCAATACAAAAAGAGGACAAAGCTGGTCACGGCCAATGCTCTCTCTAGGCTATGCCAGCCAAGAGAGGATCACCCTGACCAGCTGGACCCTGACTGGCCCAACTTATACAACACTGAGTACAAGACAAAAGGAAAGGATCTCTCCACACATCAACTAACCCATGATACACTAGTAAGGAATGAAAAACATTTCCACATATCAAATGGCACAGTATACCAAATCATCATGGATAAACACATTTCATACATCCCACTTGCACAAAGAGTTGACACTATATTAAGACACCATTGTCTGCTAGGATACACAAAGGATAACAACCTATATCTCACATTAAAAAAGATAGTATGGTGGCCCAACCTGAAGCAAGACATAATTGATGTTATAAAAAAGTGTACAGTATGTGAAAAATACACCAGCACCAAGGCGCCACAGCCAATAGTTAACCCAGTACCTGACCCCAAACCATTTAAGGTTTGGGGAATGGACGTAGTGGGACTCTTCCCAGAAACCAAAACAAATCAACGTTTCCTAATTGTAGCCATCAACTTTGCCACATGTTGGCCCATCTGCTGGGCAACAAAAGATCACAAGGCGGAAAAAATAAATCAATTAATCAATAAAGCAATCATAGCAGACTACAGCACTCCAGACTACATCATAACAGATGGAGCAAAAGAGCTAACAGGCCACATAGTAAATGACAATCTAAAAACAAAGAACATCAAAAACTCCACAACCTTGCCCTACAGGCCACAGGCCAACAGCAGAGTTGAACGCCTTAATGGCAGCCTTATCAGAACCCTGGAGAAAATAATGGATGGCAAAGCCAAAGACACATGGCCGCTATACGTGAAACATGCATTACTAGTATCCCGGGTTTGTACCAATCAAGGGACAGGCTAATCCCCTTTTGAACTAACATACAGGTACAAGCCAGAAATAATTACCTGCAACAAGCATCCATATGTGAAGATCCCCCCAGGAAAACCTCCCACAGTAGAACAGAAACCAGCTCTGCAACACATACGCCTCAAAGCCAAACTGGCAGAAATAAAGAGACTCAAAACTCAAAAGGTAACCTCAACAGAGGACCCACTCCCCATCAACTCCCCCGTCTGGGTCCTAGCTGGGAACAGAAAGAAGTTAGACTCAGTACATAGGGGACCAGGAAGAATCATCAGATACCAACCAGACAGGAACACCTACCTGGTTAAGTTCCAGGGTGCCAAAGAGCCCATCACCAAAAAGTACCACAGATATTGCCTCTGCCCTAGCAAAGGAGAACACTTGACCCAGTTGGCGCCTACTAGTAAACAACTCCAGGAACATCAGGCGGCAGCTGTCAAGAAGAAGCTCCCACCTGATGTGCCTGAGTAACCCCTTAAGGGAGGGGGTGTGCCAAGGGGCTGGATGTACAAGTATTCTGGCTATTGCCATCACACCTAACATTCAGTCATTGCCCGAGTTGGTGCCTTTCCAATATACCATTCAACATACCAGAAATGGTAACAAACCAATATCACATGACTGTCCAGGTATCCAGAGACTTGAACCCATCAAGCACATGACCAGCCCCTGGGTTTGGTCCAACTATTATCCCCGCCACAGCCAAATTTATATAATTCTAAAGTATTATCCAATAAAATATACTTCTTCTCTTCCTACTTTTATATTTGAAGCTTCCCCAAAAGGCGCTCCTTATCAATATCAAAGGTAAGGTTAGTGTTAAATTTTTGAAGCTAATTTAAAGAAAAAAGGTAACTAAATTTTATAAAATATAAATCATTTCAAAATTCAAAACAATTTCCAGGTAAGCTTAAAACTAAGTATTGTACTAAATATTTGAACTCAGAAAATATCAAACATATTTAAGGTAAGTTTAGCTTAATTTTTCAAGGCTAACTTAAAGAAAAAATGTAATAGTTTTTTAAAAAAAAACCAAATTTACTTCAAAATAAATAGCTTAATTTCAGGTAACTGATTTCTTTAAGCTACTAACCCTCATTTCTTTTTAGATAGACTTGGTCCACAGCAGATCAAGATTAGGTAAGCTTTTTAGTAATTAGTAAATTTACTAAGCTAGATTAAAAAATCAGATTTTTGCCCTGAATTAGATCTTGGTTTGGTAAATAATTCACTAATCTTTTTTAACCTAGCTGAATTTAAGGTAACCATTTCCACAAAAAAACTCCCAACCTTCAATCCTTTTAGATGGACTTGGTCCACAGCTGATCTTGCAGTTGATAAGTAATTTTTGTTAAACTTACTAATTTTGATAAAAATAGCCCTTATTTTAGCCCTGAAGCCAATCTTGGACTGGGTAAGTCATTTTTTGGGTCAACTAATAACCTTTATCTAAAACCCCCTATTTCATCTTCTGCAGATCATGATCAGGGCTTTAATTTTCTCTATTAATTTTAATAAAAAGTTTTAAGTGACTCAAACAACCAGTTTCTATAAAAGGTAATTTTTAAAAACTAAAAGATACTAACCCATATAAATATATATCCATATGCTGTTGGCCTGTGATAAATCTTTTATAAACCCAAACAAGGTTAAAATAAACTATTAAATAAAGATAACTATTTTAAAAACAGCTTTTTTATAAAAAAAGTATAATGACAGTGTTAAGAAAGGCTTTATACAAAGAATAACACTTCATAAAGAATGATCAAATGTGCACTTTTTATTTTTTTGAAGCAGTTTTAATGATTTTTTCCTCTTACTATTTCTATTGAAAAATGGGCTCATATATGATTTACTAAGCGCAAAATAACAGAAAATTTTACTGCTTACCCTATAATTTTGCTTATATGATAAATAGATTACAGCCACAAAGAAGCCCTTATTGGGTTTCTTTGGGGCTTAACTGTGTATCTACAAATTTACGCTCATTATTACCATTGTAGAAACTTTGATTACTCCCTCTAGATAAATTAATTCCCCAAGTGAGTCGCTGAATGATTCCCCAACTGATCATTAAGTTAGTAATACTACTATCATTCAGTCATCTATCACAGGAATAAAAAATTCTGGATCCTAAGCAGAACACAACTTGAAAAAGCCTTGTGACTTAAGAGAAACACTATTCAGATAAGCCCCATGACCTTCATGGCGTACATGAACAGTATGTAGCTTCCCATGATACTATATTATCTTATATTTATATACAATAAAGTATCATTCTCTTCTTAATTTTCCCTTTATCTTGTTTACTATACTTCTCAGAAGTATATACTTGACAGTGGTTGCACGGGTAGGTTATCCATACCTACGCAACTTAAAGAAAAAAATTCCTCCCAAGAAAAAAAACCAGCAAATGGCCCTCCCTACCAACTGGAGAGACTACAAAGAAGGACAAGACATCCCTACAGGCTATGTCATCTAAAACAAAGTCCTTTCTCTCATCAAACAATACAACACTCTCAAAGCCTGTAAACTGCTAAAACCACCTCTAACTCCAACCTCACAGACAGCTGAGATACCTAACATTGTATTTCAACGCCTACACTCAGCAGAGATTAGAGCTTTTTAAGGATTACGTCAGGAAAACACCAACCTCTGGATTCAAAGCACTCAAAGCAATTTTACAAAATTGGGATACCCCTATAGACTCTGGGCCAGTGAGATATCCCTTTGTGTCACTGGGGCTGCCTCACTCTTTATAAGAAAATGGCTCAAACAACACCCCAATCACTGCAAAGACTGGAATATGTTCAAATACACCTTCCTCAAAAGATTTTTCATGAAAGAATCTGATGTGGAGCTCATGACAGAACTTGGAACCTTCAAAATGACAGTAACTATTGAGGATTATATTGCAGTCTATGAAGACATACAAGATTGAGCTCCCAACACCATCAACTTTGATGAAGCTGGACCTCAACTGGACTTCTACAATTGCCTCCACACACATATTAGATGTCAATTTGACATGAGTGTCAGGGATCCAACCAGTGGGGGGTTCCTGAGAACTAGTGGGCAGACAGCCCGCGGGCCCAGTAGGGAGAGCCCACCACAAGATTGGAGCTAACTTTACAATATAAGATAACAATTTTCCAAGGACTGCTCAAGGTCTGCTTACAGGCACCATAGAATCAATCAACCCTGTGAGGGTAATATACATCACTCCAAATATCTTGGTGGAGGTGGATTCATTAGTGGCAACAGATTATTGCAGGCAGTTGGGCCACAGGGTGAGGGATGGTGTCATTGGAACCAAATATGTGGGCCGGAAATTATACTTGTCTCAGAATAACAGAGGGGGCCAGATGATTTTGGTGCCTTCTCTGTAAAGGACTTCTGTCTCTCTAGTTCTAGCTTTGGGGTCATGGATCAGGATTTCCTCTAGAGTAAACTCAGAATATGCCGGGTTGGGTGGGTACTAGGTGAAATTTAATGGGCCAAAGGGAGCTCCTGGTGGACAGTAAAGGTTGGGCAGCTGGTCCGCGGTTTCTTGGGGTAGGTGAGTGTGGGGTACAGAACCGCAAGATGTAGGCTGTAAATGAAATAGAACTAATAACAAGTATGGTATGATCTGGTTGAATCAAAGGTTCATGTCACTTTATTGCAAGAATGGCAATGGTCATCTTCCTGGAGGTCCAGGGTATAAGTATGCCCATCTGTCATGGTAAAACTTACACAAAATTCTGTGGCCTGGGTTTTCCCGTTCACCAGGTCTTCCCAGTCTTTGATGGCATCAATCACAGGGGTTATTCCATTGGCTGGCTTGAATTGAGAATGCTTAAATTTCCTAGTCAGGTTGTGGGATTGGTCATCTTTGGGTGGCCCGCGTTCTATGGGAAGGTTCTCTGTTTCCCCTTCCACGTAGGCCTGGGTTATTCTGGGATCTGTGGCTGGGCCTGCACGCTGATTTATTGAGTTAACAGGAACCTATAGCATGGGGAGTATTGATGTAGGTGAATTAGATTTATCAAGCTTCAAAGGATTTTCCAAAGTCAAATCCTGCTCTGGTTTGAGCCCAAAAAACTGCGGGCAGCTGGCCATGCGGGCTGGCGGCCCGCAGGGAGCCAGGGTTTGAATCCTGTAGTTGAGGCCTTTCAATAAGCATAGTCAATAAGAATTTGTCACTTGTGACAACAAGCCATTGAAAGAACCTCCCAGATGTATTCTTGGAAGTAAAGCAAGCTGCAAAAAATCTGATAACCTACACACAACAAACAAGAAAAAAGAAAGTCTCACAGCAAAGAAGGACCCTCAACTTAACAAGCAGAACAACTAAGCCAACAACTCCCATCCTTAAAGTGCAAATTTAACTACTCAAGTAAATTAAATGAGCACTGATAACACTACCAAGGAGGGAAAATCTCAGAGGAGTGCTTAGGCAAGCCACCCTCTCCCACTTTAAAAGACTTGTACAGGGACCAAGACGTGGACTCAATCACCATGATCCAAGTACCCTCCAGCAATCCTCTACTGTTTGCTGCCCAAACTGGAAAAAACTCCTCACTTATCCTTTCTGCTTTTGCAGATACCAGGTGTTAAAAATTGGCATATACCAGAATATTTAACAGAAGATTTAGGAGGCAGGGACACACACTTGCTATATGCCTTTGAATGTGAGGATTCTGAAGACATTGACCAACTTGATTTATAATAAATAACTTTATTTGATCCTATACAAGTAGGTAAAATCTACCTCCTGGCGTTTACTACCAACACCTTATATAGGGGTATTATCATATGATTAATCATCAGTCCCTGTTAATGTCTTCTAAGACATTCCTGAACACTTTAGAGTCTTGGTTGTGTTGGCAGAAAAAGGGACAACTTCTCATTTTATGGCAAAATCCTGCAATGCTGTGGCAACTAGCACAAGAGTGCCCTTTGCTAGCTCACCAGATGGCACTCTTATTTGGTATACATAAACATCTATTTTTGGACCCTATTTGGTATGAAAGTTGAATCAATCACTCAAATTGAACCTGGTGCCTTGGAGTAATTTCACCTCAAAGCTGGTGTCTTGGCACTTGATGTTAATTTTTGCAGCGCTCTGGCGCTTGTAAATAATTGTGCTGGCGTCCTGGCGCTTGATGTAAACTGTAGCGGCGCCAAGAATAATTACTGCTGGCACTGTGGCGCACATTTCTGAGGTTGCCAGCATCCCAGCACTCAATTATTAGGTTGGTGGCAATGTGGCATGATTAATCATGATGACAACATCATGGGCCACTAACTGTACATTTATTAATGTACTTTTAATGACACTAATTTATGAAAGGGAAATTGCTTGGCCCTTATCAATTTGTCATTAATTGCCTAATAAATTAGGCTTTTCACAATCCCTGGTCAACAATTCTTTACACCAGGGCACAGCACTATTTGACACTAGAGTAGACTAATCCCTTATTGACAAGAAAATTTCCAACCTCATGAAACTACACACAGTCCAAAACAATATCAAGAGAGTTATCATGGCAGATAATAGAAGTACACCAGTCACTAAAGAAACAAAGAACTTCTGCGCCCAAATAGGAGATGTACAAACTACACTTAGTGGCTCAATCATACTAATCCCCAAGTATGATGTTATACTTGGATTGGACTGGATGAAAAAAAACAAACCTCATATCAACTGGTATAGAGCTACCCTCACCATACAATAAGGCAAGATGTACAACCATTTATACCCAACTCATCTTGATACACTTATGAGAGACCATGTTTTTGTGAAAATTACAAAAATATAAGAGGAAAAGAACCCTAGAAAAATTAATTAGAGCACCTGCACATATGAGATTATCTAATTTAAAAATGCAGAGATCACATGTGAACACGACCCAATCCAACAGCTAGTCCTAGAGTTCCATTCAGTTTTCCAAGAAACTTTACCAGAACTACTTCCCAATTGGGAAATCCAAAATGAAGTTGACCTAAAAGAGAGTGAACCAAAAGCACAACCTATCTACCATCTAACACCACAAGAGGACAACACACTAAAGACCTACCTAGATAAAGCCTTTGAAAAAGGACTCATATGACCTTATAAATCTCCTTTTGTTGTGGCTATCTTGTTTGTAGCAAAGAAAGATAGAGGACTCCGCCTATTCACAGATTACAGGGCGCTCAACAAGATCAAAATTAAGAACAGGTATCCCCTGCCTCTGATTGATGACCTTTTTGACGCCCTGGGGGGTTCCAAGTCTTCACAAAAATTGACTTGACAGCAGGTTATCCTCAAAGTTGCATTAAACCAGAGGACATACCTAAAATAGCTTTCAGAACTAATTAAGGTTCTTTTTAATGTGTGGTCCTTAACTTTGGCATAAAAAATTCCCAAGCATCTTTATAACCTTTATGAATGAAGTCTTCAAGGAAAACATTGGAAAAATGGCTATTATCTACCTTGACAGCATAATAATATACAGCCCAACTATAGAGCAACACTGGAAAGACGTCTACCTGGTTCTCTGCACCCTTCAAGATAGTCAGCTTATAGCCAAACCTTCAAAATATGACTTCTTCTCATCAGAACTCCCATTTTTAGGACACATTATCAGCAAGGACTGAGTAAAGCCAGACCCAGAAAAGATACAAGCCATAACCAACATGCCAGCGCCGCAAAATAAGAGTGAACTTTGTACATTCCTAGGCATGGTAGCCTATTTTAGGAGATTTATTCCTGACTGGGTTGCCTTGACTTCCCCCTTATCTGCAATCACAGGCAAGACAACAAAAATTTGTATGGACATCTGTGGGGTTCCTGTTCACCAGTCCCCAATGTGTGTCCTGGGTCATATCCAGGGACCAGCTGGAAGAAGTTGCCATTTCTCTGGTAAGGGAAAATGTATCTCAGAAATATGTATAGGGGTCAAAATAGGCTTTTATTAACTCTCAGAAGAAAGATCTCCTTAGAAACCTTCTGTTTATGGCCCAGGGGTCAAGGTAATCATTGATATGTGCTAATACTTGGAGTCTTCTAACCATAACTTGGACCTCTGCTCCACATCATTAGACTTGTAATCCTTAGTCTTAGACTCCTGCTCCTCAGTTTTAAGTTCCAGCTCTTTAATCTCAGGTTCCAGCTCCTTTTTACTGGGCTTCTGCATCTTTATCTTGGGCTTCAGCTCTCTGTATGGCAACAGCACCCATTTTGACAATAATGTTGACAGTGGCCATGTTGACACTTTGTCAACATGGTCACTGTCAACTCAAAACTCTAAATCTCCTATGTTTTTTGCTAGTTGCGCTAGCTTAATTCTTTTTTTAAGCGTTCAGGGGTGCAAACCCAGAAAACACGACAAGATGTGGCCATCTCAACACAATTTAATATTAAGCTTAATAAAAAACTCAATTTAACCTGATTTTTTCTTTACTTTTACTAATAAAAATTAGTTTATTTTTTATTTGTTTTCACAAGTAAAAGTGTCAATGTCAACACTTTTTAAGCCAAACTTATTTTTAATAACAAAACTGAAGCATCTACAGTAAAAAAATAAGTGCACTTTTAAAAATATTTTTATTGAATTATTATATTGAAAAAGACAGTGCACATACATTTGATTGTTGAAATGTTCATGTTATAAATATTTATGTGGCACTTATTACGGCTTTAATATATTAAGTGGATTGGTGGCTAATGGTGATCCATTAATTTAAGTGTGAGTTACTATGTAAGTTACTATAGAATTTCTTATTAAAAATAATGTTGACACTTGAAAATGTCGTTTATTTGCTCATGATCATCCCCGGGGTGGAGTTAAGCAAATTAGAGTGGCGTAATTAAGCCTAGATTAATATACCATCTCATATAAAGAATGTTGTAAGTGACATTGTCAACACTTTACCCTTTTCAATACTTGAATAAAACTTCTTAACAACTTCATATAAGAGCAATGGTAAAATATCATTTTTAATAAAGAAATAAAGAACCTTGATACTTATTTTTACTTATTTTTATATGTTTTTTTTTAATTTTTATATGTGAACAAAAACACACAGAAAACAGTTAATTTTTGCTAGCCTGCGTAAATTTAATTAAGCGTACTATGTTTTTTCATAGTAAATTTTCAAAAAAATGTCAACAGTGACAATGTTGTAAAAAATAATGTCTACAATTTTTGTAATTGACAGTGAGAATTCAGCTTTTTTTACTAATTGCCACTCATAATGTTGACGCTTTTCAGTTCTCACATATAAAACTTTATGTTTTACATAATGAAAACTTCTTATTTTTTGATATGTTGTATTTTTAACTTTTCTCTTTCATATTTTTTAATTTTTTAAAATAAAATTTATATTTAAATATAATACTTTCACATAAATCTCTTAACTTTTAACTTTTTATTTATAACTTTAATAAAATAAAAACTATACAAGTATTTTTTAACTTTTAAAAGCCAAGAAAAGTCATCTAAAATTTACTTTTTATATAGTATGCTTTTTAAGTTGTTTTGTTTGTCTTTTACATACATTTCTTTATTTTAAACCATTTTACTTATTATTTTAGGACAAGAACACTTCCAAACAGCCCAAAGGAACCAAGCGTCCCTCTAAGCCGACCAAAGCTACCAAGAAGAAGCCTGTCTCATCAAAGAAGGCCACCCCCAAACCATCCCCAAAGCCCTCACCAAAGCCCTATCATGTGACCTCTCCTGAGAAGAGCCCTGCTCACTCCACTGGGGGAGAGGAAACTGATGGCTCTCTTACAGAGCACAGTTTCTACAACTTGGCTTCTGACAAGGAGCCAACCAGGAAGAAGCGGCAAGGCAAAAAGACCCCACCCAAAGATAAGTCTCCTGCACATGAGGAGCACCATGATAAGCCCCCTTCTGCTTCCCCACCCCCGCCAACCCCCCCCTTCAAGCTCATCTGGGGATGATTCAAAGCCCCACCCCAATTAATTCCCTGGCTTCCGCCATGCTCCTGCTGGCCCCTGGGACCCTCTGTTGGCCCACAACATCTGCAATGTTGACAGCAAATTCAAGGTTCCCTCTTCTTTGCCAAAATACTTCCCAATCATGAGTGTAAAGGGTGGGACGGCCATGATGGCCAATGGGTATATCTTCAGCTGCAACAATACCAACTGGGGCCTCAACGAGCTGCCATTATACCTGCAAGGACTGCTCCTGCCCAGCGCAGCTCAACACTGAGCACTGGGACCTGGTCCAAACCATCAAGTGCAAGCATACCTGCATCATGCCTAACACCACCATAGCTCACCTTCTCAAGTGGTATCTGGTGCAGGTAATGCCAACCTCCAAAGATCTTTCTGCCACCCAGCTGGCTGTACTTGCTTGCAAGTAACTCTTCCCAACCAACTTGAAGAGGGTTCCAACTCACAATCAGTTGGTCAAGTTTGTAAGCAATAGGTATCAAGCCTCCAATCCCCTGGCCAAGAGTGCCACCAGCATCAAGGACCTTATCCTCAAAGATG
Organism: Entomophthora muscae; assembly: GCA_014839935.2. Taxonomy (NCBI): domain Eukaryota; kingdom Fungi; phylum Entomophthoromycota; class Entomophthoromycetes; order Entomophthorales; family Entomophthoraceae; genus Entomophthora; species Entomophthora muscae. Next base: position 309,064 of record QTSX02006429.1, read on the forward strand.
CCCTCAAGAAGACAGAGGATGGTGAGATGTTCCTGCTCCATGACAATGGGCAGGAAGTGGAGGATAGGATTATATCCTACACCACTACCTAAAACCTGGAGCATCTGCACACTGTTACCACCTGGCTGTGCAACAGCACATTTTCTACTTGCCCCTCTCTCTTCAAGAAGCTTTGGGTCCTGCATGGGCAGTTTAATGACCAGGTCATCTCCCTTGTGTTCTTTCTCCTTCCTGGTGCCAAGACCGAAGACTACACCAGAGCCTTCAAGATTGTCTGGGATGCTTTGAGCTCCCTTCCCACCAACCAGCTCCCCCTCCCACTCACGCCACAAGGGCAAATCCCTCCTCCGCTGAGAAGGATGAGTCCACCATAGCCGCTGAGCAGCTAGCTCATGCACGCTCACTTGGGCCAAAGGTTATCATAATGGACTTTGAGCAGGCTCAGTTCAGAGCCTTTGAGGCCATCTTTAATGGAAAAGTCCAGGGCTGCTTCTTCCATTTTAGGCAGGCTTTTGTCAAGAATCTCAAGAGTGAGAAGGACCTTTTTGATAAGTATCTTAACAATGGTAAGGGGAAGTGCCACTTTGCCCTGACTCAGTTTGCTGCCTTGGCTTTTGTGCGCCTGGAGCATACTGGGCTTGGCTTTGAGGTCCTCCTGGAGGATGCTTACATCAAGAAGCACTCCACCATCTTCAAAGGCTACCAGGATTACTTTGAGCGCCAATGGGTGGGCAAGAAGGTGACTGCCTGGAGAGGTAAGAGCGGGGCCTCTGCTCTTTGGAACTGTCAAGGCGCCTGCCTCAAGGGGGAGATGAAGACCACCTCTATCCTTGAGGTTTGGCATAAGCACCTGAAGGTGAAGTTTGGGACCAACCCAAAAAAAAACAAGTTCTTCTCTAAGCTGCAGGAGGAGCAGGCCTGGACTGTCTCCAAGTTCTGCAACCTGGCCAACCAGGTGGCCCCTAAGAAGAGGAAGTCCAAGGAGCAAGACTTACAGGAGGACGTGCAGAAGGTGGTCAAGAAAAAGTATAAGGTGGCAGAGATTAAGAAGTACCTTGAAGATGTTGCCACTGCTCTTGCTGGTGGCTTTAATTAGCCAAATAAACTTTGCTTTGCTTTGCTTTGTCTATATATTTTTTACTTTTAAACTTTTAATTTTATAATTTTTTGGATAGTAATAATCTTTTTAAGTATAAATGGTAAGTTTAAGATACAGTTTTAATGTGGTTTAGTAAGAAATATCTTATATTTTGTTAATTTATCTTTAAGCTATGAGATAATTTCAGTTATGCTTATATAAAGTATAATAAATTTGAATTAGAAATTTTTTATATTTGTAGTTATTATTATATATTAAATATCTTTATTTTTGGTTCATTGTAATTTTTAATTTTTATGGGAATAAAGAATAATTTTATAATAAAGAGTGTAATTTACATAGTAACCTGAAAAATAGTTGCTTATATCTCCTTATTCTTATTACTTATAGTAATTTTTTATTGCATTTTTAAACTCTCTGGGGTTATTTTAATATAATAATGTATTTTAAAATATTTTTTATATTAAAAATGTTCAGGGTAAAGTGTTTTGTTAATTAAAAAAGTGTCAACATCCAGGAAACAACATTTAGTAAAACCGGGTTGTCACTTTACTATAGTGTTGACATGGCCACTGTCAAAAATTTTAGTGTTGACATAGGCCCTGTTGCCCTCTATATAGTCCTTGTGGCCTTTGTAATCCACTGTTTTGAATCCCTATGGCCTTTGAAATCCACTGTGTCCAGTCCTTGAAAAGCTTCAGATAGCTTTCCCTTTTATAGCTTCGTTTTCCGTCCCTGTTTTTCCTCAGAACTCTTGGTTTCAAAAGCTTAAACTATCCATTTTCTTTTTTCTACAATATATTAAGCCTTTTATCCTACTTCAGTCAATTAAAATCCTGGATTTATGCTTCATTCCCTCATTTTTAGGCTTAAACTCTTCACTTGAAGAACTCAAAACAAGATAAAACTGGCTTTGACCTGCAGCCAATCAAACGCTTGGATTCAAAGATTTGCCAAACTGTTTACCCAATTGACTTGCTCTTGATCATGGCTCAAACCCGGCACTGTCTTGCTCTGGATAAACAGTTGCTCTGCGTTTTGAACAGCTTTGCCGTAATTCCTATCATATTTCTCCAGAAAAACTCAAGTTCTTCCACATATGTTTTACTTAAGGGATTTCTGAACCCTTAATTCCTCAATGTTTCTCCAAGTTTCCCTGCATTTTCTCAGTATTTTAGCACTTTGAACTTGCCTGTCACTTGCTTCTTTCCTTTTCAACCATTTTGGCGAAACTCCAGCCTTTGTTTTCATAGTTTCTCCATCCTGTTTCTGGCCTATCTAGCTTCAGTTTCACTCAAACACTTTCTAATAAATTTACAGCTTAAATACTGTAAACTACTTCCTTTTATCTTTCTCTTTCTTATATGATAATTATCTTCATCTTTTTATCATATATTTTTGGTAGCATTAATTAATTCTTTTGCTGCTTCTTTCTTATTAACAATCCTTTAATCAGAGTCCAAATCAGGCATTTCTGCTCATGCATCCACCTCTGCTAGTCCTTCTCCATGATCTTCTAGCCCTTAAGCTAGTTCTTCCTCATTCATCAGCTCACCTATCATATAGCCCTTCTTCTGAATTACCTAGTTTCTATCTGCATCATAAGCAATCTTGGTTCCAGTCCTCACTATGAATCATCCTGGTTCCATTCCTCATTATGAATCATCTTAATTCTATTCCTCACTATGATCTTCCATTCCCTTAACTAGTCTTCAAAGTGATCATAAAATACTTCTTACTAGTCTTCACTGTTGATAATACACTATGAACCACTGTGGTTCCCTTGTCAGTCCCCATTACCAATACCTCAGATTCAGGCAATAAGTCTACAAGGCTACTATTGTTTGATTGAGCCCTTGCAAGTGTCCTCCACTTAGGCCATTTAACCACAGACAATTCTCATGTCTGTGCAGTTGTGTTTAATCACTCAGGTGGTTAAGTCTGAGCTTTCAGGTGCAAAGTAATCAGCTTTACTTCCCAGAGGCCTGATCACACCAAGTTCTGCAGCTGCTTCCCCAAGAAAACTGCCTTGATGACACCTTCAAGAAAATATATGCCCTCCAATGCTCACTTTGGGTTCCCCCCAAAGCACCCAAGGAAACACAGACAAGGAAACTCTACCAGTCTGTTAGTTAAGGTTCTTGATCACAGACCTCCTGTAAGCGCACAAGGACACATATAGCTATCTAGCTCATCCCTTCCCTGGAAGCCTGTGTTACCTGCCAGGATCACATCATCAACCTGCCCTGGTAGCCCGTGTTACCCACCAGTCTGATCCACTCCCCACCCCTAGAAGACAACATTCCCTGCTGAGCTGGTCCATCACTTGCCTCTAGTAGTCACTTGTTACCTACTAGGCTGGCCTTACCTTCCCTAGTAGCCAATGTTCCCTACTGGGCCTCTACCTGTCAAAAGCCACTAGAATATATCTTGGCCAACATTAGCTCTGCCTGCAAAACCACCCAAAATGTGTACCGTCCCAACACTGTTGAGGGGTCAACATTTCTGACAGTTGAAAGAACGCATGGTCACTGCTCCCATCTTAAAATATCCAAATTGTAAAGGAGTGTACAAATTATAAACTGATGTCTCTAATTACACAATAGGAGGAGTAATCTGAATTCAAACTGAAGAAAATGACTTCCTCCCTGTAGCATATGAATCAAGAAAGCTGTCAAATGGTGAGCAAAGATATATGATACATGACAAGAAACTGATAGCTATTGTCCACTGTCTAGTGAAGTGGTGATGTTATCTGGAAGGTGCACTGATATTTAAAGTGTTTCCAACCACAAGTCATTGGTTTTCTTTAATACTCAACAACACCTATCTAGATGACAAGCTGAATGGATGAGCCTCATAAAGAGGTACCCTATGATTATTGAATACAAATCAGGAAAAGAAATGCTTACTGCAGATGCCCTGTCAAGGCTATACAGCAAAAATGTCCTTTGCGCTGACAGCAACCCTGACTGGCCCATGTTAATCATGGGGAATCTCCAAGAGGAGTTCCCATCTAGTACACCAATGGACATCCAAGAGAAATTCCTCAAGAATAAACATCTGTTCAAAAATGTATATGGTACTCTAAATTTCATACTACCAAGAGGTGACACTGTACCCTACATTCTGTCAATGCAAAAGATTAAAACAATCATTTGATATCACATAGATCTGTGGAACACCTGTAGCAGTAACTTGCATGAATATCTCAAGACACACTACTGGTGACCCAACATGCTGGATGACATCAAGGAAGTACTAGACCAATGTGAAGTATGTGAAAAGTACTCCAAACCAAGGCACACCCCAAGTCAGTAATGACAGTGTCAATCACACAGCCTTTCAAAGTGTTGTCACTGGATATTGTGGGACCAATGCCTAGAAATAACCAAGGCAAAAAGTACATTATCACAACTATCAACTAAGCAACTAGGTGGCCTTTAGCACAAGCCCCAAAAGAACACAAATGAAACAATGTAAGACAATTTATTAGTAAATAAATCATAGTTAAGTTCAGGAAACCCAAACTCCTAATTTCAGGCAGAGGAACTGAACTTAAAAGTATTGACACCAATGTCTAACTTGCCAAGAATGAAATAAAGCACACCATATCCAGCCCCCATCACCCACAAGCAGATAAAAGAGTAGAAAGACTAAATGACTCTCTAGTAGAGGCCCTCATTAAGCTATCTGCCAACAATCCAAAATCCTGGGTTGACATGCTGCTAACAGCGCTTATGGTGTGCAGAACACAAGTCAACTGTAACACGGGAAAAAGCCCATATGAACTTGTCTATGGGCATAAACCTGCCATTGTTAGCACTACCTCAGGACCACATTTACCTCTAACTAAGAAAGTGCCAGACAACAGTGATCCTTAAGTACACTCGCCAAGAAGAACCAAGAGGACAAGGAAAAGAAAGGGTTGAGAGAGAAGCAATCCCACTACAACAAGAATGATTCCAAATTAGTAACAAAATCTGGGTTGTTAAACACAACATGCACAAGTTGGACCCAGGATTATGAGGACCAGACATTGTCATATAAGTCAATCCAAATAACACCTACCTCACCAAAGGCATTGGTGCTCAAACAGAGGTCAAATGCATGCACCATGACTGCCTCTGTCTATGTAAAGCAAGAATAGCACAATTTAATTCCCAACTTCCTGTACCTAATGCAAAACTGAATCAATACCAAGCCCAAATCCCCAACACTCTCAAGAAAATTCCCAAGGTTTCACCTTCCAACACCCCAAGGGGAGATGTCAAAACATCTACAATTACTCCCTCTTGGGAAACTAATTCCCCAAGTGACTTGCCAAATGATTCCCCAAATGATAATTAAGTTGGTGGCACAGTTATCATTTGGCCATCTATTACAAGGATCAAACATTTTGAGTCATAAGCAGAACATAACTTGGACAAGCCGTATAACTACCATGACTTAAATGGACATTATGTAGCTTCCCATGATACTATATAATACCCTATATTAATATCAAATAAAGTATCATTCTCTTCTTAATTTTTCCCTTTATCTTGTTTATTATACTTCCCAGAAGTATATACTAGACATTTGGATCCAAGGAAGATGGCTCACTCTGTTTGGTTACTGACTACCAAATCCTAAAGAAAGTTACCATAAATAATTAGTACCCCCTACCACTAATTGACAACCTATTTGATACACTTGTGAGTGAAAAAGACTTTAGTAAGATTGATCTTATCACAGGGAATAACCAGGTCTGCATTACCCCCAGTTATAAAGAAAATACAGTCTTTCAAACACACTACAGATTGGTTGAGTGCCATATCATTAACTTTGACGTGACTAACACACCATCCACCTTTGCTATGCTCATAAATAAGGCGTTTGAAGAGTTGATTGGTAAGTGTGCTATGTTTTACCTTGACACTATCATTGTGTTCAGTCAGAACCAAACTACTCACTTTTGTCAAATCAGCAGGCTCAACCTGCCAGCAAGGTTCCAAGTAAGAGGGTTTGTGACCCGTGATCCAATTATCTGATTATCCAGTCACCCAAAGCCAGGTTAGGAAGTCAACTCAGATTTTTAAAAAAAAATAAGATGAACAAAAGCTGAGTCTCCATGGTGGATACCTTGTTTTAGCGCTTGACTCATTACAAGGCTCAAACCACCTCCTTCACTATCCCACTGTGTGATCAACACTATCATGTTCCTGTTACCCATAATTCACATTGACTATATAATACCTATCTCTCAATAAATAATATTATCTATCTTCTAAATATTTTTCCCCTTGTAACTCTGCTAAAACAGCACAGTTACAACACTTTCAACATCTCTGACCTGTACTAAATACCCTTTTTAAGCACCAATTGAAGGCCAAGTCCTCAAAGTAAAAATTCCTCAGGTCATAGTTGCTATTCCTTGAGCATACTATCTCTGCTCAAGGGATAAAACTCAATCCCAACAAGATCAAGGCAATCACTAACATTCCATCCCCCACAAATTTGGGCCAGGTGGATACATTCTTAGACATGGTTGCATACATGTATAAGTTTATTCCCAACTGTGGGAAACAGATTTCTTTTCTCACTGAGCTTTTAAGCACTAAACTGTGTTTTCAATTGACTCCTGATATAGATCAGGCTTTCAAAACTATTAAACAAAAAACTTACCACCACACTCACACTACAGTTTCCCAATTGGAACTTCCTGTATGAACTTGAGACTGATACCTCTGATAGGGCTATAGGGGATGTGCTGCAAGTAGAAACCAGGGAGGCACCTTTGTCCCAGTATCATAAAAGTCCAGTAATCTCACTGAAACAGAACAACACTATCCCATATACAACAAAAGCTAGCTTCAATTGTCCACTGTGTCAAGAAGTGGTGCTGCTACCTGGAGGGTGCCACCTTGGTTCTTAAAGGATCATAAGTCCCTTCAACACTTCAACACCCAGTTGCATTTGACCCAATGTCAAGCAGGATGGGTTGAACTCATTTCCTCATATCAACTCCACATAGAATAAAAGCCTGGAAAAGAGTTTGTCACTGATGAAACCCTCTCAACTCTATGTGCAAGATTCAAGAGAACATAATAGACTAGATCCTGATTGGTTGCTCCTGGTGTCACAAACCATTGACAAAAGCTTTCCCCCCAAGCATCACTGATATAAAAATGGGTACCATCATCAAGAACAAGCACTTGTTCACCAACTTCTAAAGGACATTACACTGTAAGATGTTAGATGTAATAATTGTTTCCTATGTACCCACACATCAAAGGGTGGACACTATCTTATGGTATCACAGAGACCTCAGCCATACCAAGAGCAGGAAACTGTATGAGTTCTTAAAACACAAATAATGATGTCCTACCCTGTACAGAGACATTCATGAAGTACTTGAGCAGTGTGAGTTATGCAAAATTTTTGCCAAAAGTGATACCCCCAAGTTGATACTATCCATTTACACCCTGCTACCCTTTAAAGTATGGGCGCTGGGGATTGTAGGCCCTATGCCTGGTGTTGTAACTGTGCTGTTTTAACAGAGTTACATGGGGAAAATATTTAGAGGATAGATAATAATCTTTATTGTGAGATAGTGATTATATAGCTATTGTGAATCAATGGATAGAAGGAACATGATTGGTGATCACACAGCTGGATGGAAGAGGGGGTGGCTTGATCCTGTTAATGAGTCAAGCGCCAAATTGAGGTATCCACTGTGAGGGATCATCATTTGTTCATGTTGATTGATTTGGTAATCCAAGTTGACTTCTGGGTCTGGCTTTGAGTGCCCGGGTAATCAGATTGCGGGTCACAAACCTGCTTGGTTGGAACCTTGCTGGCGGGCTGAGCCTGCGGTTTTGACACCCCCCGGCTGAAAGTTGTTCTCCTCAGGAGGCAGGTTGTCAGGGAGGTTGTCAGGAGCCCAGGCGTCATATTGAACCATTGTTGTTTGGTGGCCAGCAGGGCTGTTTCCTGTTGTTTCTGTCTTGCTTTACAAGGTTGTAGGCGGTTGTGGTGTAACGTCTTGTCCTTCTTGCGTTTCCCGAGCCCTTGCACGAGGTAAGTGTTATTGTCGTTTACCTTTAGGATTATTGCTGGCCCTACTTTTTTGGGTTGTAGTTTGCTTTTGTCAAAATTCATGACCCAGACTTTGTCCCCAACTTCATGTCTTTGACAGATGAGAATGAAGGTCTTTTGTAAGTGTTCCTTTTCTTTGTTTGCTTGTTTGCTGTTGGCCTCTATTATTTGAGGGTCAGAGCAAGGGGGGACTTGAATTGGGATTTCCAGTTTGGGCCCTGTCAATGCTTGAAAGATATTAGGCTGTGTGCTGTATACCAGTTCAAACGGGCTTCTTCCGGTGGATCTGTTCACTTGGGTTTGGCACACAAGTAATGCAGCTGGTAGCTGCTTATACCAGTCTTCAGGACTCCCGGTGGTGAGTTTGGCTAAGGCTTGCACAAGGCTACCATTAAGCCGCTCTACGTGTCCATTGGCCTGTGGATGGTATGGTGTAGTGACTGTGTTTAACCCCATTCTTGGTGAGGTATACATTGGTATCCTCAGAGGTCAATTCTTTGCCCCCAACAGTTATCAGGAGTTCTGGCTTTCCAAACTTATTGATTATTTCTTTGCCAATGAATTGTCAGACGTTGTTACTGGTGTGCAATTTCACTGCTTGGGCTACTGGCCACCTTGTTGCAAAATTGATGGCTGTGATGATGTATTTTTTGTCATTGTGCTTTCATGGCATGAGGCCCACAATGTCCAGAGCCCATACCTTGAACGGTAGTTGGGTTTGAATGGGGAGTACAGACTTAGGCGAGGTTTTGCTTCTGGCAAACTTTTTGCAGACCTTGCACTATTCTAGCACTTCCTGGACATTGCGGTATAAGGTTGGCCACCAGGCTTTATGTTTTAGGAATTCATATAGATTTTGGCTCTTAGTATGTCCAAGATCTGTATGGTAGCAAAGAATGGTATCAACTTGTTGATGTGTGGGAATGTAGGGAATGATTGTGCCATCTGACATCTTTCTGTGAAGAGCCCTGTATATGTCAGCAAAGAGGTGCTCATTCTTGATGACCGTTTCTTTGGTGATATCAGTTGTGCCTGCGGGAAACCCTTTGTCTTTTGTACAGAGCACCAGGAGAGGCCAGTCTGGGTCAAGCCCGTTCTCTCCCCTAGAAGTGCGGACATACAGGCAGGACAGGGCGTCTGCCATGGCAAGTTTGGCCCCGGGCTTATATTGGATGAGCATGTTAAACCTTTTTAAGATTTACATCCATTGCGCTTGGCAATGTGACAGGTTTGCTTGTGTCTTGAGATAGATGAGCAACTTATGATTGGTTAGTGCTGTGAATTCTTCCTGCTGTTCCAGGTAACAGCGCCATTTGACTAGGCAGTGTACAATGGCCAGTAGTTCTTTGTCGTGGATAGGGTATCAACCTTTGCCATCTGTCAATTTGCGCAACTTGTAGGCTATGGGTAGGAAATCACTATCACTATTCTTGATTCATAGTACTCCCCCAATGGATGCATCTGAAGCGTTGGTTTCCATCTGGTATTCTCTGTCTTGTTTGGGGTATTGTAAGATGGGTGCTGTTGTGAGATTTTCCTTGAGACGTCTGAAACAGAGGTTGCGTTGGGGGGGTCCATACAAACTTGGACTTGGCACCTGTTATGACAGACAAGGGGGCAGTCAAGATGCTGCAGTCAGGTATGAAACGTCGTACATAGGCCACCATTCCCAAGAAGGTGTGAAGTTCTGATTTGTCCTTGGGAGGTGGCATCTTGCAGATGGCTTGTATCTTCTGACTGTCAGGTTTGATACTGTCCTTTGAGACTATGTGTCCCAAGAAGGGTAGTTGCTCCCAGAAGAACTGGCATTTAGAGGGCTTGGCCAACAGTTTGTGTTGTGCCAGGGCCGCAAAGACTTCCTCCAGGTCCTTGTGATGCTGCTCTACTAAGGGGCTGTAGACAATGATATTGTCCAGGTACACGAGGGCGTGTCTGCCTATGTGTGGCGCAAACACTTCATTCATGAAGGTTAAAAAGGTGGACAGGGCATTGGTCATGCCAAAGTTGAGTACCACGCATTTGTAGGAACTGTATTTGGTGCGGAAGGCTGTCTTGGGTATGTGTTCCTCCTTGATACAAATCTGATTGTAACCTGCAGTTAGGTCAATCTTGGAGAAGACGGAGGCTCCTCCCAAGGTATCAAAGAGATTGTCAATTAGGGGTAAGGGGTAGCAATTCTTGATGGTGACTTTGTTCAAGGCGCAGTAGCCTGTGACCAGGCGTAAGGTACCGTCCTTTTTAGCCACAAAGAATACGGCGGCCCCAAAGGGAGACTGTGAGGGGAGGATAAGTCCTTTTTCTAGTGCTTCCTTGAGATAGGCACGCAGGGCGTTGTCCTTGTTTGGGGTCAGCCAGTAAATGGGGTGTGCCTTGGGTACGGCCCCCTTGAGTTGGATAGAGTGTTGGATGTGCTTCTCAGTGGGTAGCCCAGGTAATGCTTCCTTAAAGATTTCTGGGTGACGGGCCACAATGTTGCAATCTTGCGGCGTGAAGGTGTCCTGATGGTCCTTGAAGTGTATGATTTCATACTGGCAGGAGTCCCAGTCAATAGCTTTCAGCTTTTCCTTCTCCTCCAAGGTCTCTGTGATGCGTACAAAGACGTGGTCTTGTAGGAGTTGGTCTACAGAGTCTGGGTAGATTTGGTGGTTGACACCTTTGCGCTTGATGGTCAGCACTGAGGCCACCCAGTCTATGTGAGGGTTGTTTCTCTGCAACCAGTCTAGTCCCAGTACAATGTCAAACTTAGGGAAGTCAATGACGGGACCTTAGATGGTGGAGTGGAGGTTCTTGAGCATGACAGAGAAGGGAGCAGTTTCTTTTGTCACGGCAATGTGATGTTCATCAGCCAGGACCATGTTTTTAATCCGCAAAGGATTAGTGGCCAGCTTGAATTTATCCACAAAGCTGCTGTTGACTAAGGTTCAATCTGCGCCCAAGTCCAAGAGTGCTGAGTCTGTGTAACTGCAAAAGCAGAAAGGGTAAGACATCAATTTATTGGGATGTCTGGCAATGGTGTATAGGGCAACAGTGGCAAAATTGACTGTAGGGATGTAAAAGTGAGAATTCAAAAGTGAGAATGTAAAAGTGGCCATGTCGACACTTTTAAAATTTTAAAATCAAATTAAAACAGCTCATCTGAAATTAAAATTTATTATGGTCATATAAAATACTTTTTATTCATTTTCCCAACTAAAAAAGTCAAGAAAAAGTAATTAATTTATTATAAAAAGCCATTTTGAAAATTTAAAAAGTGTTGACATGGCCACTTTTACATTCTCACTTTTACATCCCTACAGTCAATTTTGCCACTGTTGCCAGTGTATAGCACCGGGTCTTCCAAGGGTACTTGGATCATTGGGCATTGGTCCACGTCCTTGGGTTGGTATTCATCATTGGGCAAGTCAGGAGTTACATGGAGAGAGCTTGGCTCGCTTAGTGCTCTCCCCGGGCTTTTCCCTCATATTGGTTGCCTTGGGTGGCAGTGACATGGAAATGGTTACAATTTGATTGGCCATTATTTCCATTCCCATTTGATCCCTTGATTTTGTGGCTGTTGTTGTTACCTTTTACTCCAGGAGGTGGTTGCAAGGAGCGCCCACTTGAATGTGAATCCTTGGGTCTCTCCCGTTTCCCAGTCTGTGCCTTGTGCAGAGGATTGGAGGTTTGTTCCGCTTTTTCTGCTTCACAATACAGGCTTTTTAGGTTGGTAACTTGGTCCAGGTTCACATGTCTCATTACGTGCAACTTGAGAGCGTCATTGTACATGAGGTGTGTTGCTGGCGTGTCAAAGGCCATGTTGGATGGGGCGCGGAGACAGAGTTCCTCATAGGCGCGGGTGAGTTCCTTCACGGTGCCTGTCTGGGTTAGGTTCTTTACTTGGCGTATGATCATGAGTGCCGTATCCTTAAGCACAAATCTCGCCAAGAAGTCCTGTTTGAAGGTGTCTCAGTTCTTGTCAGTGTGCTCTTTGTGCCACTTGTTGCACCAGGTGCCAGCGTCGTGGGTCAGACAAATGGAAATCTCCGCAATCCAAAACTGCCGTGGGCACTCCATCTGAGCCAACTTGCTTTGGGCAGACTGAATCCATGTGGCAGCATTGTTGTTGTTGGCCCCCGCAAAGGGTTCCAAGGCGGCGCTGTGAAGACTTTGTGCAACGTAGGCGGGCATGGTGGTCTTGTCAGCTGGTTGTGGCACTGATGAGGGAGCCTGAAAGAACCCTAGGGCAGATAGGGTGTTGAAGGCAGGTAGCGGGATCACTGTGTTTTGGTAGAGAACAAAACCATCAGGTATCTTGGTACCAGGAGTGTACAGCGTCCAGTTGGGCAGGAAGCCAGACATAATTCTGTCAAGGATTTGTTGGCCGCGGCGTGTGCGGGCAACAGGCGGAATTTTTCAAGATAAAGTAGGATGGAGAACCTACCTGTGCTACCAATGTCATAACTGTGCTGTTTTAGCAGAGTTACACGGTGAAAATATTTAGAGGATAGATAATAATCTTTATTGTGAGATAGTGATTATATAGCTATTGTGAATCAATGGATAGAAGGAACATGATTGGTGATCACACAGCTGGATGGAAGAGGGGGCGGCTTGATCCTGTTAATGAGTCAAGCGCCAAATTAAGGTATCCACTGTGAGGGATCATCATTTGTTCATGTTGATTGATTTGGTAATCCAAGTTGACTTCTGGGTCTGGCTTTGAGTGCCCAGGCAATCAGATTGCGGGTCACAAATCCGCTTGGTTGGAACCTTGCTAGCAGGCCGAGCCTGCGGTTTTGACACTGGAAATAGTATTGACAAAAAGTATATAATCACTGCTATTGACTTTGCCACACAATAGACACTGGTGAAGGCTTTCAAAACCCACACTGGTAAAAATTTTCAAATATTTATAGGAAAAGAAACAGTCAGTAAATTTAGAAAGCCAGAATTACTGATTAAAGATAAATGCAAGGAATTGACCTCCAAAGACACCAATGTATACCTCACCCATTAGGGCGTAAAGCATACAGTGATCACTCCTTATCACCCAAAGAAAAACAGCAGATTCAAACAATTAAATGGCAGCCTAGTACAAGCCCTTGCCAAACTCACTGCCAGGAAGCCTGAGACTGACTCAAACAACTAGCAACCACCCTCCTTGTGTGCTGCAATTGGGTGAACAGATCCACTGAGAAGAGCCCTTTTGAAATAGTATATGGCATACAGTTAAACATTGTTTAAGCCCTTTGAGGGCCAAAGCTGTAGATATCAAAAAATTTACTGTATTAATCTGACTCCCAGATAATCTGCGCCAATGACAGTCAATCAGACAGAGAGGAAAACAGTTACAAGACATATTTGTTCCCCTGAAAAACAAATAAAAAGTTGGTGATAAGGTCTGGTTAATACACACTGACAAGATCAAACTACAACCAGAGAAAGTAGGCTCCTCCATTGTTCTAAAATTAAATGACAACAATAATTACCTGGCACAAGGCTTGGGCAAAAAAACAAGACACAGTCCTGCACCACAACAGACTCTGCCCATGCAAGGCCTGTCAGAAACAATGTGAAACTATCATTCCAGCAACAAAACAACAGCTGGTAGAGCATGGAGCCCGCACTCCTGATGTTCTTCTGATAGACCTTCCCACAGAGGATGTCAAACTTCAGCTGGGGAGTGTCAAAACTGCAGGGTTAACCCCTGGCAAGGTTCTGCTCAAGAGGATCCATGACCCACAAACCAACTTCCCCATGACCTGTAGCCAAATGTAGAAGACAACTCAAATTACTAAATCCAGCAACAAGAACCGGTGACAATCCCAGCCCAGTGGACAGCTTTATTTGGCGCTTCACTCATGATAAGGATCACGCCACCCCTGCCTAATCCAACTGATTGATTATCACAATCTTTTTTCTCTTATAAAAATTTACCCCAACTATATAGTTCCCATATTTCAATAAAGATAACTGTGGGGTTCCTGTCCATCAGTCCCCAAAGTGTGTCCTGGGTCATAGTCAGGTGCCAGCTGGAAGGGGTTGTCATTCTCTAGTAAGGGAAAATGTATCTCAGAAATATGTATAGGGGTCAAAATAGGCTTTTATTCACTCTCAGAAGGAAGATTTCCTTAGAAACCTTCTGGTATATGGCCTGGGGGATCAGGGAAACAATATGGGTTTGTGTGACCATACAACAGTCACTGTTGAGTATTTAGCCAAATAAATACTCCAAAATATAAAGTTGCTCTGTTTTTGCTGTTTATTTCATGTAGATAGATTTGACTGGAATTCTTCAGATAAAGATTCCTGGAAACTTGGTATCTATATTTAATAAAAGAATATAATATGGGTAGTTAGTCAGGCCAGGCTAACTAGTAAAATTGAGGCAAGCTTAGCCTAAGCAATCTTGGGGACTAGGTGTCTCAAAAAACAATTTAATTAACCAGGAAGGTTAATTAATAAATACATGAGAATATAATTAATGAGGATTTAATTATATTGTTTAATTTCCTTGACTGTGTCAATAATTTTGGTTAAGGTTAACCATAAGTAAACCCCAAAATTCTGGGTTAAAAGTGCTGTTTTGGAAAATTCATTAGGTTAAAAGCGCTGCCTGGGAAAATGGCTGGGTGCTGTGGTGGCACCTGGTTCAAGTTTCAAAGCATTTTAATGGGGTTTAAGGCAAAAAAACTATTAAATGTAAATATAACTAAATAAAGGCAGTGATATCTAGGGATTCAGGTTTGATTAGATGGTTCCCAGTTGAAACACCAATAGCTGAGTTTTGGAATGTGTATATTCCACAGGGTTTTGGCGCTGGGAGCTGAGGAAGCTCCATGACAAATTGATACATTGAGATGAATGGCGTCAGGTGACTTCTTCCCATTGTAGGTTGATTCTCATAGGTTGAGAATTATTGGTGATCTTTTAGGTAAATATCTAGGTTTGGATGACTTGAATGTCATAGACCACATGATACAAATCATAGGTTGATTCAGGAACCGGAGGGGGTTTCAGCCAAACATGCCCCAAATGGTATATAAGCAAAAACAGCTAAATTTTAATAAAGATATATTATCAATTTTGATGCTTTACCATCAACTACTTTTCAATTATTATGTCTTCTTTGTTATCATTTAAAAGAGCAAAATTTGGAGTACTTTGCATGGAAACTGCTGCTGCCAGGAAAGAAGTTCCTACAAGTTTGCTAGAGGAAGCTTGGGCAAGTCTGGAGGTTACCAAGACTATGCCTGAGGAGTCTTTGGTGGAAGTAAAAGCTGTGTTTGAAGAATTGTATTCCAATTAATTTTCCAAAGAAGGGACTACTGCTCAAGGAAACCGGATCTATGTGTGGGATTCTTGGAACCTGTTAGTAGGATTTGACAAAATTTTATAACAAGTTAAAGCAATGGATAATTGTGAAATTGAGGCTTTAAGAGCAAGGGAGGATATGAGTGTTGAGATCATGGCCCATTGGTGGGATGAGAATAAAGTGTTGTCTCACAAAATTGCCTCCCTGGAGGCAAAGCTCCTTGAAGCTTTGTCAAAGGAAGGTACCAGAAATAAGTGTCAAAGGCAAGATAATGATAAGTTTTACTGGTTGGACCTGGATCCATCACAGTTTGCTAATACTTGGAGTCCTCCAAAAATATCTTGGGCTCCTTGTACTTGGTCTTAGACTCCTGCACCTTAGTCTTGGGCTCCTGCAATTTGGTCTTGGGCTCCTGCACCTTTATTTTGGGCTCCTGTGGTCTGTTCCAGCTCAGGCTTCTTATCCTTATCCCTGGCTGCTGTATCTTAGACCTTGACACCTTTAGCTTGGTCTTCAGCTCCTTTTGTAGTCCTAGTGGCCTTTGTAATCCACTTGATCCAGTCCTTGTCAAGCCTCAGATAGCTCTCTCTTTTATAGCTCCTTGTTTCAGTCCAAAATCTCTCTCAGAACTCTTCTTTTCCAAAGCTTAAGCTATCCTGTTTCTCTCTCTCTACAATATATTAAACTTAATAACTTACTTAAGCCAATGAAAGCCCTGAATTTTCTGCTTCTGCTCCTTATTTTTTAGGCTTTAACTCTTAAGTTAAAGCCCTCAAAACACTGATCAAATAAACTTCAACTTTCAGCCAATCACACGCCTTGATTCAACTGTTTTGCCAAAAAGTTTGCCCAAATGACTTGCTCTTGACTATGGTTCAAACTCAAAGCTGTCTTGCTCTGGGTAAACAATTATTCTGCATTTCAAACAGGTTTGCCGTGATTCCCGTCATGTTTCTCCAACAAATCTTGAGCACTTTCACCTATGTTTCACATAGGCGATCTTCAAACCCTTGATTCTTCAACGTTTTTCCAAGTTTCCCTACATTTTCTTCAACAGTTTGCGGCTTCAAACTTGCCTGTTGCTTGCTTCTCAACTCTCCTAGTTATTCTTGGCTAAATTTGCATATTTGCCCTTATAGTTTCTCTGTCCTGTTTCTGGCCTCTTTCTGGCTCCTTCCTGCTCAAACCAACCTTAATAAATTCACAGTTCAATCACTATGAGTAATTTCTTTCTCTTTACATGATGTTTGATTCTTTTATATCATATCTTTGACAGCTTAAAATCTTTATTTAACTGCTTCTTATATCAATATTTCCTCTCTTAGGACATCAACATCAGCATTCTAGCCTCCATTTACAATCTGGCTAGTCCTTCCACAACATCTTCTAGTCCTGCACTATCATCTGCTGGTCCTTCAACCAGTTCTTCAACTAGATCTTCCAGCTCTTTAGCTTAACCCTCAATCAGTTCATCTTAGTCCACAAGCAGCTTTGTTCAGTCCTCAAACAACTTATCCTCACTAGGAACCACCTTGGTTCCACCTGCACAATTAACTCTTTTTGGTTCCAACCTTCAACATGAACCAATAGTCCCTCAACTAGTCTTCACTGTGATCATACAGTCCTTTTTACTAGTCTTCTCTGCCAATCCCATGAACCACCTTGGTTCTTTATCTCAGTCCCTGTTACCAGATCCTGTAGACCCAGGCATGAGTCTACATTGAACTGGTGTTTGACTGGGCCCTTGCATGTGGCAATCCACTTAGGCCATTCAACCATAGATCAGCAGTGTCTATGCCATTTTCTTTACTCACCCAGCTGATTAAGTCTAGGCTTTCAGTCGCAAAGTAATCAGCTTTACTTCTCAGAGGCCTGATCACACCAAGTTCTGCAGCTTGCTTCCCTGAGCAACTGCCTTGGTGATATCTCTGAGCAAATCTATGCCCTCCAATGCTCACTTTGGGTTCTTCCCAAAGCTCTCATAGAGACATAAACAAGGACACTTTACCAGTCCTTTAGGTAGGATGCTTGCTCACAGACCTCCTGTAAGTGTATCAGGGTATGTAGAGTCCTCAGAGCTTGACCCCTCCCTGGCAGCCTGCGCTGCCTTCCAGGGGTCCAAAAGTTACAGCCCTGGTAGGCAAGTTCCCTACCATGCTGGCACACCGTTCTACCCTGGCAGCCTGCGTTACCCGCCAGGGTCTAAACATCTTCCAGTCTGAGCAGCACATGCTACCCATCAGGCTGGAACACTCCCCACCCCAAGAAGCTAAAGTTCCCTGCTGAGCTATCTCATTCCTCACCCCAAGCAGCCATAGTTCCCTGATGGGTGAGGACCTCTAGCCCACAGCAGCCAATATCTACTTCTGGATGGCAACAACACCTGCCCCTAGTAGTCTTTACACCTACTAGCTAGGCCTTACCTTCCCTAGTAGCCATCATTCCCTACTAGACCTCTACCTTCAACAAACAACCAAACTTTTAATTGGCCAACATTAGCCCCGCCTGCAAACCACCAAACATGTGGACTGTCACAGTAACTATCTAGTTTCCAACCATTTTCTCTTGTGTAACTTGGCTAATACAGCACAGTTACGGCAATAAAAATGAACCCAAATCTATTGTAAATCAATATAAACTTGTTGGGTTTTAATTTTGTTTACCTCTGACTTCATTTTGTTTAAATCTCAGTTGATTTCAGTTACAGATGAGTTATCTTTGTTCAAATCCAAGTTTTTTGGCTTGGGGCCATAGCCTTGAAGACTACTGTATCTTCTCAGGATTCTGGTGTTATTATTTCTTAAATACTGAATCCCCTCTTTTACAACAGACATGAAATCCAGTTAGCTTGATTTTTTATCTGCCAGATTTATAGAACTCGGAAGAAAAGGGTTATGTTGATAGGGTATTCATTTTTCAAGTAAGGACTCTAAGCAAAAGGCAAAGTCTGAGTAGCAACTATGATCAGCACAAGTTATGAAATGCTCACCAAGGCCATATTTAGCCATGGAATTCAATCCTAATAAACGCTATTTCATCAAGAGCATTGCATCTTACACATATTCATAATAAAGTTTTATGAAAGTTTAAGGATATTTAAAGCAAGAGACTGTGAAAATATCACTTAAAGATACCAAAAGGGAATATGAAAATTATCAGGACTAGATTTAAGATCCTCTGAATGACTTGATTAACAACACAGCCTCTAACACACTTAGAATATATTTCACAGCACTTAAGATTGCCTCCTCTTGGCATTTAGTTTTCTCAAAATAGCAAGATTAGAGAACCCAGCAATAGTGCCTTGTAATCTGGGACTATGTAAAACCCTTTAGTATACCAAAAACTTTGCCTTCAAAGTATCTTTTCAATCGCTAATATAACCAGATAGACATCCCTGGTACCAAGCTTCAACTATATAAGACTAACAATATTCAATAAAAGTATACAGCGTTTTTCATGTATTTTCCTGACTCAATGCCTTCTTGCCCCTTTAACTTATCTTGTATACTTCCAAGAAGCATATGCACAGCATTGTTTAATATATAACTTACTTTGCTAGGCAGAAGCTATTTTAGATTGAAGTTTACTTGGCAATGGGATAAAACTAAACAACCGAAGCTTATATTTATAGATAAGGTTTAGCATTTTAATAGTAGTATTGCCAATGCTGCTATCGGAAACTAAAATGAGGGCTTATGTGCACTTCATACATTGGATACCACAATGTTGTTATTTCAATAAAGGCTTGATTTTATTATAGCACAACTTAATGAGCTTTTATTCTCTGTAGATCCAGGTTTAAGGCATAAGTAGAGGTAATCAGTTGTAAAGGGTAGCCTGGAAGTGATTGGAGCTGGATTGGGTACGCTGTAAAATTTTAGAAAATATTGGAAGGCTTAATTGCAGAGAGATTTGGTATATGCATATAATATCATAAATATGACTGCAATCCTATAAATTAAGGCCAGATTGGCAGCTCAATATTACACATATTAAATTTCTTATAAAACCAGCCACCAAACCCCATCGATATCAATGAAAAAATGGTTTTGATAAATTTCATTGACAACAAGCATTGAGCTATTTATCCTAGAATAGCCTTTTCTTAGTTATAGACAGTTCAAGCAATATTAAAAGTTAGGTTCATACAATGCTTGCCCTTTGGCAATAGCTTAATCTACTTTGTAATCTAGCATGTGAATAACATTATTTGGAGTAATTGAATACATCCTCGAGATTCTACAAAACTTTGGAGCCTTAGAGATATACTTTTAAAGACCAATATGGCCTTAAAGCACCAAGGAAAACTGGCCGAGCTGAAGACACTTAAAAGTTTATGTTCTTTTAGACACCCAGCTTTGCGATAAGAATCTATTATAATATACACTGAAAAGCACAGATTTCTTGTTCCAACTAGGAAATAAATCTTGGAAACATACTCAAGTTGAATTGTACATTTAGCCCTGAAGAATTTTCAAAAGTAGCGTAATAATGACATGGAAAATTGGCATTTTATCACTTTAATCTGGTTCAGGAGTTGAAATATGACATAAGCTATCTGGGGTAGATAATCAATCATCAAAAAAAGCAAAGTTCGATACATCACCTTTGGAGACTTGATAAGATCAAATCATAGGTTTTTTGAGTCAAAATGACATACTCCTCAAACAGACATCCTTCACAAAAACTCTGCTGCATTGCTAAAGATAAAGTTGCTGATATGAACAAAAAAATAAAACTTTAAGAGCCTTTCTTTAAAAGACAAAAAACCGCAACTATCAATTGACAATTCTAAATAGCATGGAAATGCATAAAATAATATCGTATATTCCTACTTTAAAATAGTTAAAAAGAGGCGTTTTAAAAAGACTAAAATGATTTTAACAAAGGATCTAGTGCCATTAACCTGTATTAAATGGCCTTAGGGGCGAGAGAGACGACTTTAAGCCAATTCTTTTGACGAAGTTCTTTGGCTACTAAGCCAAGTACGCGCGTTCCAAGGGGCTGTTTAGCATTATTTAAAAGTACGCAAGCATTATCATCAAAGCGAACATATCGTCCATCTGGGCGGAGGACTTCTTTTTTTGTGCGAACAACAACAGCACGTCTCACATCACCCTTTTTCACTTTAGCTACAGCAGAGTTGGAACGAAGATTTGTATTAAGGGGCTTGGCCTTCTTAACGGAAACTACAATCTCATCGCCAAGAGATGCGACAGTAGCCCCACGCATAACTTTGATGCACTCAGCAACGAGCGCGCCAGAGTTGTCAATGACGTTAAGGTAGGTCTTTAGTTGAATCATAAAAGAAAGTTGAACTTAAGATATGCAAGCCAATCTACTTGATCTTGAGTAAATTTCTGAAGCACTGATGCTGAGAAAGTTCGAAACAACCATTTTTGGCCGAAGAGTTTACTGTCCATTAAACATGCTGCAAACTTAAAGTTGAATTTATATTAGAAAGGCTCCAGCTTCACACTCAACTTAATAACGTGCTTCAAAGTTCACCTTGAAAAAGGTAAATTTCCATATATTCATGGGAAATCATTGCTTGAACCCCCTAGTTTCGATGAGGAGTCAATAACTTGAATTTAGTTGCCTTTGTCTACATAGATTTAAATCATAACCTGGAAATCATGATGTGCTGCTGCATGTCCACATGAAAGAGGAATAGTGCAGAATCCAAGATGAACATATAAGCTTCAATAACAAGCATGCTGTTGGATAAATAGTTTGGTGTGTAAAAAATTGGTTCGCTTTGTTAGACAAAAACATTTGAGCCTTTAAGTTCAAGCCTCATAAAGAGGTGGTTAAGAAGATTTTCTGTCAATTATCTTCCCACTAGCCAATTTTTAGTTATGTAAATAAAAATACCCTGATTTTCTTCACTTTTTTTAAAAAAATTCTGTAATGAATTAAAATCAAAAAGATAAATATGGGTTATTATTTATTAGGTTAAGCCAAGGTGTCAGTTTGAGCATTTTAAAGCCTGTTAACTGCTTTGGTATTATTTATTAATAATGTTATGTTTTTGAACATTAATTTATTCACAGCTTTATTGAAGAATTTTTAAAAGTGCAACAGATACAAATAATAGAAATATGTTTTACTTCTATAGTGGTTTCTAACCTGTTGATATAAACAAAAATAGTTCAGTTCAGCCACATAGCAAATCCCAACCTTTTTGATATAAATAAGAGTAAATCCCACATAAAATGTGTGTTGGTTGGGGAAAGTGTCCAGATACACAACAACTTATGTAAACTGGGAACAAATAAATGATGGTTCAACAACAAATATGCCAAGCACCAGAACAAATGGATTTTGGTCACAAAACAAAGCTACTATGTTTACTATGTTTTTATGAATGCATGGAACTCAGTCACAAAAGTTAAAAACTTGATCCAACAACGGACCCCATTAGCAACTGAAACAGACATCAAAAATATCAAATATCAAAACAAATGAGTGAATCTATAATACTGTTACCAGCTTCTCCTAATTAAGAGACACACTATAGAGCAGAAAATGGAAATAATTGTTCTGAATGTTTGTTTTTGGATTTAAATTATCAAATAAATCAAATCTATCAATACATACAGTTACAAGTGCCCATTTGCAACCAATCATAATTAATATATAAATTTTATAACCCAATTTGAAATAAATGGAAGTGACTACAAGCTTTTATGCTACTAAATCTAGACAGATAAAAATTATATACAATAAGTCATATAAATAATTAAATTTAATTTTTATACCAAAATGGACACATCTGTCAGGATCACTCCTGACATGGCTCTGAATGAGGAACAAAGCAAAAATAAGCACAGTCTAGTGCAAAAGGGGAGAATCACAAAATACCAGATTGAGATATCCCTGCTTCATTAAGCATGATGCCATGGTTGCATAGATAATGTAATTCATGCAACCATATCTCAGCCGCTAATCAATGGATGCCAATGCCCAAACTTGCATTCAAGAGCTCTTGACAGCGCCTACAATTTATCTTAATAGATTAAGTCAAGTCAAAAATCCAATCAAGTGCTAAATTGAGAAAAAGCAAACCCCCTGCATGAACTCCTGCTGCATGAAATGATGTCATCTATGCAAGTGTATCCCAGCAAATAAAAAGCAAATTGATTGATGAGCCACTTTTTTATAGCTCTTTGTATTTCTAGCATAATTTTATAATGAATGAGTACTCATTAAGAGCCCACATATCCCTTAAAATTGACTGGAACACAAGACCTTGAACTAATGAACTGCAAGTTCATTAATACACTATGCACCCAAAGTTCACATTAAATTCCTCCTAATCATTGATTTTACTATAAATAAACACCCTGTCAGGGCCCAGAATGCCCTAGACAATAAGCTAGACTACCTGGAGATAAAACAACCAGCCACATGGAAAGCATTGCCAACAGCCTTCCTAGAAGGAAACCCCCTTTCTGACCTCAAATGGCCAGGGGTTTGCAAGGCCCATGTGCCGCAAACCCTGGCACTGAAATTAAACATAAAATTGTGTCCCTTTGCTATCAGGAAATGGTAATTGGGAAAGCAATTGTTTGATTATGCAATAAGGCGCTCAATTGCTTGCAGGGTTTAATAATAGCTGTGGCACCTCAGCATGCTGCAGCCAAGCCCATGGTCATGAAGAAACAGACAATGCCCTTCCCTCCCCAGGTCCTAGTGCATAATTTTCCAAGCCATTTTGCAAGTATCACCAAAAATGATGCCCCCAGGCCTCTGGTGGCACAAAAGGCTAAGTATTCCTCAGTAAGTATAAGTAGTGAGGAGGAGAAGCCTTTCTCACTGTTGAAATATTCAAATAAACAACTTTATGCCCAGGACCCATTATTTTCTTGCAGGAATTATCTATTTTTGAACCAATATAATCTTTCTGTTTGCATCTATTTGCAAATCTACCACACAATACACCCGCACATATCCTTTCCCTCCTGGTTCTGCTCCGGTCCACCTGGTTACGCCACATTGCGCCATTGACTTGGAGTTCTTCCCCCCTTACCAGCTGGATCTTCCTCCTGGACATTTTAGAGGCCCAATTTCTTCTATAATGAAGGTGTAATACTCAGATACAGTAGGTACTACTTTCAGCTGTATGGCAGGAGGTTGACAAATTGGAAGCCAGTCAGGGTGGTGATAATTGGGTAGATGGTCATCAACCAGCGGAAGACCTTGGTATGGATGTTTTATCTTCCAAAGCTCCCTGCAAAGTAGGTTAACACATAGTACATGGAGGTGAGCACCAAAATGGACAGCATGGAATGCAGGGACACCAGGGGAGGCCAGGAACCAGTGTGGGAGGAGTTGAGTTGTCCAGGGTCATAGTGGGGATCATGACCTAACCCTTCTGATGAAGGTCTGAAGAACTCTGGTCCCTGTTGATAGCCTCCAATCCCAAGGCAAGCTGTAAAGACAGCTGTGAATATGAGATGGTTCATCTCCCTTGGATTGGAGGGGTTTGGCTGGGGCTAACTAGTTAAAGTTGACTTAAGTTTTAAGTAAGATTTAGCTGTATTGAGGGTATTAAACTCAATAATAGCACAGGCTATTACTGAGGAGGGCGTCCCTTATTTATAGTGCTTCCCACTGTGCAAAGTTTTGCAGGTGGGAATGAAAACAAGGGAGTTGAGAACCCAAAAGTTTGGAAAATGTGATTGGGGTTTGGGTTTGAGAAGGTGGTCAAACTCTTGTTCTTTGACAATCTGTTGGGGGTTTGGCCATTATTGACTAGAGCCAATGATTTTCCCTGGATATGGAGTCAGGTGATGGTGAAGACTCATGGAAATTTCAAAATCTATTTTTTTTGGAGGCATGGTTTGGCTGGGGTCTGGACTCAAGCATGTGGTTTGGTCCTCTGAATTCCATTGGTTTGGAGTAGAATTGTTCTTAAAATTTGAACCCTGAGTTTCTCCTTCTTCTGAAGGACCAGAATATTTTGTAGAATCTGAATCCTGAATTTGCCCTTCAGAAGAAGGGCAGGAATTGGCCAGTAATTTCCCCCCTGCAACTAAGGACTTTTCTGATTGGTTGCAGTATATGGGGACTTCTGATTGGCTGTGGGGTGTGGCATGGGACCTGGGTGGGTGGCTGGCAGCCAACTGGGACCTGGAGGGCAAGCAGGTGGGCTGGGGGCGGGCCCGCTGGTGCCAGGCTGGGCAAGCGGGTGGCTGGCAGGGGGCCTGTTGGCGGCTGGCTGGGAGGCTGGCGCCTGCGCGGTCGCGGCGGGCACCTGCCCAGATGATAATTTATTCCGGTGGTTGTTAAATTCTGTTTTTTCCTTTGTTTGATTTTTATTTCCCCCAATTAAAGGGGGAAGTCCTTATTAAATTTCTCCTCTTTAACAGGAAATACTTATATTCTTTTCCAGCATTGTCCTCCAGTAAGTATTTGGTTTATGTCAGGAATATTCCTGACAGAAGGAGATCCCCTCCACTCTTCCCTTGCCCAATGCGCCTCCTGCCCAAGACTTCTGTAATACCCAAGCATGGCAGGTACTACCTGTAGCAGGTACAGAAGAAGATTGTCAGTCTGGAACCCTTTCAGAGCAGTGACAATGGGGTAAATGGTTGTCAATCATCAGAACACCTTGGCATGGGTGTTGTATCTGCCAAAGCTACCTGCAAATTAGGTCAATATGTAGTAGGTGGAGGTGTACACAGCAACAGAGAGAGTGGAAAGGGTGACACCAGAGGAGGCCAAAAACCAGCGTACAAAGTTTTGAGTTGTTCTAGGTCTTTGTAGTACCTTTGGCCCAACCCATCTAGTGAGGGCCCAAAGGCAGCAGACCCTTGCTGATACCCTCCAATCCCAAGGCAAACTTGAGAAAAGCTGTGAAGATGAGATGGTTTATCTTCACTTGGTTGGGGATTGAGGGTGAAATTAGCTAGTCTAAGGTTTAGGCTTAGAGTGGGGATCTAAAAGTTAGTTTATTGAGGGGTATTGCTCTAAATGATAGCACAACCTATCATTGAGAGGGGATCCTTTATTTATAGTATCCCCCACTTGCAAAGTTTTGCAAGTGGGAGTGAAAACAGTGGATGGGTGAACCCAAAAGTCTGGTGGGTGAGGGTTGGAATTGGGCAATTGAAATAGGAACAAACCCTTGTTCACCTGCAATCTTTGGTTGAATTGGAAATTCTGGGTTGGAGCCAACAAGCTCTGGCTGGTCTATTGTTAGGAGGAAAAAAAAGGGTCCAGGATACTCATACTACCTATCTTTATCTTGGGTGGCAATATTTGGCATGAGTCTGGCCCCAACCATGTGGTCTGGGTCCCAGATCCCCATTGGTTGGGGCCATTTATGGATGGTCACATTTTGGGAATTAATTTCAGGTTGCTCTGGGTGGCATGGGTTGTCCTCTATTTTTACCCTTCTAAAAGAGTCTTTTTTGATTGGCTACTAACATTGATTGAATCTGATTAACTGGAGGGGAATGGGGCCTAAGACTCAGGTAGGTGGTTAGCAGCAGGACAGGACCCTAGGAGAAAGCAGGAGACTGGTAGCAGGCTTGCTGGCAACAGGCTGGGGCCTGGGGGTGCACGAGCAGGCGCCTGCCCAGATGATAAATTATTCCAGGCTTCATCAAGTCCTGTTTTCTCTTTTAATTTATTTTCCCATTTAGGAGGGGAAAATCCTTCTTTTATTGAGGATTATTTGGACCTGAAATTCCTTTCCTGCCCCAAATTGGCACAATGATGGAAATTTGGTTGGTGTCAGGAATATTTCTTCCCAAGACTTTAGTAATTTGGAGTTCATCTACATCACAGTATTGTGGCTGGCCAATTAAGTCATGCCCCATACTGGAAGTTGGAGCACTTTAGCCACTGCTGTGAATTATATATTCAGGATCTTGCCAATTGTGTACATGGCCTTTCAGGCCCGGCCTGCCTCCCCTATAGGAGTCCAGCCAGACTCTGGTATGAACTGTGTCACAACCCTTGAATATTTGATTGTGTAAGCTATTATTGAAGCTCTACCCAATCTTTCTATCTATTTACCTCCATCCATTATAGAAATTAATTTCTGCTATTCCTATCACAGCTGGGCTTTACAGCATCAGGACAAATGAGCCAAATTTAAATAAGTACACAGTGGATGTGGTTGTCCTTATAGATAAGAGAACAGAGTGACTGGATCCCAGGAGGTAGACAGTGAGAGTTGTGCTGAATCAAGTGATGAAACCTAAATCACACAAAAACAATAACAAACCTGGGCAGCCAGACTGGAAGAGCAGCTAACATCAACCCCAAAGTCCCAAAGCTGACCAGAAAACACACAAAAGCACAACCACCAGAACATTAAATGACATCACCATCAAGAGGGTGTCCTTGGTATATGGCCATGTATACCACCATGATAGTATTTCTGCCACTATTATAGAGAGTGTAAAGCCTGCTCTTGATACTTCCTATAAGCCTTACATGAGTGATGTCAAAGGGCAAGACAATGAAAATGAGCCACAATTTTATCAAACCACTGATGGGCAGAAGGTGCAAAAAAGGGTTTCTGTGTTCTTCAGCCAAGTGCACATGTCCTGCATTGTAGCAGAGCCCGCAGAGTTGCTTCCCAACGCCAAAAGCCCAAATACAGTGTCATCACAAACTCCACCTGCAAGACCTTTGTCAGTTTTATCAAGGAGACACAGGACTACAAGAAGGCCACAGCTATTGCTGATATTTTGGCAAAATCTGCTCATTAACTGCATAGTATGTTCTTGAAAACAGGTTCTGTTTTCATTTTAGAGAAATTCCAGTGCAAGCCAGACCTCTTGGTTAAGGAGTACAAATGGACCATTTGTCAGTGAATCAACCAAAACTGCCATCTTGAACCAGAAAATATACAGTCAATGGTTAACACCATTTTTGGAATCAAGGCCTCAATTCTGCCTATTATCATGTGGTGAAGAATATGATATTCTCTTGGGAAAAACTTGGGTTTCTCCATACAATCAGAATAGCCCAGCCAATATTGATAATTGTCAAAAATACACCAAGACGTAAACTGCACTAAAATACAATGAAACAGTAAAATCTATTAAATTGATAATGAGCGCCTTTTGGGGAAGCTTCAAATATGGAATTAGGAGAGAAGAGAAGTATCTTTTATTGGATAATATTTTAGACTTATATAGATTGGGCTGTGGCAGAGATTTAGTTGGATTGAACCTATGGGTTGGTCATGTGCAGGATGGGTTTGAGCCACTGGATACTTGGATTGTCATGTGATATTTCTTGGTTACTATTATTGGTATGTCAAACAGTATATTGGAAGGGCATCAAATTGGGCAATGGCTGGATGTTAAGTAGGTTGGCGGTAGCCAGAATGCTTGTACATCCAGACCCTTGACACCCCCTTAAGGGGTTACTATGGTGCATCAGGAGGGGGCTTTGTTTTAACAGCTGCCGCCTGATACTCCTGGAGCTGTTTACTAGTTGGAACCAGTCTGGTCAAATGTTCTCCTTTACTAAGGTGGAGACAGGTTCTATGATATTTTTTGACAATTGGGGTTTTAGTACCTTGGAATTTTACTAGATAGATGTTGTGATCTGATCTGTACTTGATGATTCTTCCTGGTCCCCTGTGTACTGAGTCTAGTTTCTTTCTGTTGCCAGCTAGAACCCAGACAAGGGAGTCAATGGGAAGTGGTTCCTCTGTGGAGGTTAACTTTTGTGTTTTGAGCCTTTTTATTTCTGCTATTTTAGCTTTGAGGTGTATGTGTTGTAGATTTGGTATTTGTTCTACTATGGGGGGTTTCCCAGGGGAGATCTTTATGTATGGATGCTTGTTGCAGGTAATTATTTCTGGTTTGTATCTTTAGGTTAGCTCAAACGGTAAATAGCCTGTTCCTTGATTGGTGTGGACCTGGGATACTAGTAATTCATGTTTCACGTATAGTGGCCATGTGTCTTTGGCTTTGACATCCATTATTTTCTCCAGGGTTCTGATAAGGCTGCTGTTCAGGCGTTTAACTCTGCTGTTGGCCTGTGGCCTTTAGGGCGAGGTTGTGGAGTGTTTGATGTTCTTTGTTTTTAGATTGTCATTTACTATGTGGCCTGATAACTTGATTGCTCCATCAGTTATGATGTAGTCTGGAGTGCTGTAGCCAGCTATGATTTCTTTGTTAATGATTTGGTTTATTAAAACTGCTTTATGGTCCTTTGTTGCCCAGCAGATGGGCCAGTGTTTAGCAAAGTCAATGGCTACAATTAAGAAACGTTGATTTGTCTTTGTTTCTGGGAAGAGGCCCACTACGTCTAGCCCCCAAACCTTGAATGGTTCAGGGTCCAGTACTGGGTTAACCATTGGCTGGGGAGCCTTTGTGCTGGCATATTTCTCGCACACTGTGCACTTTTTCAGAACATCAATTATATCTTGTTTAAGATTGGGCCACCATACTATCTCTTTTAACGTAAGGTATATATTATTAGCCTTTGTATGTCCTAGTAGGCAGTGATGTCTTAATATAGTGTCAACTCTTTGTGCAAGTAGTATTTAGAGAAAATGGTTGTCATTAATGATTCAGTATGCAGTGCCATTCAATACATGGAAATATTTTTTGTTCCTTACTAATGTATTGTGGGTTAGCTGGTGTGTTGAGGGGTCTTTCCCTTTGGTTTTATACTCAGTATTATATAGGTTTTGCCAGTCAGGGCCCAGGTGGTCAGGATGATTCTCTCTAGGCTGACATAGTCTAGGGAGAGCATCAGCTGAGACCAGCTCTTCCCCCTTTTTGTATTGGATGTCCAAATTAAGCTGCTCCAGCAAGGACATCTATTTGGCTAGTTGCCGTGCAAGTGCGTTCTGAGCTTTGAAATAGATTAAGGATTTGTGGTCAGTTAGTACTCAGACGTTTAGATGTCCTTCTAAGTAACATCTCCATTTATTACATGTGTGATATATTGCTAGCAATTCCTTATTGTGTATTGGGTACCTCTTCTCAGTGTTGATTAGTTTTCTACTTTTGTAACATACTGGCAGGAAGTCTTACTGCCCTGGCTGGCAGATGCGCAGGACTGCACAAATGGCGGTGTCACTGGCATCTGACTCAAGCTGATAGCACCCGTTGTTATTAGGGTATTTCAAGATTGGTGCTTCAATCAAAGCTTGTTTTAATAGTTGGAAATTCTTGTCGCATTCTGGTGTCCAGATGCATTTCTTTTTGGCATTACCCTTGGTTAAGTATTGATTGATGTGGTGAGCTTTCCGCAGTCTTTGATGTATTTCCTTAGGTAAGCTACCATTCCAAGAAAACATCTAACTTGTTTAGCAGAGGTGGGGTGTTGCATGTTATTTATGGTTTTATTTTGTCTGGATCTGCTTTGATGCCACCGTTGAAAACAATGTGGCCCAAGAACAGGAGTTTTCTTTTCCATAAATTGGCACTTGCTGGGCTGGGCTTGGCATAAAGTTTGTGCTTTGCAAGTTGATTGAGTGTCTTGCAGACATGTGTGAGGTATTCCTCTTTTGTTTTTGAGAATATGATGTTGTCAAGGTAGCATAATGTATTTGAGAGACTGTTTAGTGCTTGGTTTATCATGGTGACAAACATTGTGGGAGCCTTGGTCATCCCAAAGTTCATTACCCTACACTCAAAGGATCCAAATTGCGTACAGATCACAGTCTTTGGTATGTCCTTTTCCTTTACTTCAACTTGGTTGTAACCTGAGGTGAGGTCAATTTTGGAGAAAAATTTGGCTCCTGAGAGTCTTGCAAACATATCCTCTATAAGTGGAAGAGGGTATTTATTATTTACTGTGCTTGCATTTAGTGCTCTGTAGTCAGTTACTAGACGCAGAGTGCCTTCTTTCTTCTTTACAAAGAAAACCGCTGCCCCCCACAGGGATTCAGATGGACAAATGAATCCTTTGGCTAGATTGTCCTCAATGTGGGCTTTAAGTGTTTGGGTATCTATGGGGGAGAGTCTGTAGAGGGGTGCAGGTTTGGGCATGGCTTTGCATAAGTCAATGCCATGTTTGACCTCTTGTTTGGGGGGTAACTCTGTGAGTTCTTCCTTGAATACGTGAGTGTATTCATTCAGGAGTGCCACAAGTTCTGGGCATTGAATCTTTTGTGTTTGTATATTATTAAATTTGGAGTACCTCATTATGTGGAGGGTACTGTCTTTGGTTAGATGTTCAGATTCATCTTTATTTATGACTTGGACAAATACTGTATCTCTTAGAATCAGGTTGTTGGGTTCTTTGAGAATGTTGAAATTGACTCCATTGCGTTTTATTGTCATGGTTTTTGTTTTCCAACATACACTGGGATTCAATTGGGTGAACCAGTTAATGCCTGCTACAATGTTGTAGTTTATGTTGTCCATGACAAGTTCTTTGATGGAAGTTTGTATGCCTTGGAGGTCAATTCTTGAGGGTGTTGTTTTGCCTTTGAGTAGAACCTTTGATTTATCTGCCATTCTGGCGTATTTGAAGTTGGATTTGACAACTGGTATTTTGTACTTAGTTACAAATGGTTTGCTAACCATAGTGTGTTGTGCACCAGAGTCAAATAAAACTTTATGTGTATATGATTTTTAAGTGCATGGATAGACAAGAAGTTGTGAGCAATCTTTAATTTTTATGTTTATAAAAAGGGAGTATTGTGGGACACATGGGATGCAAGCAGCAAAGTTTGTGCCTTGGTACAGTTTCTTGTCAAGTTGAAGGGGAGACAGAAGCACTTAAGCCTATTCCCCTCCTCTTTTCCCTGTTCCTCTGTTTTGAGACCTTTGAGGTCAGAGAATGTGGGGTCAGATTCATAGTGGGTTGCTATTTCAGCATTGTTTACTTTGGCGGTGTCCTCTTTCTTGGGACAGGAGCAGTTTGTGCTTTGGCTGTGATTGTCATGGTTGCAATTGGAGTTGCCGTTGTTATAATTGGTGTTTTGGCGTTTGTTGCCATTGGAGTTTTCTCTGCCATTGTTGTTTGAGGATCAATTGCCGTTGCGTGCAGCATATTCCATGTTTGCGCGTTTTGCTGCGTGCTTGGCTTCTGCAATGAGCGCAGGCATGGAGGTGTTGGCCTCTGGAAGGATGAGGGAAGCAACAGAGGGTTTCATTCTGTTGATGAATGAGGCTCTAGTGTGTACATTGTCAGCTTGTGTTAGTTTTTGGATTTTGTGTGTATTTCCTCAAATTCATTGGCGTAAGCTGTGATAGTGGTCTTCTGAGGAAGATCACTGAGCTGTATTGCAATGTCTTGGAGGGATTCAGTGACGCAAAAATTGTGCGTGATGTCCGCTTTGAACTCTTCCCAGTTGTCAAGCTGGTCGTCAGTTTGTGAGCCAACCCAGGTGGCAAACCAGTTAGCTGCGGCCTCGTACAGGCGCTTGCTGGCTTCCTAGACCCATTTCTCATGGAGGATGTGGCTGGTGCAGAGTTTAGCAGCTGTGTGATCTAGCCAGTTGATGATGTTTTCTTTGTTTTTACCAAAGAACTTGTCAATACCAATGTATTTGGTGTTGGTAACTTCACCTGTGGTAGGTGGTTGTGTGTTTGTTTGTGGTTGAAGAGAGCAACTGTATGAATTATCTTGGCGCATGCTTTGGGCATGACCAGACCTTCAAATATGGTGCATCCACTGGCAACAGCGCCCATGTTGACACTAAAAATGTTGACAGTGGCCATGTTGACACTTTTAATGTTGGCACTATAGTAAAGTGACAACCTGGTTTTACTTAATGTTGTTTCCTGGATGTCAACACTTTTTTAATTAACAGCACACTTTACCCTGAACATTTTTAAGATAAAAAATTATTTTAAATTACTTTATTATACTAAAATGACCCCGGAAAGTTCAAAAATGCAATAAAAAATACCATAAGTAATAAGAATAAGGAGATATAAGCAACTATTTTTCAGTTTACTATGTAAATTACACTCTTTATTATAAAATTATTTTTTATTCTCATAAAAATTAAAATTCCAATGAACCAAAAATAAAGATACTTTATATATAATAATAACCACAAAATATAATAAAATTCTAAAATTAATTTATTATACTTTATATAAGCATAACTGAAATTATCTCATAGCTTAAAGATAAATTAACAAAATATAAGATATTTCTTACAAAACCACATTGAAAATGTATCTGAAACTTACCATTTATACCTAAAAGATTATTACTATCCAAAAAAATTAAAAAATTAAAAGTTTAAAAAATAAAAAATATATAGGCAAAGCAAAGCAAAGTTTATTTGGATAATTAAAGCTGCCAGCAAGAGCAGTTGTAACATCTTCTAGGTAATTCTTGATCTCTGCCACCTTGTACTTCTTCTTCACTACAATCTGCACGTCTTCCTGGTAGTCTTGCTCCTTGGACTTCCTCTTCTTGGGGGCCACCTGGTTGGCCAGGTTGCGGAACTTGGAGACAGTCCGGGCCTGCTCCTCCTGCAGCTTAGAGAAGAACTTGTTATATTTGGGGGTTGACCCAAACTTTGCCTTCAGGTGTTTATGCCACACTTCCAGGCTTGATGTTGTCTTCATCTCCCCCTTGAGGCAGGCGCTCTGGCAGTTCCAAGGGGCAGTGGCCCCACTCTTACCTCTCTGGGCAGTCACCTTCTTGCCCACCCATTGCCGCTCAAAGTACTCCAGGTAGACTTCAAAGATGGTGGAGTGCTTCTTGATATAAGCATCCTCCTGGAGGGCCTCAAAGCCAAGCCCAGTATGCTCTGGGCGCACAAAAGCCAAGGCAGCAAACTGGATCAGGGCAAAGCGGCACTTACCCTTACCATTGTTAAGATTCTTGTCAAAAAGGTCCTTCTCACTCTTTAGATTCTTGACAAGGGCCTGCCAAAAATGGAAGAAGCACCCCTGGACTTCTCCATTGAAGATGGCCTTGAAGGCTCTGAACTGAGCCTGCTTGAATTCCATTATAATAACCTTTGGCCAGAGTGAGCGCGCATGAGCTAGCTGCTCTGCAGCTAGGGTGGACTCATCCTTCTTGGTGGAGGAAGGGTTTGCTCTGGTGGTGTGGGTGGGAGGGGGGAGCTGGTTGGTGAGAAGGGAGCTCAAAGCATCCCGGATGATCTTGAAAGCTCTGACATAGACCTCCGTCTTGGCACCAGGAAGGAGAAAGAAGACAAGGGGGACAACCTGGTCATTGAACTGCCCAGGCAGGACCCAAAGCTGCTTGAAGATAGAGGGCAAGTAGCAAATTTGCCATCACACAGCCAGGTGGTAGCAGTGTGCAGATACTCCAGGTTTTGGGTAGTGGTGTAGGATATAATCCTATCCTCCACTTCCTGCCCATTGTCATGGAGCAGGAACATCTCACCATCCTCTGTCTTCTTGAGGGCATCAGTGAGGACCTGGTCCTTGATGTTGGTGGCACTCTTGGCCAGGGGGTTTGAGGCTTGACGCCTATCACTCACAAACTTGACCAACTGATTGTGGGTTGGCACCCTCTTCAAGTTGGTAGGGGTCAGGTACTTGCAAGCAAGCACGGCCAGCTGGGTGGCAGAAAGGTCTTTGGAAGTGGGCATTACCTGCACCAGATACCACTTGAGAAGGTGGGCTATGATAGTGTTAGGCATGATGCAGGTATGCTTGCCCTTGATGGTTTGGATCAGGTCCCAGCGCTCAGTGTTGAGCTGCGCTGGGCAGGAGCAGTCCTTGCAGGTATAATGGCGGCTCTTTGAGGCCCTGGTTGGCATTGTTGCAGCTGAAGATATACCCATTGGCCACCATGGCTGTCCCACCTTTTACACTCATGATTGGGAAGTATTTTGACAAAGAAGAGGGAACCTTGAATTTGCTGTCAACATTGCAGATGTTGTGGGCCACAAGAGGGTCCCAAGGGCCATCAGGAGCATGGCGGAAGCCAGGGAAGTAATTGGGGTGGGGCTTTGAATCATCCCCAGATGAGCTTGAAGGGGGGAGTTTGGCGGGGGTGGGGGAAGCAGAAGGGGGCTTATCATGGTGCTCCTCATGTGCAGGAGACTTATCTTTGGGTGGGGTCTTTTTGCCTTGCCGCTTCTTCCTGGTTGGCTCCTTGTCAGAAGCCAAGTTGTAGAAACTGTGCTCTGTAAGAGAGCCATCAGTTTCCTCTCCCCCCGTGGAGTGAGCAGGGCTCTTCTCAGGAGAGGGCACATGATAGGGCTTTGGCAAGGGCTTTGGAGATGGTTTGGGGGTGGCCTTCTTTGACGAGACTGGCTTCTTCTTGGTAGCTTTGGTGGGCTTGGAGGGACTCTTGGTACCCTTTGGCTGCTTAGAAGTGTTCTTGTCCTAAAATAATAAGTAAAATTGTTTAAAATAAAGCAAAGTATGTAAAAAACAAGCAAAACAACTTAAAAAGCATAATATACAAAAAGTAAATCTTAGATGGTTTTTCTTGGCATTTAAATGTTAAAAATTATTTATATAGTTTTTATTTTATTAAAGTTTTAAATACAAAAATTAAAAGTTAAGAGAAATATGCAAAAGTATTATATTTAGATAAAGATTTTATTTTAAAAAATAAAAAATATGAAAGAGCAAAGTCAAAAATATAACATATCAAAAAATGAGAAGTTTTCATTATGTAAAACATAAAGTTTTATATGTGAGAAGTGAAAAGCGTTGACATTATGATTGACAATTAGTAAAAAAAAAGCTGAATTCTCACTGTCAATTAAAAAATTGTAGACATTATTTTTTACAACATTCTCACTGTCAACATTATTTTGAAAATTTACTATGAAAAAACATAGTACGCTTAATTAAATTTATGCGGGCTAGCAAAAAATTAACCGTTTCCTGTGTATTTTTGTTCACATATAAAAATTAAAAAAAAACATATAAAAATAAGTTAAAAAAGTATCAAGGTTCTTTATTTATTTATTTATTAAAAATTATATTTGGGTAGTGGGAATATGGTATTTTACCATTGCACTTAAGTAAAGTTGTTAATAAGTTGTTGGTAGATATTGAAAAGGGTAAAGTGTCAACAATGTCACTTATAACATTCTTTATATGAGGTGGCATATTAATCTAGGCTTAATTGCGCCACTCTAATTTGCTTAACTCCACCCGGGGGGGTGATCACAAGCAAATAAACAACATTTATGAGTGTCAACATTATTTTTAATAATAAATTCTATAGTAACTTACATAGTAAGTCACACTTAAATTATTGGATCACCGTTAGCATCCAATCCACTTAATATATTAAAGCTGTAATAAGTGCCGCATAAATATATATAAAATGAACATTCCAACAATCAAATATATGTGCACTGTGTTTTTCAATATAATAATTCAATAAAAAATATTTTTAAATGTCCCTTATTTTTTACTGTAGATGCTTCAGTTTTGTTATTAAAAAAAATAAGTTTGGCTTAAAAAGTGTTGACATTGACACTTTTACGTTGTGAAATTGAATAAAAAAATAAACCAATTTTTATTAGTAAACATAAAGGAAAAATCAGGCTAAATCAAGTTTTTTTATTAAACTTAATATTAAATTGTGTTGAGATGGCCACATCTTGTCGTGTTTTCTGGGTTTGCACCCCTGAACGCTTAAAAAAAGAATTAAGCTAGCGCAACTAGCAAAAAACATAGGAGATTTAGAGTTTTGAGTTGACAGTGACCATGTTGACAAAGTGTCAACATGGCCACTGTCAACATTTTTAGTGTCAACATGGGCGCTTTTGTCCATCATCTAGGTATATCTTTGTCAATGTTGTGGGCATAGAAGTACGTTTTCCAGGTCTCCTGGGATGTGGCCTGGTTGAGTATATGAGCAAAGGTGGGCAGGTTTTGATCAGTCATTTTCTCTTTCATGGGCCTGGTCAAAAAACTGTAGCTGCTACCAGTGATGAGGAGCAACTTTTGGGGAAGCTTCAAATATGGAATTAAGAAGAAGAGAGTTATAATTTATTGGATAATATTTTAGACTTATATAGATTGGGCTGTGGCAGAGATTTAGTTGTATCAAACCTAGGGGTTGGTCATGTGCGGGATGGGTTCAAGCCACTGGATACTTGGATTGTCGTATGATATTGCTTGGTTACCATTTGTGGTATGTCAAACAGTATATTGGAAGGGCACCAAATCAGGCAATGGATGGATGTTAAGTAGGTTGACGGTAGCCAGAATGCTTGTACATCCAGACCCTTGACAAAATTGATGAATTGAACTTTGTGTTATCTATGTACAATGCCTATGGCTATGTGCCCAAATGTTCCAATGATGGTTTATCCCAGTGTGTGCATGTTTTTTTGCCCTAATTGATGGTAGCCTTCTTGGTCCTCTCAGAATTGAACTATACCAGATGATCAAGAGTTTTCACAATAGTGATACCTTCACTCAATTTCTCCAATTTGTTAGGAAGCACCTCAGGCTTACTAGCTTTGGGTTCACCAACATCATTGTGTTAGCTAATGTTGGGCTTCACAAGATGGCTAATACTCTTGAGGAATTCCCATTAATCAAGACAGGTATGGAATTTGGCTCACATCAATTAACCACAGCATCTATGCACCTATTAATTCTTCCTGCCTATTCCCCATTATTGAACCCAATCAAGGAGGTCTTTGGGTGGCTCAAGCGTGTTATTAAGTGAGGCACCCCAACTAGGCCCAAGGCCTTGTTTGATTTGCTGCAGGTTGGGGTTCATACCCTTTCAGCAGAGACTGTGACTAAATTTTATGCCCACCCCAATTTTTATATCCCTGATCATCTTGCTAAAAAGCCAGTCAATTGAATATGTGGCTTATCTTTTTTAAATTTTGATTATATTATTATTTTTTAATTGAGAATTTATAGATACTTACATTTTATAATACCACATAATATACCATCAGGTATAATATAAAATAATGTAGCAAAGGAAATTGATTGACTGAAAATTTTAAGTTTTAACACATATTTATTAGGTTTGAGATAATATTCTGGAAAAAGGCAAAAGCACTTATTTCAACAGTAAAAATGTTGACAATGATCATGCTGACTAAAAAATTGAAAACTACTATGTTTTTTGCTAGTTGTGCTAGCTTAATTCCCATTTTTTAAAGTGTTCAGGGGTGCAAACCCAGAAAACATAACAAAATTTTGGCCATTTCAACACAATTTAATATTAAGCTTAATAAAAAACTTATTTCAACCCCTTTTCCCTTTATTTTTACTAATTTTTTTATTTATTAATTTGTTTTCACAACGTAAAAGTGTCAATGTTGACACTTTTTAAGCCAAACTTATTTTTAATAGAAAAACTAAACTTCTACAGAAAAAAATGTGCACTTAAAAATATTTTTTATTGAATTAATATATTGAAAAAGTTATTGCGCATATAACTGATTGTTGAAATGTTCATCTTATAGATTTATCTGTGGCACTTATTCTGTCTTTAATACTGTAAATTCAGAGCCTGAACGTAAAAATGTGGGATTGTCAAATCCTTGGTCCAAATTTTGAATCACTTTTGTGGGCAACTCAGCTGAGTGAAAAATAAAATATTTAATAAAATCAACCATTTAATTTGACTTTTTTGGTTTATTTAAATTGGCAAATTTCAAATCTCTTGAGTAGATAACTCAACTAACAAAAGACAAAACACAACAAACAAATACAAGATATATGAATCAGAAATGCAGGATTCTAATGTAAAATTTGAGATTTCCTGTATTTCAAACAAATTATAGACAACATGTAAAAATTAAGGAATCTGAAAATGCGGGATTGTCAAATCCAAGAACCAAATTTCAAATCAAAAAAGAGGTGAATTCAAAATAAATATAATTTATAGGTGTCTCAAAAAGGATGCCAAAGGATCTAGAGTGGATTTGTGCTAATTCTTTTAGGAATCATGGGAATTCTCAAAAATCATCCTATTTCATTTTAGGACGGCTAAACTTTAGATCCTACTGTTCACAAAATTAACATACTTAACAATAAAATTGACAAAAATGTACACTTCTCTTTTTGAATTTAGTTTTTAATATACAATTTGTCATGCCTTCTTTTAATAATAACCAAATGAACAGTTGTTCCCTGGCCTTGACAAAAGCATGCAGGGCTACACTGGGTCTTCTAACAGCAAAGCCTCTTTCTATGGTCATTCCCAACCCACAGGCCCCTCCCCAAGCACCACCCAGGAGTGTGCTTTTTCTCCCACGTCCTCAAGCATGGCCCTGTTTGCCCATCATGCACAGGCAGCTGCTAACCCAAATACTGTATCAACAATGGCATCCAGAACCAGCCATTTGAGCCATGGAGTCACCCAGAGAACCTGGAATCCAGAAACAGCCAATCAGATGGCACTGTCCAGTTCCCAAAATGGACACATCTCTCCTCCAGTCAATCAGCCTGCAAGATGCAGAAGAAAATAGATTGCCCCAGAAATTGTTCTCAAAATGGTTGAAAAGCAAGGGATGCTTATATCCCTTGGGGAAATTGCAGCCGTGATGGGTTTTGCAAAGTCCACTGTGGCTGAAACCCTGCAAGCCCATGCCAACTGTGGCCTCCCTCCCAAGAAGACCCCAACTGGTGCCCGTACTTCAACCAAAGGTGAAAAAGCCCACCCTCTCATGATGGCTATCATGGAATGTGACCCGCAGATGCCCCTGGTCCAGGTTTGTCTCCAACTGGGACTTCATGGCATTTTCACCAATAAAAGAATGGTGAATTTGTGGATGCACAGAGTTGTGGTTGCCACCAGAATCTTATCAAATCAGGTTCTCAGTGGCCCCAGTTTGGTGGATACCGGCCCCTAAGATGCAACAATCATTAATTTTATCAAAGGAAGGGCAATGAGGGCCAATAATGACGTCATTTTTTTGTCATATGACAAGATTTTGGAAAGTATTCAAGACTTTGGGGGAAAGCACATCCAATCTGAAGTCTACAAGCACAGCCCAATCTTGTATTGATTTTTTGAG
Source organism: Entomophthora muscae (assembly GCA_014839935.2). Taxonomy (NCBI): domain Eukaryota; kingdom Fungi; phylum Entomophthoromycota; class Entomophthoromycetes; order Entomophthorales; family Entomophthoraceae; genus Entomophthora; species Entomophthora muscae. The sequence goes on from QTSX02006429.1 coordinate 348,433, forward strand.
GGTTTTGTTGGAAGTTTCCCCATTGGTTTTCAATCATTACTTGGCAATATAAAACACCACAGATGGGTATGCCTACTAGACAGAGCTCAAGGACATGCTGGAGGAGTGGGCTACCCAACAAGCCATATACACAGTTGTACTGAGTGCGGAGATGGAGCAGCGGGAATGGGCAGCCAAAGAAATTATGGCTGCAGGGCACACCTGTTGGTCCTATCCCGCCAACCACACTGACATTCATCTAGCAGATGTATGTCTTTACAATTTTGATTCAGCTCTCAGGCGCTTAAAGCCTGCCACCTACAATAAACTGTGCTCCTGAATTGAGAAGGGGTACAAGCTTTCCCCTTTCATATTTGTCCAGGACTTATCAGATCTTGTCATATTCTATGCAAGTGATAGTGATAAGTCCAGAAAGAACTCCTGCCCCCCACACCCATTCATTTGGTTTTTCAAGCCCACATACATGATAGAAGAAGAATTTGAGCAGTTGAATCAATCAGCTCTTGCCGCCACTTCCCAGTCAACAAACCATACCTCCCCAACTCCCCCATCAAGACCAAGCCACCTGCCTTCCAACCCTGACTCCTAGACTACCAGTTATTCCCTTCCCATAACTTCTGATGCCGTCCCTTCCACAGGCGCAGATGATGGCAACGTACACTCTGCCCATTCCCTTCCCCACTTGTCCCTTGATCAGTAAAATAGAACTTTTTGTGACAACTTATTAAAGTTGATACTATTTCTTTTAATGTATAATTAATAACATATTCTTTTTACATTATTGACATTTTCATAATCAATAAAATGTTGTATATTTTATGAATAACATAAAATTATTTGCATAAATATTTTTTTATCAATAATAAATTAAGAACCACAAATGTAAATATTGCATTAGAATATTGCAATTAGACGTCAACTCTTGATATTTTGATATTATGTGCATAACTCAATACATTTTGCTTTATAAAATTCATTGTAAATGAGGCCTTTTTCATTGTAATTTATTTAAATGGGCCGTGTTTATATTAGAGAGCCATTATCACTTAGTACAAATATTGATACATAGTGCATTTTAAAGCCTGTATATTTACCTATTGGTAATAATTCTGTGAACTTTTTAGTCGGATTTTGCAAGATAATGGTAATGTAATGTGTTAATAAATTACTGTTTATTACCATTAATTGACTGATTTTCTTTGCTGTGGCAATTGTGCATTTTCTGATATTTACACACTGTTATCAAATTGGTTGGGTCCACATCTAATTGCACAGGCAATAGGAAAACAATCCGCTATCCCAAGACTGGATTTGGTTGGGGTGGCAACCACGTTTTCTATTGCCTGTGCAATTGGATGTGAAACCAACCAATTGGATAATAGTGCATAAATATCAGAAAATGCACAATCACCACAGCAAAGAAAATCAGTCAATTAATGGTAATAAACAGTAATTTATCAACCCATTACATTATCATTATCTTGCAAAATCCAACTAAAAAGTTAACAGAATTATTACCAATAGATAAATATACAGGCTTTAAAATGCACTATGTATCAATATTTGTACTAAGTGTTAATGGCTCTCTAATATAAACACATCCCATTTAAATAAATTACAATGAAAAAGGCCTTGCTTACAATGATTTTTATTAAACAAAATGCATTGAGTTATGCACATAATATCAAAATATCAAGCGTTGATGTCTAATTGCAAAATTCTAATGAAATATTTACATTTATGGTCTTTAATTATTAATAATGATAAAAAATATTCATGCGTTGAAGGTAGTACTATAAAAACCAGTTTTTTGATGTAATTGAAACAAAATGTCAAATATCTACAGATTTATCAACAAATTAGAGCCAGCCCTCCAAAAGGTTGTCAAGCTTGAACATAACACAAGGGAAATTGTAGTAAATCAACTGGGAAATGAGGGAAGAGCCTTGGTCTAGCAAAGCAAAACCGCAAAAAATAGCCTGGGAACAATAGTCAACAAAGAACACAAAATAGTTTTAAATCTTCAAAAGGAAATACTCAAGCAGTTAGAATTAAAAATTGAAAGGTAGAACTTGTGGGAATTTGCAAAAAGAAACATAAAGAATACTCAAAAAATCAAATTGATTGAAGGAAATGAAAGCTCAAAGAAAATTAACACAAATGAAGAGGAAACCAATCAAATAGAAACAGATGAAAATAAAGCACAGTCAAGAAGTAGAAGAGCTACAATAAACAATGAAAATGTATCAAATGAAAATCAAAAGGAAGAACAAGTAGCACAGAAAATAAGGAAGATCAAGCCCAGAAAAATAAATGAAGAGCAGCCAACACTCATGAAGTTTTCTGAAGGGGCGCTTGTGACTGAGAGGGCCGCAGGGGAAACAATCAGTAAGTCTTTTTATGTTTTACTTATATTTACTTTAGTTATAACTAGGAATGGGGACAAGGTCGCAGAAGTGGTAGCTTTTACACCAAGTTGGTTTTACGGGGGTTACCAATCACTGGTAGCCCCTTTAAACCAAATAAAGTAGTTTTAAAAGCTATGGCAACAACCAAAAATACCTCAGATTTAAACAAAATGATTTCAGATTTAAAACAATCCAACTCTCAGGTTAAAATACACACTCTGTTAACAGGGTTTATTGGTGTTAATGGGCAAAATGAGTCAACACAGCAACAAAGGGCTCACACGCAAAGCAAAACCATTCAAAATACAATCCAAAATACATTGATTCACAAACAAAATGGTGTGAGTTGACTTTTGGTGTACATATGTTTACTATGTGAATTGGTGACAAAATACACCCAAGCAAGGTGAGTCAAAACTCAAACCAAAAACAAAACACAATAGCAACTCACTACGTAAACAAAATCACTCACGTAATGTGTGCAATGGATTGTAATCATGAATGATACCAAGGTATCTAAAATAAGACACAAGATCTGAAACATAAATTTTAAAAATATTGTGTTGGGTGTTTAAATTTGGCAGTAAAATCTAGGAAAATGGGTGGATTTTTTTGGGTATTCTAAAATGGATGTTGTAAAACCAAAAACAACTAATTAAGAAATAAAAAATCTATAATTGGGATATTGGGTGGGAAAACCTCTAATTAAATATCCATATTCAGATAAAAGCAAAAATTAAAATTAGGGAGTAACTTAATTGAAATTTATTTAATATTTTATTAAATTTTAAAATGGAAGGAACACAACACCAGAGTACCAATGCACCTGTTGTGCGCTGCAGTTGTGGTTGCCCCCGCGGGTCAAAGAATAAAGTTAGTGAAACCCAAGTGCCTACTCAAGGAGGAGACAGGAGAGGATAGTTTTATAGTGATGCTGCACTGACACAGCTGGTTCAAGAAGCATAAGCTGCTAGTGTGCGGAGCATAAACCCTCAGGTCCCCAAGCTGACCCAGAAGCCAACCAAGGTTACCTTCACCAAGAAAGTTAGAAACAAGGAGGTAGAACTTACTTCATATGTGTTCAACGTTGTGTACCGGCAAGAGTTGGTCCCGCTTCCATGCTGGAGAAGATGCAGCCTGTACTTGATACTAGCTACAAGCCCTACATCAGTGATGGCAATCAAGAGGATGACAAGGAGCCCGAGTTCTATCAAACCAATGAGGGACAACTGGTGTTAAAAAATGTTACAGCCTTCTATACCAAGGTACCTATGCCCTGTGTTGTTCCCAATGCCAACAAGTCAATCCCCACTGCTAGAAAGCCTGCCCAGAAGTGGATCCCTGATACCAAACGCATCATCCTGCTTAAGCTAATGCATAATCTGGTGATTAAAAGACAGCCACAGCCATTGTTGGAGTGGATCCCAAGTATGCCAGCAAGGCCTTCCACAAATTCATCAATACTGGTCATGTCCTTGCTGCAGAGAAATCCTTGCGTGTTTCTACCATGCTCACCAAGGAGCACAAATGGGCAATCCGCCAGTGGATAACCCAAAATTGCCATCTTGAACTGGCAAATATACAGGCCATGGTCAAATCTACTTTTGGGATTGAGGCCTCAATTTCCTTTTACTATCATCTGGTGAAGGGAATGCAATTTTCTTGCAAAAAGCTCAGGGTATCTCCCTACAACAGAAACAGCCCAGCCAATGTTGAGACCCGGAAAAAATACACAGAGGTATACACTGCCCTCAAAGCCAGGGGGACGGTAAAATTTTACTATATTAACAAATTGGCATTTGCCTTGTCAATGCGCAATGAGTATGGCTATGTCCCCAAAGGCTCCAATGACAGGATGGCTTGGCGTGCTGCAGTCAGCGCCACAGCCTACTCAATGATGGCTCTCCTTGGTCCAAAGGGGGTCAAGCTCTACCAAATGATATTGGGTTCACATAACAGCAGGACCTTTCTAACATTTCTCTGATTGGTCCAGGAGCACCTGAGGCGCACAAGCCCTGGCTTCACCAATGTCATTGTGTTGGACAACATTGGTCTCCACAAAGTGGCTGACATTCTTGAAGAATTTCCATCAATTGGCACCAGCATTGTTGTAGGCCCCCAGCAATTGGCCACAGCAAATTTGCGCCTTCTCTTCCTCCCAGCCTATTTGCCCTTCCTAAATCCCATTGAGGAAGTCTTTGGGTGGCTCAAGCAAGTTGTCAAGCAAGGAACCCCAACTGGGACCAAGGACCTCTTTAATTTGCTGCAGGCTAGGAACCACACCCTTCCAGCTGAGACTGAAGCCAAATTCTATGGCCATGCTGATTTGTTCATCCCCGCGTGCCTAGCCAAACAGCCAATCAATTAAAGGCTTAGTGTGTCCAATTTTTTATATTATCTTATTTACTATTCAAGATTTATTAATTATCATTTTATATTTAGATGTTTTCACGCCTGCAATCACATTCAGAAGGACCATCAATAGATGTAAGTAATGTCATGTATATACTTCTGGGAAGTATAATAAACAAAATAAAGGGGAAGATTAAAAAGAGAATGATACTTTATTGAATATGAATATAGCTTAATATATAGTATCATGACAAGCCACATGTTGTTCATGTATTTCATGGAGGTCATGGGGCTTATCTGGGTAATGTTCCTCTTGAGTCACGAGGCTTAATCAAGTTGTGTTCCATTTAGGACCTGGATTGAGTGATCCCCGTTATAGATGGTTAACTGATAAAGGTGCCACTGGATTATTGGCTGGGCAGTGAACCACTTGGTGAGCCGCTTGGTGATTTACTTGGGGCGTTAATTCTCCAAGAGGGAGTAATCAAAGATGTTGCAACATCTCCCCCTAGGGTGCTGGAAGGCGGAGCCTTGGGAACCTTTTGAGGGTATCTGATACACGGGCCTGGTACTGATCCAGTTTGGTGTTAGGGACAGAGAGTCTTGAATTTTTTTGGGCTGCTCTTGCCTTACACAAACAAAGTTGATCATGATGCATACGTTTTAGTTTGGTTTGAGCTCCAATCCCTTTGATGAGGTAGGTGTTATTGGGTTTCACCTCCATGACAATGCCTGGTCCGCGCAATCCTGGGTCTAATTTTTTCTGGTTGTGGTTGACAACCCAGATCTTGTCTCCGACTTGGAACCTTTCTTGTTGTAATGGGATTGCTTCTTGTTGAACCCTTTGTTGTTCCATCATCTCTTGGTCCTTTCTAGATTGTAGTAATTTTGGGTCACTGCTATCTGGAATCTTCTTGGGAAGTGGCAGTTGTGGTCCCGTGGTTGTACTGACAAGTGAAGGTTTCTGACCATAGACAAGTTCATAGGGGCTTTTGCCTGTATTGCGGTTGACTTGTGTTCTGCAAACCATAAGGGCGGTTGGTAACATGTCAACCCAGGCTTTTGGATTGTTGGCAGATAACTTACTGAGGGCTTCCACTAGAGAGCCGTTTAGTTGTAATACACATCCATTTGCTTGGGGGTGATATAGGCTGGCTGTGACGTGTTTTATTTCATTTTTGGCAAGGTATATGTTGGTGTCAATAGCTTTGAGTTCAGTGCCTCCATCTGTGATTAAGAGGTTAAATTTCCAAACTTAGCTATGATCTCCTTGCCAATGAATTGTCTCACGTTGTTGCCTTTGTGGCTTGTGCTACGGGCCATCTGGTTGCATAGTCAATGGCTGTGATGATGTACTTCTTGCCTTTGTTTTCACCAGGAATAGGTCCCACAATATCCAACAATCATACCTTGAAAGGCTGTGTGATGGATACAGGTACCACTGATTTGGGTGGAGCTTTGGTTTGGGTGTACTTTTCATAAACCTTGCATTGTTCTAGTAATTCTCTGATATCATCTAGCATGTTGGGCCACTAGTAGCGAGTCTTAAGATATTCATGCAAGTTTCTGCTAAGGGTGTGTCCCAAGTCTCTGTGATATCAGAGAATTGAGTCAATCTTTTGTGTTGACAGAACGTAGGGTACTGTGTCACCATTTGGAAGGATTTGGTGGAAGGTACCATGTACGTTTTTAAACAGATGTTTGTTCTTGAGGACTTTCTCTTGGATGTTCATTGGTGTGCCAGGTGGGAACCCTTCCTGGAGATTCCCCATGATTAACATGAGCCAGTTGGGGTCACCATCAGTGCAGAGGATGTGTTTATTGTATAGCCTTGATAGGGTGTCTGAGTAAGCATCTCTCTGCCTGGTTTGTATTCAATTTGCATGGGGTATCTCTGTATGAGACTCATCCATTTGGCTTGTCTTCTTGACAGGTGTTGTTGTGTTTTAAAGAATACCAATGAATTGTGGTTGGTGAGTACTTTGAATGTCTGAGCTCCTTCTAGGTAACATTGCCATTTCATGAGACAGTGTATGATGGCAACCAACTCCTTATTGTGTATAGGGTATCTTTGTTGTTGTCTGATAGTTTCCTGGATTCATATGCCACAGGGAGGAAGTCTTTCTGGGCCGTTTGGATACAGAGGACTCCTCCTATGACATAATCAGAGGCGTCAGTTTCTAACTCATAGATTCCCTTGCGGTTTGGGTATTGCAAGATGGGGGCAGTCACCATGCATTCTTTTAACTGGTGGAAATGTTGATCTTGCAAAGGTGTCCAGACAAATTTGGTTGTTTTCCCAGTGATGGCTGATATGGGAGCTGTTAAGGCGCCCCAGTCAGGGATGAACCTGTGTACATACGCTATCATTCCAAGGAAAGTGCGGAGTTTGCTCTTATTTCTTGGGGCTGGCATCTCTTTTATAGCGCGTATTTTGTCTGGATCCAGCTTGATACTGTCCTTGCTAATGATTTGAACAAGGAAGGGGAGTTCAGTTGAGAAGAACTTGCATTTGGATGGTTTGGCAATTATTTGATTTTTCTGCAAGGTGCAGAGGACTGCGTGGACGTCTTTCCAGTGTTGTTGTAGGTTAGGACTATAAATGATGATGTCATCCAGGTAGATGATTGCTCTTTTCCCAAAGTGTTCCTTGAATACTTCATTCATGAAGGTTACAAAGGTACTGGGGGTGTTTGTCATGCCAAAATTGAGGACAACACATTCAAAGTATCTGTACTTAGTCTGAAATGCAGTCTTTGGAATGTCTTCAGGTTTCACGCAAATTTGGTGATATCCTGTGTCAAATCAATTTTTGTGAAGATTTGGGACCACCCAGGGCATTGAAAAGGTCATCAATTAGGGGCAGGGGATATATGTTCTTTATTGTGACCTTGTTGAGGGCCATGTAGTATGTGACTAGGCGGAGGCCTCCATCTTTCTTTGCCACAAAGAAGACAGCGGCACCAAAGGGTGATTTTGAAGGTCTGATGAGGCCTTTCTCAAGTGCTTTGTCAAGATAGGCTTTCAGAGCATTTGTCTTCTTGTGGTGTGAGGCGGTAGATGGGTTGCACCTTAGGCACGCTACCTTTTAGATTGATCTCATGTTGTATACCCCAATCAGGGGGTAGCCCGGGTAGTGATTCTTGGAATACAGAGGAAACTCATTGACTAGCTGGTCTCTAATTGGGTTCTGTTTGTGTTGGATTTATGTGTTTTTGAAGTGGATGACTTTGTACGTACACATGTTCTAATTAATTTTGCTGATGTCAGTTTCTTTATCCGTTTCCATGACCTTTACAAATATGTGGTCCCTCATGACAGTGTCAAGGTGTGTTGGGTACATGTGATGGTGGACTTCTCCTCACTGGATTGTGAGAGTGGCACTGTCCCAGTCTATGTGAGGTTTTGTCTTTTGCATCCAATCTAATCTGAGTATGATATTGTATTTTGGGATTGGGATGATGAGGCCACTAATTGTTGTTTGGACGTCTCCAATTTGGGCCCAGAAAGGTTTTGTCTCACGGGTAACTGGTGTGCTGCAGTTGTCCACCATGACAACTCTCTTGATGTTACTTCAAATGGTAGGTAACTTCATGAGGTCTGCAAAACTCTTGTTAATAAGCAATTGATTGGCTCCAGTGTCAAATAGCGCTGTGCCCTGGTATCTGCAAAAACAGAAATGATAGTAAATGAGTTTATTTCCATATTGGGTGGCAAACAGGAGAGGGTTGTGGGAGGGAACTTGGATCATGGTGATGGAGTCCATGTCCTGTTCTCTGTACAAGTCTTGTGTAGAGGAGGAGGGCGGCTTGCCTAAGCACTCCCCTGAGCTTTTCCCTCCTTGTTGATATCTTCAGTGCTAGCCTGGTTGGCTTGTGCAGTGCAATTCCCGTTTTGAGGTTGGGTACTGTTGGCTCAATTGTTTTGCTTATTGGGGCAAGGCTCTCTTTTAACTGCAGGGTTGTCCTTGCGTTTGTTGGAGGTGTGTAGATTGTCAGGCTCCTGAGCTGCGTGGTTCCCTTCTAGGAACACATCCTCAAGGTTCTTGCAGCAGGTCATGTCAAACTGACGCCTGATGTATAGGAAGACCATTGTAGAAGTACAGGCGTGGTCCAGGTTCATCAAAATTGATGGTGTTGGGCGCACGGTCACATAGTCCTTTGTATGCAGCAATGTATTCCTTGATGGTTCCTGTCATCTTGAAGGTTTAGATTTGGTCATGATCACTAAGTCTGAATCCTTCATGGAGAATCTTTAGAGGAATGCGGCTTTGGACGCTTCACAGTTTTCCTTCTGATCAGGGTGTTGGGCTAGCCATTTGGTAACAAAACACAAGGCAGTTCCTGTGGTGCAGAGGGCAACTTCACTAACCCAGAGTCTTTGGGGGTACTCCACTTGTGCAAACTTGCTCTCAGTGATATTGATCCAAAGAAAGGCGTTCTCACAGTGTAGTCCTGCAAAGGCACTAATTTCAGTGGTATGTAAGCGTTGAAACACAATGTTGGGTATCTCAGGTTGCATAGACACTGTTATAGTTGGTGTGGTAGGAAACAGACTGCGGGTTTTGAGGGTGTTGTACTGGTTGATGGGTACAAGGAGATTGTTGTAGATGACAAGTCCAGGGGGGATGTCTTTTCCTACTTTTTAATCTCCCTAACCGTTAGGGAGTGACATTGCTTGGGTTCTTTTCAAGGGAGGAATTTTTCCTTTGAGTTGGGTAGGTATGGATAACCTAACTGTGCTATCACTGTCAATTTTATACTTCTGGGAAGTATAATAAACAAAATAAAGGGGAAGATTAATAAGAGAATGATACTGTATTAGATATGAATATAGAATAATATATAGTATCATGAGAAGCCACATGTTGTCCACATATTTCATGGAGGTCATGGGGCTTATCTGGGTAATGTTCCTCTTGAGTCACGAGGCTTAATCAAGTTGTGTTCCATTTAGGACCTGGATTGAGTGATCCCTGTTATAGATGGTTAACTGATAAAGGTGCCACCAGCTTATTGGCTGGACTGTGAACCATTTGGTGAGCCACTCAGTGATTTACTCAGGGTGTTAATTCCCCGAGAGGGAGTAATCAAAGATGTTGCGACAGTAATTTATTTATTTTGTTATATTATTTTATTATGCCATCTGAGGTAATCCCAAACGCTTGATACTGGATTATGCAAATAGATTTATACCACTTTGTCAAATAAATATAAAATAGCCTTATAAAATTAAACGTAAAATGTACAAGTTGGAATTTATTTTTTTTAACATATTATTTTATGCTTTTATGAAACCTGTTTCTAAAATATATTTTCCAAAACTGGTTTGCTGAAATAAGAATTAGAAAATTTTATTATAATAAAAATAATATGAATTGTAATGAAATTTATTAGAAGAGATAATTTATTGTGAACACTTGTAGTGAGTTCTTTGGTATGTACCCACCCCACAATGGAGGTGGCGCACAACCTCCACCGCCACACCATGGATGGTGGATAAACCCTTATTAAAAAACTCCCTCCTGCTAGTGAAAGGGAGTAAGGTTAGATGCAAACTGAGGAGCAGCTTTTTGGGCGGGGCTACAAACCCGTAAATCCTTGCCAGGACCAGGGCGTCTTGGATTACATGGTCCACTGAGTCATATCTGGGGGGACCTTCTTCCCGTCAAGTGCGAGCTGGGCCTCATCAATTCCCAGAAGGACCTCATCTAGATCCTCTGCGCTGGCGCTTATCCCAAAGAAGAAAAGATACCCGAGGTAAACAACCAAGTGAAGCCTTTGCCCAGCAAAGGCTTCTGTGAACTCACACAATTTATTATAGACCACACTGATCTTCTTATTGTGCCTGGTCTTTGCAAAGGTAAGATCCATTGCCAAGGGGAGCTCTGTCTCATCTGCACTTCAGGCTAGCCCAAAGTCCGCCAGGAGCATCTTAGTTTTCTTGACAGCTGTTGCGTCTGCAACAGCCAATTTCCCCACCACACGCCCAAAGTTATCCAGAAGTTAAGATAGGGTATGCTCCAACGGGAAGCAGAAGCAAGCAGCTGCATGAGACCGGCCCATCTCTGGTACATTCTTGAATGGGAGCGTTGCCAGGACGTCCCAAAAAATCTCAATGGAGTTTACATAGTAAACTCCACTGAGGTTAACCAGGTCCAGGCAGACCAGTTGGGCATCCTTGTAGGCAGTAACTGCCCACTTGGATGCCCCCTTGCCATGCAGCAGTCCAGCCAATGCCTCCCTAGACATAGGAAAGGACCTGTGGATGCGGTCCTCTAGCTCATGCACAACAGGGGAGGACAGATACAACTGCTTGGCCACATGAGTGGCGTAGTTGGCGTATAATATGGCCGGGACAAAGGGGACCAGGACTTGGCAGAGTTTGCCGTCTGTGTTCTCTAAAAAACAGGTAAGTATTTGCAAATTTTTATTAATTTTATTTTTTTATGTTACCTTCTTGTGTTTCTTCCTTGCATGCAGCCTTGGCTGGCTTGGTCATTATTGGCAAAAGCAATTGCCCTGGCAATTTGGTATCCTCTGCCCTGGCACGCTTGGCAGGTTTGAGATGTTCATACATCTACAGGTTGTCAACCCAAACAGACGGTACAGAAAGATTGTATACCTTAAACTGGAGGCCCCCAACCACTGTCTTCTGTATGTTGAGTAGACACTCAATGGTCTTCTCTGGGGTGTCTGGCATTTTCATCATTAGTGCCTTTGAAGACACCTTGTTGATTTTGTCCCCAGTGAGGACGCAGACTTAACTTTGGCTTTGACCTTGCGGCCAATGTCCTTGATTTTGGCAATTGCCAAGTTGAGGTCTTTGAGTAGTTTTTCAAGTTCTCTCATTTGATTTTTTACTAACCTTTTCATATGTTTTTATAGCTTTTGCCCCAATAATTATGTATTATTTTGATACTGTTGCCTCTTTGTTTATTCCTTTTTGTTTTCCCATCTACTACATTATCCCATCTTTTTACCCATTTTGTATATGTTTTACGCTCATCTCAATATGTGTTGTTTGCTTTATGTTGGCATTGTTTCCTTGATTACCATATTATTTTTGGCGCTTGACATGGCAACAGCGCCCATGTCAACAGTGGCCATGTTGACACTTTGTTGACATGGCCACTGTTGACTCAAAACTCTAAATCTCCTATTTTTTTTTGCTAGTTGCGCTAGCTTAATTCTTTTTTTAAAGCGTTCAGGGGTGCAAACCCAGAAAACACAACTAAATTGTGGCCATCTTGACACAATTTAATATTAAGCTTAATAAAAAACTCAATTTAACCTGATTTTTTCTTTACATTTACTAATAAAAATTAGTTTATTTTTTTATTTGATTTCACAACGTAAAAGTGTCAATGTCAACACTTTTTAAGCCAAACTTATTTTTAATAACAAAACTGAAGCAATTACAGTAAAAAAATAAGTGCGCATTTAAAAGTATTTTTTATCAAATTATTATATTGAAAAACACAGTGCACATATATTTGATTGTTGGAATGTTCATGTTATAAATATATATGTGGCACTTATTACAGCTTTAATATATTAAGTGGATTGGATGCTAATGGTGATCCAATAATTTAAGTGTGACTTACTATGTAAGTTACTATAGAATTTATTATTAAAAATAATGTTGACACTCATAAATGTTGTTTATTTGCTTGTGATCACCCCCCTGGGGTGGAGTTAAGCAAATTAGAGTGGCGCAATTAAGCCTAGATTAATATGCCACCTCATATAAAGAATGTTGTAAGTGACATTGTTGACACTTTACCCTTTTCAATAGTTGAATACAACTTCTTAACAACTTTACTTAAGCGCAATGGTAAAATATCATATTCTCACTACCCAAATATAATTTTTAATAAAGAAATAAAGAACCTTGATACTTTTTTTTACTTATTTCTATATGTTTTTTTAATTTTTATATGTGAACAAAAATACACAGAAAACAGTTAATTTTTGCTAGCCTGCGTAAATTTAATTAAGCGTACTATGAAAAAACATAGTAAATTTTCAAAATAATGTTGACAGTGAGAATGTTGTCAAAAATAATGTTTACAATTTTTGTAATTGACAGTGAGAATTCAGCTTTTTTTTACTAATTGTCAATCATAATGTCAACACTTTTCACTTCTCACATATAAAACTTTATGTTTTATATAATAAAAACTTCTCATTTTTTGATATGTTGTATATTTGACTTTGCTCTTTCATATTTTTTAATTTTTAAAATAAAATCTATATCTAAATATGATACTTTCACATATTTCTATCAACTTTTATCTTGTTATTTATAACTTTAATAAAATAAAAACTATACAAATAATTTTTAACATTTAAATGCCAATAAAAACCAAAAAATTTACTTCTATATGTTATGCTTTTTAAGTTGTTTTGTTTGTTTTTTACATAATTTGCTTTATTTTAAACCATTTTATTTATTATTTTAGGACAAGAACACCTCTAAGCAGCCAAAGGGTACCAAGCATCCCTCCAAGCCCACCAAAGCTACCAAGAAGAAGCCTGTCTTGTCAAAGAAGGCCACCCCCAAACCATCCCCCAAGCCCTCCCCTGAGCCCTCTCCTGAGAAGAGCCCTGCTCATTCTACTGGGGGAGAGGAAACTTATGGCTCTCTTAAAGAGCACAGTTTTTACAACTCGGCTTCTGACAAGGAGCCAACCAAGAAGAAGTGCTCAGCCCAAAAGTTCCCACCCAAGGATAAGTCTCCCGCACATGAGGAGCACCACGAGAAGCCTCCTTCTGCTTCCCCACCCCCGCCAAACTCTCCCCCTTCAAGCTCATCTGGGGATGATTCAAAGCCCTGCCCCAATTACTTTCCTGGCTTCCTCCATGCTCCTGCTGGTCCTTGGGACCCTCTTGTGGCCCACAACATCTGCAACGTTGATGGCAAGTTCAAGGTCCTTCCACCCTGCCCAAGTTTTTCCCCATCATGAGTGTTAAAGGTGGGCTGGCCATGGTGGCCAATGAATACATCTTCTCATGCAACAATGCCAACCGGGGCTTTAAGAGCCACCATTACACCTGTGAGGACCGCTCCTGTCCAGTGTGGCTCAACACTGAGTGCTGGGACCTGGTCCAAACTATCAAGGGCAAGCACACTTGTGTGATGCCCAACACAACCATCTCCTGCCTCCTGAAGTGGTATCTGGTGCAGATTATGCCCACTTCCAAAGACCTTTCTGCCACCCAGCTGGCCGTGCTTGCTTGCAAGTACCTGACCCCTACCAACTTGAAGAGGGTGCCAACCCATAATCAGTTGGTCAATTTTGTGAGTGATAGGCGTCAAGCCTCAAACCCCATGGCCAAGAGTGCCACCAACATTAAGGACCTGGTCCTCACTGATGCGCTCAAGGAGACAGAGGATGGTGAGATGTTACTGCTCCATGACAATGGGCAGGAAGTGGAGGATAGGATTATATCCTACACCACTACCCAAAACCTGGAGTATCTGCACACTGCTACCACCTGGCTGTGTGATGGCAAATTTGCTACTTGCCCTCTATCTTCAAGCAGCTTTGAGTCCTACCTGGGAAGTTCAATGACCAGGTTGTCCCCCTTGTCTTCTTTCTCCTTCCTGGTGCCAAGACGGAGGTCTATGCCAGAGCTTTCAAGATCATCTGGGATGCTTTGAGCTTCCTTCCCACCAACCAGCTCCCCCCACCCACCCACACCACAAGGGCCAACCCTCCTCCGCTGAGCAGCTAGCTCATGCGCGCTCACTTGGGCCAAAGGTTATAATAATAGACTTTTAGCAGGCTCAGTTCAGAGCCTTCCAGGCCACCTTCAATGGAGAAGTCCAGGGCTGCTTCTTCCATTTTTGGCAGGCCCTTGTCAAGAATCTAAAGAGCAAGAAGGACCTTTTTGAGAAGTATCTCAATGATGGTAAGGGGAAGTGCCACTTTGCCATGACCCAGTTTGCTGCCTTTGCTTTTGTGCGCCCAGAGCATACTGGGCTTGGCTTTGAGGCCCTCCAGGAGGATGCTTATATCAAGAAGCACTCCACCATCTTTGAAGGCTACCTGGAGTACTTTGAAAAGCAATGGGTGGGCAAGAAGGTGACTGCCCAGAGAGGAAAGAGTGGGGCCACTGCCCCTTGGAACTGCCAAGGCGCCTGCCTCAAGGGGGAGATGAAGACGACATCAAGCCTGGAAGTGTGGCACAAGCACTTGAAGACCAAGTTTGGGACAACCCCAAGTTCAACAAGTTCTTCTCCAAGCTGCAGGAGGAGCAGGCCTGGACTGTCTCCAAGTTCTGCAACCTGGCCAACCGGGTGGCCCCCAAGAAGAGGAAGTCTAAGGACTAGGACTACCAGGAGGACGTGCAGAAGGTAGTAAAGAAAAAGTACAAGGTGGCGGAGATCAGGAAGTACCTTGAGGACATTGCAACTGCTCTTGCTGGTGGTTTTAATTAGCCCAATAAACTTTGCTTTGCTTTGCCTATATATTTTTTACTTTTAAACTTTTAATTTTTTGATTTTTTTGGTTAGTACTAATCTTTTTAGGTATAAAGGGTAAGTTTCAGATACAGTTTCAATGTGGTTTTGTAAGAAATATCTTATATTTTGTTAATTTATCTTTAAGGTATGAGATATTTTCAGTTATGCTTATACAAAGTATAATAAATTAAAATTATAATTTTCTTATATTTTGCAGTTATTATGATATATAAAATATCTTTTTTTTTGGTTCATTGGAATTTTAATTTTTATGGGAAGAAAAAATAATTTTATAACAAAGAGTGTAATTTACAAAGTAAACTAAAAAATAGTTGCTTATATCTCCTTATTCTTATTACTTATGGTTTTTTTATTGCATTTTTGAACTCTCTGGGATCATTTTAGTATAATAAAGTATTTTAGAATAATTTTAATATTAAAAATGTTCAGGGTAAAGTGTTTTGTTAATTAAAAAAGTGTTGACATCCAGGAAACAACATTAAGTGAAACCGGGTTGACACTTTTTTATAGTGTCGACATTAAAAGTGTCAACATGGCCACTGTTGACATTTTTAGTGTTGACATGGGCGCTGTTGCCCTTGACATAGCCCCTTGTGAAAATATTAACAACAATTTGGTGATCAGCTAAATTTGAATTAGAAAATTATAGTGTTAACTGTTTTTAGATAAAGTTATTACTGATCCAAATTCAAAACCTTAATGATAAACTTTAAGCCAATTAGGAGCTGAGTGATAAAGTGATTGTTGTGACATAAAGGGTCATTCAATAATTCTTTAATGCATGTGCGCTAATTAATATGATTGGCTGGATGTTTTGCCATTGTACGCCATTGATGCTGTGGCAAGTTGTTGATGGACTAGTGCCCAATAAGCTGATGGGTTAGCACTAGTCCACCAACAACTTGCTACAGCGGCAATGGCGTACAATGGCAAAACATCCAGCCAATCATATTAATCTAGCGCACATGCACCAAATAATTATTGAATGACCCTTTATGTCACAACAATCACTTTATCACTCAGCTCCTGATTGACTTAAAGTTTATCATTAAGGTTTTGAATTCAGATCAGTAACAACTTTATCTAAAAACAGTTAACACTATAATTTTCTAATTCAAATTTAGCTGATCACCAAATTGTTGTTAATATTTTCACAAGGGGTGTGTTTAAATGCTGAAAATAACTGTGTTCTGGATTTAGATACACAACATAGTAAATATATGATTTTATAGAAATAAGCTGAACATAAAGAATAAAACCAACTATAAACAAAGAGAACATGAACAATTGAAATTCAAAAAAAAGATAATATAAATAGAAAATGTTTAGCAACAGGGGATTTATTGGGGTGGAGGAGAGTGATGCCTAGGAGGCAGAATAACGCGGGAAGGACAACATAGATGCAGTGCTGGCCTGGGGGGTCTGGGATTGGGTGGGTTGGGCTTGCGGGTGTGCGGTGTTGGTGGCAGGGGTGGAGGCAGGAGGATTTTACATGATAGCTGCCATATAACGCTCATTGTATTCCTCATTAGTCATTGGCTGGATGGGCTGGTAGGTGGCTGTGGCACGGGGAGGGAGGCGCTTATCCTTACATGATTAGTTGCCCATGTTCAAGTGGAAGACAATTTGGCAAACAAGTTGCCACCATTTGGTGACCAAAGAGAGAATTGTGGTCAAGAACCCCAAGATAGAGGTTGTTAAAAGCCTGAGAGCAGTGCTCCCATAATGTGGATTCCATGTTGAAGAAGACTTCATCAGCCAGAAGGACGTCTGCATAGCTGGCAGGGTAGACTGAGGCCTGGTGCCCGTGTCCCTGGATGACCTTGAGGGCGGTGGAGCCACCCTCCATTTGGTGGCTCAAGAAAACCCGGTACTTGGAATTTGAGCCATCCCAGGAGTAAAGTAATCCACTGAGGATGTGGCTGTATGAGTAGCCATCAATGAAATCTGGGTTTGTTCAATAGTAGATAAAACCCTTGGCTGAAACAGCCATAAATGCACCAATGAACGTCCCCCTCTTAACCTTCTTCCTTCTATTCTTGGCAGTGGCTTTTCCTTGCTCTCCAAAATCATCAAAAGCTATCAATAGCTTATAATAGTAGATAAACATGACATCATTGGACAAACCTTTCAGGCATCAGACCAGGGCTTATCTGATGGCAAGACTGTATGGGGAATCCTCACTGCCATCCCATTAGTTGCCGGCAAAATTGATAAGAACCCATATGGAAGCCACCTTCCCATAAATCCAGAGCTGCACCATGCGCCTAGACACCCAAATGCCATGGTGCACAAGTTGCTTCTGGACCTGGTTCAAGGGAAGCTTTGGATCTCGCTGGAGGAGGTCAAGCATGATTGGGTATGCCTCAGATATTTGTGACTTGGAGGCCTTCTTGGGCTTCTTGGCTGTCCCAATCAGATTCCCTCTGTTCATCAGGTTGTTGAATTCCCGCATGACAGTAGCTTGGGTAAATTGCAACTGGGCAGCAATCTGTACCCAGGACAGACCCTGTAGATTCAGTGCCACAATTTCCTGAATAATTTAAGCAGTGATGATTCATTGCATGGGGCACTGGACCAGGGGAGCTAAGCCTGATTGGCTGTAGGGGGGGCAGGTTGGCTGGTGGCAGGAAGTTGTTCCAAATCAAGGTTGCCATCCTAATTAGTTGGTTGGTGGGCAGCTTGTGCAGGGGTGGATGTGGGAGCGGGGGCAGAGCTAGACACTATGTGACTATTGAACAAGTCAAAGCCATAGGGGTTGGTGGTCAGTTACAGGTCAGCTTCCTTGTTACACGCCTCAAAGGCTTGAGTGTAAACAGGTGCCTCTACGTTCTGAGCCTTGCCTCCATTGAAGCTGGCTTGGCTGCTTGTGCCGTCAAAGATATTGCTAGTAAAAACCATTGTAAAAAAACCTAGGATAAAATCACTAAAAGTAGAAGTTTAAAATTTAATGAATTATTTTTATTGGAATAACGAGTCCATATTTGGAAAGTTCTCAAAACCTTTTCATACAAATATGGAGCCATAAAAAATGAATAAAATGCCTCTTTCCTAAATTGGATAGCTGATGATTGGCTGATAAACTGTTTTTTTTCTATTTTAGGCTGCTCATACTACACATCTTGTGGAGTTCATTTTGTTTTGTGCTTGTGGAATCTCACTTCCAGATTGCTCAAATTCCATTTCATTTTAGTCCTTCTGTTGATGCCCCATATGAATCCTGATTGGATTATAATATACTCTGGAACAGCCTCAATCCATTTCACTTGTTGCGTCAGTTCATTTTGTTTGTGGTTTGAACTACACTGCTTAATGTTTGATATAATTTTGTATAATGGGCTAGTGAAATTTGTTTTTTGTTTGACAGTTCATTTATTAACTGAAATTTTATAAATTAATTGAATCCTGAATCTCGCGCAACTTAGATTTTGTTCAAATCTGAAATCATTTTGTTTAAATCTGAGGTATTTTCAGTTGTCGCCATAGCTTTTAAAACTACTGTAAATAAAAATGAAATAAATAAAAAGATTCAAATGAATATGAATAATTTTGCAAATATAGAAGAAAAAACCAGGGAATATTTACCACCCACAGGGTGCTTGCTGTGTATAAGGGAAGCATACAAAATAGGAGAAAATAGCAACTTCAAAGAGATGACTGAAATTTGCAGGGATATCAAAATAAACTTTGATGATTATATTTATGAAAGGATACAACAATTTTGCTTTTCAAATTCAATGAATATGAAAAAACCTAATAAAAAACAACTTTCAAATAGGAACTAAATATATTAAAACTGAAATTTTCAATGAAGTATTCAAAGCATTGTTGCAACATCTTTGATTACTCCCTCTTGGGGAATTAACACCCCAAGTAAATCACCCAGTGGCTCACCAAATGGTTCACAGTCCAGCCAATAAGCTGGTGGCACCTTTATCAGTTAACCATCTATAACGGGGATCACTCAATCCAGGTCCTAAATGGAACACAACTTGATTAAGCCTCGTGACTCAAGAGGAACATTACCCAGATAAGCCCCATGACCTCCATGAAGTACGTGGACGCCATGTGGCTTCTCATGATACTATATATTATTCTATATTCATATCTAATAAAGTATCATTCTCTTATTAATCTTCCCCTTTGTTTTGTTTATTATACTTCCCAGAAGTATAAAATTGACAGTGATAGCACAGGTAGGTTATCCATACCTACCCAACTCAAAGGAAAATTCCTCCCAAGAAAAGAACCCAAGCAATGTCACTCCCTAACGGTTAGGGAGATTAAAAAGTAGGAAAAGACATCCCCCCTGGACTTGTCATCTACAATAATCTCCTTGTACCCATTGAACAGTACAACGCCTTAAAAACCCGCAGACTTTTCCCTACCACGCCAGCTACAACAGTGTCTATGCAACCTGAGATACCCAATATCATGTTTCAGCGCTTATGTACTGCTGAGATTGGCGCCTTTGCAGGACTACGCCGTGAGAACGCCTCTCTTTAGATAAACAGCACTGAGAGCAAGTTCAAACAAGTGGAGTACCCCCAAAGACTCTGGGTTAGCAAAATTGCCCTCTGCGTCACAGGGACTGCCTTGCGCTTTGTTACCAAATGGCTAGCTCAACATCCTGACCAGAAGGAAAACTGGGAAATATTCAAAGCCACATTCCTCAAAAAGTTCTTCATGAAGGACTCAGACATAGTGATCATGACCAAGCTTTGAACCTTCAAAATGACAGGAACCATCAAAGAGTACATTGCAGCATATGAAGGGTTACACAACCAAGCTCCAAACACCATTAACTTTGATGAACCTGGGCTGCGCCTAGACTTCTACAATGGCCCTCCCACACACATTAGACGTCAGTTTGACATGACCTGCTGCAAGAACCCCAAGGATGTGTTACTAGAAGGAAAACACACAGCTCAGAAGTCTGACAATCTACACACCACCAACAAGCAGAAGGAAAACCCCACAGTTAAGAGAGAGCCTTGCCCCAACAAGCAAAACAACCGAGCCAACAGTACCCAACCTCAAAACGGGAATTGACCTGCAAAAGCTAACCAGGCTAGCACTGAAAATATCAAAGAGGAGGAAAAAGCTCAGGGGAGTGCTTAGGCAAGCCCCCTCCCCCTCTTCACAAGACTTGTACAGAGAACAGGATGTGGACTACATCATCATGATCTAGGTTCCCTCCAGCAACCCTCTCCTGTTTGCCGCCCAATCTGGAAATAAACTCCTTACATATCCTTTCTGTTTTTGCAGATACCAGGGCACAGTGCTATTCAACACTGGAGCCAACCAATTGCTTATTAACAAGAGTTTCACAGACCTCATGAAGCTACCTACCATTTGAAGTAACATCAAAAGAGTCATCATGGCGGACAACCACAGCACACCAGTTACCCACAAGACCAAACCTTTCTGGGCCCAAATTGGAGACATCCAAACAACAATTAGTGGCCCATCATCCCAATCCCAAAATACAATATCATACTTGGATTGGATTGAATGCAAAAGACAAAGCCTCACATTGACTGAGACAGTGCCACCCTCACAAATTCAGCAAGGAGAAGTCCACTATCACGTGTACCTAACACACCTTGACACCCTCATGAGGGACCACATATTTGTAAAGATCATAGAAACAGAGAAAGAGACTGACATCAGCAAAATCAATTGGCGCACATTTACATATGAAGTCATCCACTTCAAAAACACAGAAATACATCACAAACAAAACCCATTTAGAGACCAGCTGGTCAATGAGTTTCCTCCATATTCCAAGAATCACTACCCGGGCTACCCCCTGATTGGGGTATACAACATGAGATCAATCTAAAAGGTAGCGTGCCTAAGGTGCAACCCATCTACCACCTCACACCACAAGAAGACAACGCTCTGAAAGCCTACCTTGACAAAGCACTTGAGAAAGGCCTCATCATACCTTCAAAATTACCCTTTGGTGTTGCTGTCTTCTTTGTGGCAAAGAAAGATGGAGGCCTCCGCCTAGTCACATACTACAGAGCACTCAATGAGGTCACAATTAAAAACAGGTATCCCCTGCCCCTCATTGATGACCTTTTTGATGCCCTGGGGGGGTCCAAAATCTTCATAAAAATTGATTTGACAGCAGGTTATCACCAAATTTGTGTGAAACCTGAAGATATTCCAAAGACTGCATTTCAGACTAAGTACAGATACTTTGAATGTGTTGTCCTCAATTTTGGCATGACAAACACCCCCAGTACCTTTGTAACCTTCATGAATGAAGTATTCAAGGAACACATTGGGAAAAGAGCAATCATCTACCTAGACAACATCATCATCTATAGTCCCAACCTACAACAACACTGGGAAGATGTCCACGCAGTTCTCTGTACCTTGCAGGAAAACCAACTAATTGCCAAACCATCCAAATGCAAGTTCTTCTCAACTGAACTTCCCTTCCTTGGTCATATCATTAGCAAGGATTGTATCAAGCCCAATCCAGACAAGATACATGCTAAAACAGAAATAACAGCCCTGTCAAGATTGACAATTCTTCCCCTCTGAAAACCCAGGCCCAGGAGCAGGATTTGAACCCTGGCCCTGGATCCCTACGAGCTGCCAGGCCTATGGACTGCTGGGCCACCTGCCCGTATTTTTTGGGGATCAAACCCCTGTAAGCTGAGGCTCCTGTGAATTCCTGAAGCCATAATACCAACACCAGCCCAACCATAGTGGCACCCAAGAAGGAGCCTCTCAAATTGCCTAATGACAGCAGAGATGGCGCCTATGTAAGCTTCATGAGTTTGAAGTCCTCTCAAGCAACCTATCAGGAGCTACCCAGAAAAGAGGCACGGGCCTGCGGCCTGAGCCCATGACCACAACGCTAAAGCAAGACAATCAGGTAGCCAAATCAAGATTTTTGACCAATGAAAGAACTCCTGGGCCAAGCGCCATTTTGCTGCTTTCAGACCCAAGTACCCAATTCCCCTGGCCCAGCTTTCCCCAATGCCCTGATAAACCCATGGAAAATGTTAAGTTTGGAGGTGGGGTGCTATACAGACCAAAGGACCCTGCGCTCCAAACTTATTGTCATTTTTGAATAAAGGTTATGTTACTTTGGCTCATACAGCCATTACCATATCTTGTATTTGCTGTCTATAATTTAAGTTTGAGATCCCCTGGCCCTCCTGCCCCTCTGCCTGCAGTTTTCCGTCCACCTGGTGCTCCCTTTGGGCCCGTTCATTTTAATGATTACCCATTAAAGCCCAAAAATAAGGATTACATATCAGAGAAAATCATTGAACTTGACCCATTAGCCCACATTCAATCTTCTGTCAGATACAACTGCCAAGGCCCGTGGATATTCTCTACCCCCAAGTTATTTAGAGGAAAATTCAACTACCTCCCGGCCTACAACGTTTATATGAAACCACCCGTAACACTAAAGCCAATGCCAGCCTCTTCCCCTGACCTGCCAACCAACCATACCAGCAAGATTTTTGGTATAGTATACATCACCCTCACTGGGGTGGTGGACACCATTGTACCAACCGCCGGCCTGTGGTCTTGGTTAGGAAAGTCTGCTTCTTACCTCTTAAAGTTAGCCCCTCTCTTGTGGTGGGCCCTTCCCGCAAAAACCCCGGCCCAAGTTACCTCCAAAACTGGCAAGCCAGCCACCCAATAGTGGGTCCCTGACAAGCCCCAAGAAACAAGAGCAAGCTCTGCACTTTCCTTGGAATGGTAGCATATGTACACAGGTTCATCCCTGACTGGGGCGCCCTAACAGCCCCTATCAGTCATCACTGGGAAAACAACCAAATTTTCTAGACACCTTTAAGAGATCAACATTTCCACCAGCTGAAGGAGCACATGGTTACTGCCCATTCCTGAAATACCCAAACCTCAAGGGTATCTATGAGATAGAAACCAACACATCTGATTATGCCATAGGAGGAGTCCTCTGTATCCAAACGGCCCAGAAAGACTTCCTCCCTGTGGCATATGAATCCAGGAAGCTATTGAACGGTGAACAAAGATACCCTATACACAATAAGGAGTTTGTTGACATCATAAACTGCATCATGAAATGGCAATGCTACCTGGAAGGAGCCCAGACATTCAAAGTACTCACCAACCACAATTCATTGGTATTCTTTAAAACACAACAACACCTGTCAAGAAGACAAGCCAAATGGATGAGTCTCATACAGAGATACCCCATGCAAATTGAATACAAACCAGGCAGAGAGATGCTTACTGCAGACACCCTATCAAGGCTATACAATAAACACATCCTCTGCACTGATGGCGACCCTGACTGGCCCATGTTAATCATGGAGAATCTCCAGTAAGAGTTCCCATCTGTCACACCAATGGACATCCAAGAGAAAGTCCTCAAGAACAAACATCTGTTCAAAAACGTATATGGTACCCTCCACCAAATCCTTCAAAATGGTTACAGTACCCTATGTTCCATCAACACAAAAGATTGACACAATCCTCCAATATCATAGAGACTTGGGACACACCTGTAGCAGAAACTTGCATGAATACCTCAAGACTTGCTACTGGTGGCCCAACATGCTAGATGATATCAGAGAAGTACTAGAACAATGTGAGGTCTATGAAAAGTATGTCCAAACCAAAGCTCCACCCAAATCAGTAGTACCTGTATCCATCACATAGCCCTTCAAGGTATGGTTGTTAGATATTGTGGGACCTATTCCTGATGAAAGCAAAGGCAAGAAGTACATCATCACAGCCATTGACTATGCAACCAGATGGCCTGTAGCACAAGCCACAAAAGAACACAAAGGCAACAACGTGAGACAATTCATTGGCAAGGAGATCATAGCTAAGTTTGGAAAGCGCAACCTCTTAATCACAGATGGAGGCACTGAACTCAAAGCTGTTGACACCAACATATACCCCGCCAAAAATGGAATAAAGCATGTCACAGCCAGCCCATATCACCCCCAAGCAAATGGATGTGTAGAACAACTAAACAGCTCTCTAGTGGAAGCCCTCAGTAAGTTATCTGCCAACAATCCAAAATCCTGGGTTGACATGTTACCAACTGCCCTTATGGTCTGCAGAACACAAGCCAACCACAATATATTCAAAAGCCCATATGAACTTATTTATGATTTGAAACCTTCACTTGTCAGTACTACCACAGGACCACAACTGCCACTTCCCAAGAAGATACCAGAAAGCAATGACCCAAAAGTACTCAAGCCAGAAAGGACCAAGAAGTGATGGAACAGCAAAGGGTTCAACAAGAAGCAATCCCATTACAACAAGAAAGGTTCCAAGTCAGAGACAAGATCTGGGTTGTCAACCACAACCAGAAAAATTAGACCCAGAATTGTGCAGACCAGGCATTGTCATGGAGGTGAAACCCAATAACACCTACCTCATCAAAGGGATTGGAGCTCAAACCAAACTAAAACGTATGCATCATGATCAACTTTGTTTGTGTAAGGCAAGAGCAGCCCAAAAAAATTCAAGACTCTCTGTCCCTAACACCAAACTGGATCAGTACCAGGCCCGTGTACCAGATACCCTCAAAAGGTTCCCAAGGCTCCGCCTTCCAGAACCCTAGGAAGAGATGTTGCAACATCTTTGATTACTCCCTCTTGGAGAATTAACGCCCCAAGTAAATCACCAAGCGGCTCACCAAGTGGTTCACTGCCCAGCCAATAATCCAGTGGCACCTTTATCAGTTAACCATATATGACAGGGATCACTCAATCCAGGTCCTAAATGGAACACAACTTGATTAAGCCTTGTGACTCAAGAGGAACATTACTCAGATAAGCCCCATGACCTCCATGACGTACGTGGACACCATGGGCTTCTCATGATACTATATATTATCCTATATTCATATCTAATAAAGTATCATTCTCTTCTTAATCTTCCCCTTTATTTTGTTTATTATACTTCCCAGAAGTATAAACTCAACAGCATTATCAAATAAAGTCGGGGATGCAGTCATTGTGAATAATTTTAAACCTTTATTTATTTTGTTTGTTGAGGCATGGGGTGGGGCAGATACAAGTCAGGCACCCCCTGGAACCATCTTCAAGTGCAATCAAACATCCTATATCAACAGATAGTTCAATTATACAAAAGATTATGCATGTTTTCTGAAAAATATACATTGTAAAGGATTCACGTTGCAGTATACCTAGGAATCCTACAACATTGCATATTAAAAACTAACATAAAAAAGTTGGAGGATGTGCCTATACAACTTGATATATGCCAATTATCACTAGAACACCAGAAGACACCGCAGGGTATAGGACAGTCAAGCACGTCCTGTACAACTTCTTTGCACTGGCATTGTTGTATGGGTTTTATGTGCCTCCCAAAAAGAATCTACTAATTTATTGACTTACCCGCCTCCCTTTTTATTAAGCATTCAGCAACCATTGGGGTGCATGGCGCCACCCCTCTAGCAATCACATCCAGGGTTATCCACCACATACAGAAGAGTATGTGGATTCAATTAGATGCTCTAGCTGAAAATTTGATTTTGGGGTATAATTCCCCAGAATAATCACATTCCATTTGTAATTTGCATTTCCCTAATAAATTATATTCTCTTGCAATTTAACTTTTTATTTTTTATTTTTATTTTTTTTAATTTTATTTTATTTTAAATATTAAAATTTAAATTATAATAGTAATATATCTAAATATATTATAAGACATTAGTTATAGTTGCAAACACGTCAAATAATAAAAAAGTAATTAAAAATGATTTTATTTACTAGCTTGTCAAGTAAAGGTTCATTTGTTACATAGTTAAACATCAAGAACTGAATTTATCTGCAACAGACAGCCTGCTCCACTTATGTTCTAAACAAGTGCTTGTTTAGAACTGGAATTACTTTTCCTTTATAATATGATTTGATAAATATATTCAATATGCTTGACCCGCGTCATAAGTACTAATTAGTAAGAGATACATGAAAATCATTGGTTTTTGTGTCATGTGGCTATAGTGGCACTGGAATATTAAGGATCAGATGATGACTTGTGAGGTCCAATTTTTGGCTTAAAAAAGCCAAAGTACCATCAACAATTCACAATTTTTTAATTAAAATTAATCTATTTCTATCATTTTTAATTTATTTATTTGTTAGCGCAACAGTCAATATACTATTCAGTGCATTATAATAAAAATATGTGTCCTCATATCTAGTATAATTAATTTTACTTACCTTTTGTACATATTCTTTTATGACTATAATACAATCAAATGTCACATCATTATGTATAAATAATAATTTTTGAGCCCTAATAAAAACAAAATAAAACCTGGATTGCCCATTTATCTGATTGGCTCAGAGGCAAGGGCTTTGGGGAGGAAGGATTCCAAGTGCTCATAGTAAGCCGCCACCACATCAGGTGGCATTGCAAATTGGCTAATCTCAAGAAGGTTGAAGAGATCCTTGGTGTCCTGAGGGAAGCCTTTCTTTACCTTATTCTTGGTCCACCCAAAGACCTCCTCAATTGGGATAAGGAATGGAGAATACAGGGAGAGGAAGAGGAGTCTCATTGGACAATCAGCAAGGCAGTGGTTGTGAAATGGCTATTCTTGTCAATGTGTGGAAACTTGGATACAACCAGATCCACTTTATATAGCCCGACATTATCCAACACAACAATGTTGGTTGTGCTGTTGTAATTGATCCAGAGGTATTTCTTCACAGCTTGGAGAAAATCAAGGAATGTCTTGCTATTATGGGAACCCTTGATCATCTGGTATTGATCCAACCCGCAAGGACCAAGAAGCGCTACCATTGAATAGGTCTGGGAACAGGCAGCTGAACAATGGGCTACGCCGTCCTTGGACCCCTTCTCATCCCACCCATATCTAGACCTGAGTGAGGAGGAAAAATATGATTCATTAATGTAAAATAATTGGACATTTCCTGTCTTCTTGAGACCCACATAGGTCTTGACATATTTGTGTCAATCCTCAATTGTTTTTTTGCTGTTCCTATTGTGCAGAGAAACTCCAAGGACCTTCCATGAGAAGCCCAAATTGACCATTGCTTGGTAAACAAGGGTTTTAAAGACAGAAAGCTCAAACTCTGTGGCCAACATTGATTGGACAGCAAGTGTGTCCAGGTGACAATCCTTGGTCACCCACTGCCTGATTGCCTTGAGATGGGTGAGCTATAGTAGGCTGGGCTGCCACTTAGCCTTGGTGGATTCAGCAATTTTCCCAGTGTTGCCATGCTTTTTGTTGATATCACCAATATATCTGGCTGTGACACCAAATTAGAACGCAATATCCCAAACTGCCATTCCCCCATTCAAGCAGTTGAGGAGAGCTTCACACTCATTATCTGTCAACTGATGCTGGTCCTTGGCAGGTACTGCAGTGTCAGAACTCCGGAATAATATGGTAGACTTGACCATTATTCCCCTGCTAATTGGCTAAGACAGCTAATCACCATAAATCTAGATCACTTAAAGAAGTATCAGCTGATCTTGATCCTGGCCTTGGGTAATCAGTGCTCTTATTATTACTCCAAAGATTGATCCTGATCCAATAATGGTCTCCTCATTGGATCAAACCTGAGTAAACAGGCTTGATGATCCATGACTATAATCATAGAACACTCCTCAGCCAATAAGATAGAGTGTTCCTGAATAATAATGAAATATGACTACTGCCATACATTTGCGCTTGAAGACACATAAAAATACATGATTAATATAGAAGGTTGTTCAGAAGAATACTGCATGATGCAAAAACCCAGTCAACAGGGTAACTAAACTTGCATATGCATAAATTGCCAACAAGATGCTGCCATTACGCTGATAAGGTAAGCTGAGGTCTGATAATCTATTGAAGTCTCATTCCTGATCAGCATGGCTGTCTAACTCTGGGGGCTGAAACTAGCAGTCTGGGGAACAGATAGACTGACTAGTAAGAGTTGGAAGCGTCAAATAACAATCTGACAAGAGAGCTTATCCACCCTATATAAAGTGCTCTCCTTACTAGAGATTGAGCAGAATATTCACCCTTGAAGATAGATATTGAAGATCTCTATTTTTATATCACTACTAGCCAACACCTAGTGGTCAGAAGTATCCAAGTAGAGCGTGCCAACGTCTACTTGCAGACCCGTGTATTTTCTCCTATGGCCAACAAGATCTTGTTGGGCTGTAGCTGTACTCTAAGACCCAATTGGTAGCTATAGATTGTTGCCATACAATCTCTATCAACAAGCCCCATACAATGACCAATAATAAAGACAATTCCTCAAGACCACAAAATCTTAGCATCAGCATCTTGGCTAGAAGGATTGACACAGGAGATGGGGACCTTTGTGTAGAAGGTGGGATTGCGCTTGGTTACGCTGGCACTGTCAATGGCGCATACAACACAGGTGCAGATGGCTCCTCAATTGTGGCCAATGGCTCATAGGTGGTGTCAAAGACACGGGGGTAGGAAGTAGCAACTCTTGGATCAAGAGCGCGGTGCCAGGTGACAACTGGGTACACAGTGGAGGTGTAAGTAACCTTAATGTTCCCAGTGACCCTGGTGTAGTAAATTTGATGGCAGGCCTTGAGAGCTGCTTCTGCTTGGATTCAGGCTGGTTGATTGGGCTTGGGATGCGGTAGGTGGTTGACTGGCAATGTTGCCTTGGGAGGGCTGTGTGTTGGCATGAATCCCCTCAAGTTGGGTTCTGGGTCTGTTCTTGGACCCTCTGGGACACCCTTGTGAACAGGCTGCCCTGCAGGATGGTGCAGGAGCTGGTTGAGAATGCAATTGACGGCCCATAAAAATAAAATAAAAAATATATTTTAGATTTAATATGTATTTATTTGGAGTTATTGGTTTAGTTGTGGGTAGTTTTTTTCTCTTTATTTAGCCTTGAATAGTAACATAATTTCTATATCTATGATTTGAAGTGTATAATATTGTATACTTTCTGGGTTTGGATAATTTTAAAGTTTAATAACTTTTTAAGTCTAAACATGGTTATTGAGATTGAAATTTCCATTTGATTTTAGTTGTGGTGGAGCTTCTTGATTTGCGTTGGTGTTTCCTAGTGTGCTTACTGTAAATTAAATTAGGATTCCAGTTCCTGCAGATAATATCTGAGTTTAATAGTGGCATTCAAAAGTGATTTGAAATTTGGTTCATGGATTTGGCAATCCTGCAATTTCAAAAAACATAGTAAACTTAATGAAAATGGTTAATGGATTTGAATGCTTCAAATCTGATTCCAGTTAAATCATTTTGTCCATTGAAATATGCAGTTTGACTTAAACTTTGCAAAGTGTCTATGAGTTCCTGAATTTTTAAAAATTCAAATAAATACTCAAAAAAAGCAATTTAATTAAAAAAGGCCATCACACAAAAGTGATTTGAAATTTGGATCAAGGATTTGACAATCCTGCATTTTTACGTTCAGGTTCTGAATTTCCAGTATATTAAATGGATTGGTAACTAACAGTGATACAATAATTTAAGTATGAGTTACTATGTAATTTACTATAGAATTTATTATTAATAATAATGATGACAATCAGAAATGTTGTCTATTTGGTTGTGATTATCTGCTGGGATGAATTTAAGCAAATTAGAGTGGCACAATTAAGCCTAAATTACTATGTCACCTCCTATTGAGGATGTTGTAAGTGGCAAAGTTGACACTTTACCTTTTTATTGACTGAATATAACTTTCTTAAGAACTTCACATAAGCGCTATGGTAAAATACAGCAGTTTTAAAAGCTATGGCAACAAGCAAAATGAACTCAGATTTAAATGAAATCATTTCAGATTTAAACAAAATCCAACTAGCAGGTTAAAATATACACTCCATTAACAGGGATTTTTGGCGCTAATAGGCAAAATGGGTCAACACAGCAAAGAAGGACTCACGCGCAAAACAAAACCATTCAAAATGCAATCCAAAATACATGGATTCACAAACAAAATGGTGTGAGTTGACTTTTGGTGTACATATGTTTACTATGTGAATTGGTGACAAAATACACCCACACATGGTGCATCAAAACTCAATCCAAAAACAAAACACAATAGCAACTCACTATGTAAACAAAATCACTCACGCAGTTTGTGCAATGGATTGTAATCAAGAATGATACCAAGGCATCTAAAATAAGACACAAGATCTGAAACATAAATTTTAAAAATATTGTGTTGGGCGCTTAGTTTTGGCATAAAATCCAGGAAAAAGGGTGGAAATTATTTTGGGTATTCAAAAATGGGCGTGGTAAACCAGAAATAACTAATTAAGAAATAAAAAATCTATAATTGGGATATTGGGTGGGAAAACCTCTAATTAAATATCCATATTCAGATAAAAGCAAAAATTAAAATTAGGGAGTAACTTAATTGAAATTTATTTAATATTTTATTAAATTTTAAAATGAAAGGAACACAACACCAGAGTACCAATGCACCTGTTGTGCGCCGCGGTTGCGGTCACCCCCGCGGGTCAAAGAATAGACTCAGTACAACACAAGTGCCTACTTGGGAGGTAGGCAGAAGAGGAGAGTTCCATAGTGATGCTGCACTGACACAGCCGGTTCAAGGAGCACAAGCTGCTAGGGTGCAGAGCATAAACCCTTGGGTCCCAAAGCTGACCCAGAAGCCAACCAAGGTCACCACTACCAAAATGGTTAGAAACAAGGAGGTAGAACTTTTTTGTATGTGTTTGATGCTGTGTACCGGCAGGAGTTGGTCCCGTCAGCCATGCTGGAGAAGGTGAAGCCTGTAATTGATACTAGCTATGAGCCATACATAAGCAATGACAATCAGGAGGACAACAAGGAGCCCAAGTTCTTTCAAACTGATGAGGGAAAACTTGTGCGCAAGAAAGTTGCAGCCTTCTACAACAAGGTGCCTATGCCCTGTGCCTTGCCCAACGCCAATGAGTCAATCCCCACTGCTAAAAAGCCCGCTCAGAAGTGCATCCTTGACTTCAAATGCATCATCCTGCTTAATCTAATTTGTGAATCAGGCAATTACAAGGCGGCCGCAGCCATTGTTGGGGTGGATCCCAAGTACACCTCAAAGACCTTCAACAAGTTCCTCAACACGGGTTGAGTCCTTGCCGCAGAGAAATCCTTGCACGTGTCAACCATGCTCACAAAGGAGCACAAATGGGCAATCTGCCAGTGGATAACCCAAGATTGCCATCTTGAACTGGCAAATATACAGGCCATGGTCAAGTCTGCTTTTGGGGTTGAGGCCTCAATTTCCTTCTATTATCATTTGGTCAAGGGAATGCAATTTTCCTGGAAAAAACTTGGGTTATCCCCATACAATCGGAACAGCCCAGCCAATATTGAGACCCGGAGAAAATATGCAGAGGCGTATACTGCCCTAAAAGCCAAGGGGACAGTCAAATTTTACTACATTGACAAATCAGCATTTGCCTTGTCAATGCACAATGAGTATGGGTATGTCCTCAGAGGCTCCAATGACGGGATGGCTTGGCGTGCTGCAGTCTGTGCCACAGCCTATTTGATGGTGGCTCTCCTTGGTCCAAAGGGGGTTGAGCTCTACTAAATTATATTGGGATCTCACAATAGCTGGACCTTCCTATCAAACCTCCAATTGGTCCAGGAGCAGCTGAGGGCACAAGCCCGGGCTTCACCAACGTAATTGTGCTGGACAACGTTGGTCTCCACAAGGTGGCAGATATTATTGAAGAATTTCCATCAATTGACACAAGCATTGCAGTGGGTCCCAGGCAATTGGCCACAGCAAATATGCACCTTCTCTTCCTCCCTGCCTATTTGCCCTTCCTAAATCCCATTGAGGAAGTCTTTGGGTGGCTCAAGCAAGTTGTCAAGCGAGTAACCCCAACTGGGACAGATGACCTTTTTGATTTACTGCAGGCAGAGATCCATACCCTCCCAGCTGAGACCGTGGCCAAATTCTATGGCCACGCTGATTTGTTTATCCCAGTGTGCCTTGAAAATCAGCCAATTAATTAAAGGCTTAGCTTATCCCACTTTTTTATATATCCTCTAATTTACTAATCAAGATTCATTAACTAACTTTTATATTTAGATGTTTCCAAGCCTGCAATCACATTCAGCAGCACTATCAATGAAGGTTAGTAATTTATTTTTTCATAATCATTTTTATTATTGCATCCAAGGGTATCCTAAACGCTTGATAATGGATTACGCAAACACATCAATATCATTTTTTGCAAATAAATATAAAAAGAAAACTAAAAAATGTAAATCATACAAATTAGAAGTAGATTTTATTAACATATATTATATGATTTTATTAAAAGCTTCCCTGAAAATTATTTTGTAAGTAATGTTTGCTAAAATATTATTTCATAAAATTATTAATTATAATAAAAATAATCTAAAGGGTAAATATATTTATTGGAATAGAGGATATATTAGGAGCGCCTATAATGGGTTTGGCGGTATGTACCCACCCCGTGATGGAGGTGGCACACAACCTCCACCGCCATACCGTGGACAGTGGATACACCCTGGTTAAAATACTCCTGCCTGCTGGTGAAAGGCAGAATGGTTAGGTGGGAGTAAAGCAGCAACTTCTCAGGCGGGGCCACAAACCTGTAGATTCCAGCTAGGACCAGGGCGTCCTGGATAACATGGTCCACTGAGTTATATCCGGGGGGGCATTCTTCCTGTTGAGTGCAAGCCAGGCCTCATCAATCCCCAGAAGAACCTTGTCCAGGCCCTCCACACTGGCGCTCATTCCAAAGTAAAACAGGAACCCCAGGTAAACAACAAGGTGAAGCCTTTGCCCAGCAAAGGCTTCTGTAAACTTGTATAATTTATTGTATACTGTGCTTATTTTTTCCTCATATTTAGTTTTGCCAAAGGTAAGATCCATAGCTTCTGGGACCCCCATCTTGTTGGAACTCCAGGCCAGCCCAAAGTCTGCCAGGAGGATTTTGGTCTTCTTCACGACTGTTGTATCTGCAACAGCCAGTTTTTTTACCGCGCGCCTGAAGTTCTCCAGCAAGTAGGACAGAGTGTGCTCCACTGGGAAGCAGAAGCAAGCAGCTGCATGAGCCTGGCCCATCTCTGGTATATTCTTGAATGGGAGCATTGCCAGGACGTCCTAAACAAGCTCAATGGAGTTTACACAGTAAACTCCACTGAGGTTAACTGGGTTCAGGCAGACCAGTTGAGCATCCTTGTAGGCAGTAACTGCCCACTTGGATGCCCCCTCTTCATGTGTCAGCCCAGCCAATGCCTCCCTGGACATTGGGAATGCACCATGAATCCTATCTTTGAGCTCCTGCAAGACAGGGGGGACAGGAAAAGCTGCTTTGCCACGTGAGTGGCAAAATTTGAGTAGAAGGTGGGGGGAACAAAAGGAACCAGGACCCGGCGGAGTTTGCCATCAACATATTTTAAAAAAAGGTAAGTATTTATGAATTATTATTAAATTTAATTTCTTAGGTTACCTTCTTGGGTTTCTTCTTTGCCGGTGGCTTTGGCAGGCTTTGCCATCCTTGGCGCAAGCAGTTGTGCGGGCGTCTCAGTGTCCTCCTTGCAGGCCCTCTTGGCAGGTTTGAGATGTGCATACATCTCAGGGCTGTCCATCCAGACAGACGGCGCAGAGAGGGCAAATGACTTGAATTGCAAGCCTTCAATCACTGTCTTCTTAATGTTGAGTAGGCGCTCTATTGTCTTCTCAGGTGTGTCCGGTATTTTGGTCATTAGTGACTTGGCGGACACCTTTTTGATTTTGTCCCCTTCAAGGACGGCAGACTTCACCTTTTCCTTGACCTTGCGGTCAATTTCTTTGATTTTGGCAATTGCCAAGTCAAGGTCTTTTAGAAGTTTTTCCAATTCACTCATTGATTTTTTACTAACCTTTTCATATGTTTTTATAGCTCTTGCCCCAATAAATTCTTTATTATTTTGATAAATTGCCTCTTTGTTTATTCCTTTTTGTTTTCCCATTTACTACATTATCCCATCCTTTTACCCATTTTGTATATGTTTTACATACATCTCAATATGTGTTGTTTGCTTTGTGTGGCATTGTTTCCTTGGTTACCATACTATTTTTGGCGCTTGACATAGCCCCTTGTGAAAATATTAACAACAACTTGGTGATCAACTGAATTTGAATTAGAAAATTATAGTTTTAATTGCATTTAGATAAAGTTGTTACTGATCCAAATTCAAAACCTTAATGATAAACTTTAAGCCAATCAGGAGCCAAGTGATAAAGTGATTGTTGTGACATAAAGGGACATTCAATAATTCTTTGGTGCATGTGCGCTAATTAATATGATTGGCTGGATGTTTTGCCATTGTACGCCATTGCCGCTGTGCCAAGTTGTTGATAGACTAGTGTTAACTCAGCGGCTGATTGGGCACTAGTCCACCAAAAACTTGCCACAGCAGCAATGGCGTACAACGGCAAAACATCCAGCCAATCATATTAATTAGCGCACATGCACTAAAGAATTATTTAATGTCCCTTTATGTCACAACAATCACTTTATCACTTGGCTCCTGATTGGCTTAAAGTTTATCATTAAGGTTTTGAATTTGAATCAGTAACAACTTTATCTAAAAACAGTTAACACTTATAATTTTCTAATTCAAATTTAGCTGATCACCAAATTGTTGTCAATGTTTTCACAAGGGGCTATGGTTTGGTGCTAAAAATAACTGTGTTCAGGATCTAGATACACACCATAGTAAATACATGATTTTATAGAAATAAGCTGAGCATAAAGAATAAAACCAACTATAAACAAAGAGAACAGAACAATTGAAATTTAAAATAAAGATAATATAAATATAAAATGTTTGGTGACAGGGGGTTTATTGAGGCGGGGGAGAGTGATGCCTAGGAGGCAGAATAACACAGGAAGGAAGACAAAGAGGCAGTGCTGGCCTGGGGGGTCTGGGATTGGGTGGGTTGGGCTTGCGGGTTAGGGGTGTTGGTGATGGGGGTGGATGAAGGAGGATTTCACGTGATGGCCGCCATATACTGCTTGTTGTACTCCTCATTAGTCATTGGCTGGATGGGCTGGTAGGTGGCAGTGGCACGGGGAGGGAGGCGCTTATCCTTACGTAATTGGCTGCCCATGTTCACATGGAAAACCATTTGCGCAAACAAGTCAGCCACCATTTAGCAACCAAAGAGAAAATTGTGATCAAGGACCCCAAGATAGAGGTTGTTGAAAGCCTGAGGGCGGCGCTCCTGTAGTGTATCTCCAATGTTAAAGAAGACGACATCTTCCAGATGGATGTTGACGTGGCCGGCTGGGTACACAGATGCTTGGTGCCCGCGTCCCTGGATGACCTCAAGGGCAGTGGAGCTACCCTACATCTGGTAGCTCAAGAAAACCCAATGCTTTGAATTTGAGCCATCCCAGGAGTTGAGCAATCCACTGAGGATGTGGCTGTATGAGTACCCATTGACAAAATCAGGTTTTGTCCAATAATAGACAAAACCCTTGGCCAACATAGCCAGAAATGCACCAATGAACATCCCCTTTTTGACCTTCTTCCTTCTGTTTTTGGTGGCGGCTCTTTCCATCTCACCAAAATTATCAAAAGCTATGGATAGCTTATAGTAAGAGATGAAAATGACAGCATCTGACAGACTTGTCAGGCATTGGACCAGGGTTGCCTCAATCTTGAGATCATACAGGGAATCCTCAGCGCCATCCCATTGGTTGCCGGCAAAATTGGTAAGAACCCGTACAGAAGCCACCTTCCCGTACATCCAGAGCTGCACCTTGCGCTCAGACACCCAAATGCCATGGTGAGCAAGTTGCTTCCGGACCTGGGTCAAGGGAAGCTTGGGGTCCCGCTGGAGGAGGTCAAGCATTATTGGGTATGCCTCAGTTATCTGGGACTCTTGGGCCTTCTTGGGCTTCTTGGCCACCCCAATCTGATTCCCCCTGTTCATCATGCTGTTGAATTCCCGCATGACAGTAGCTTGGGTAAATTTCAATTGGTCAGGGATCTGATCCCAGGACAGACCCTGCAGGTTGAGTGCCACAATTTCCTGAAGAATTTGGGCAGTGATTATTCTGCGTTTGGGGCGCTGGGCGGAGTGAGCTGAAGCCTGATTGGATGAGGAAGGGGCAGGTTGGGCAATGGCAGGAAGTTGTTCCAAATTGAAGTTGCCATACTGATTGGTTGATTGGTGGGTAGCTTGTGCAGGGGTGGGTGTGGGAGCGGGGGCAGCACCAGACGTGAAGTGACTCTCAAACAAGTCAAAGCCATATGGGTCAGGGGACAGTAACAGGTCAGCTTCCTTGTTACCTGCATCAAAGGCTTGGGTGTAAACAGGTGTCTCCATGTCCTGAGTCTTGCCTCCATTGAAGCTGGCTTGGCTGCTGCTGGCTTGGCTTCTGGCGCTGTTTAAAATATTGCTGTTGAAAACCATATTGAAAAAAAACCTAGGATAAAATCACTAAAAGTAGAAAATTTAAAATTTAATGATTTATTTTTTTTGTAATCTCAAGTCCATATTTGGAAGGTTCCCAAAACTATTCCATACAAATCTGGAGCCATGAAAATGAATCAAATGCCTCTGTTCCTAAATTGGATAGCTATTGATTGGCTGTTATACTGTTATTTTTCTATTTTAGGCTGCTCATACTACACATCTTGTGTGAGTTCATTTTGTTTTTTGTTTGTGTAATCTCGCTTCTAGATTACTCAGATTTTGTTTCATTTTGGTCCTTCTATTGGTGTCTCATATGAATCCTGATTGGATTATAATATACTCAAGAATAGCATCCATCCTTTTTAGTTGTTGTGTCAGTTTATTTTGTTTGTAGTTTGAACTTCACTGTTTTATGTTTGATATAATTTTGTATGATGGGCTAGTGAAATTTTGTTTTTGGTTTGATAGTTCATTTATTAACTGACAATATTTAAATTATTTGAATCCTGAATCTCACGCAACTTGGATTTCATTAAAATCTGAAATGATTTTGTTTAAATCTGAGTTTATTTTGCTTGTTACCATAGCTTTTAAAACTACTGTATCATATTCCTACCCCCAAAATATTA
Source organism: Entomophthora muscae (assembly GCA_014839935.2). Classification (NCBI taxonomy): domain Eukaryota; kingdom Fungi; phylum Entomophthoromycota; class Entomophthoromycetes; order Entomophthorales; family Entomophthoraceae; genus Entomophthora; species Entomophthora muscae. The sequence continues at coordinate 385,744 of QTSX02006429.1, forward strand.
TTTTTAATAAAGAATTCAATAACTTTGATAATTTTTTACTTGTTTTCAATATGTTTTTTATTTTATTATGTGAGAAAAATTTACAAAAAAATGGTTAATATTTTCCTAGTTTGCTTAAAGGTAATTAAGAGTACTAAGAAAAACATAGTAAATTTTCAAAATAATGTCAACAGTGTTATGTTGTCAATAATAATGTCTACAATTCCCTAATTGTCAGCAGGGATTCAGCTTTTTTACTAATTGACACTCATAATGTCAACACTTTTCACTTCTCACATATGAAACTTAATGGTTTACATAACAAAAATCATTTGAAATTTAAAATGCTGTATTTTTAACTTTTCTCTTTCATTTTTTGTAATTTTTAAAAATAAACCTATGTCTTAAGCTACTACTTTTAAATATTTCTTTTGAATTTTAACTTTTTATTTAAAAATCTAGTAAAATAAAACTTTTACAATATTTTTTATATTTTAAATTTCACTAAAAGTATTATAAGTATAAAGTTTTGATATGATGATTCTTATAGTTCTTTTGTTTTTAATTACAAAGCTTTATTTTAGAACTTTTTACTTATTATTTTAGGACAATAATACTTTAAAGCAACAAAAAAACAAAGTATCACTCCAAGACCCCAAAGACCCCAAAGAAAAAGGCTTCATCATCCAAAAAGGCTGCCTCCAAGCCTTTCACCAAGCCTCCCCCCAAGCAGAGTCCATCTCACTCCACTGGGGAGAGAAATCTGATAATTCACTTAAAGTTCACGGTTTCTACAACTCAGCTTCAGATAAGGAGACTACCAATAAGCAGTGCCAGGCCCAAAACCCCCACCCAAGGATAAGTCTCCCACACACAAGGAGCACCACAACAAGCCCCATTCTGCTTCCCCCCACCAAACTCCCCTCCTTCTAGCTCTCCAGAGATGACTCCAAGCTCCAGACTGACTACTTCCTTGGCTTCTGCCATGCTCCTGCTGGCCCTCAGGGCCCTCTTGTGGCCCACAACATTTTCAATGTCAATGGAAAGTTTAAGATTCATTCCTTCTTGCCAAAGTTTTCCCCATCATGAGCATTAAATGTGGGCCAGCCACGGTGGCCAACAGGTACATTTTCAGCTGCAACAACGCCAACCGGGGCTTCAAGAGCCACCACTATACCTGTGAGGACTGCTCCTGCCCAGTTCAGCTCAATACTGAGCGCTGGGATTTGGTACAAACCATTAAGGGCAAGCATACCTGCATCATGCCCAACATTACCATCTCCTGCCTTCTTGAATGGTACCTTGCACAGATTGTGCCTACCTCCAAGGACCTTTCCCCCACCCAGTTGGCTGTGCTTGCCTGTAAGCATCTCTCCCCCATCAACCTGAAGAGGGTGCTAACCCACAGCCACTTGGTCAATTTTGTGAGCAATAGGCATCAATCCTCAAACTCCCTGGCCAAGAGTGCCACCAACATCAAGGACCTGGTCCTCACTGATGCCCTCAAGAAGACAGAGGATGGTGAGATGTTCCTGCTTCATGAAAATGGGCAGGAAGTAGAGGAAAAGATCATAGCCTACGCCACAACCCAAAACCTGGAGCAGCAAAATACTGCTTCCACCTGGCTGTGTGACATCACATTTGCTACTTGCCCCTCTCTCTTCAAGCAGCTTTGGGTCCTGCCTGGGCAGTTTAATGACCAGGTCATCCCCCTTGTGTTCTTTCTCCTTCTTGGTGCCAAGACTGAAGTCTACAACAGAGCTTTCAAGATTATCCAGGATGCTTTGAGCTCCCTTTCCACCAACAAGCTCCCCCTCCCACCCACACCACCAGAGCAAACTCTTCCTCTGCTGAGAAGGATAAGTCTGCCCAGGCTGCTGAGCAGCTAGCTCATGTGCGCTCACTTGGGCAAAATGGGATTATTATAGACTTTGAGCTTACTCAGTTCAGAGCCTTTGAGACCACTTTAATAGAGAAGTAAATAGCTACTTCTTCCATTTCAGTAAGGCCCTCATCAAACATCTCAAGAGCAAGAATGGGCTCTTTGAGAAGTATCTAAACAATGGTAAAGGGAAGTGCCGCTTTGCCTTGACCCAGTTTGCTGCCTTGGCTTTTGTGCAGATGGAGCATACTGGGCTTGGCTTTGAGGCCTTCCTGGAGGATGCTTATATCAAGAAGCACTCCACCATCTTTGAAGGCTACCTGGAGTACTTTGAAAAGCAATGGGTGGGCAAGAAGGTGACTGCCCAGAGAGGAAAGAGTGGGGCCACTGCCCCTTGGAACTGCCAAGGCGCCTGCCTCAAGGGGGAGATGAAGACAACATCAAGCCTGGAAGTGTGGCATAAACACCTGGAGGCAAAGTTTAGGCAAACCCCAATCTCAACAGGTCCTTCCTGAAGCTGCAGGAGGAGCAGGCCAGGAATGTCTCTAAGTTCTGGGACTTGGCCAATTAGGTGGCTCCCAAAAAGAGAGAGTACAAGGAGCAGGACTACCAGGAGGATATCCAGAAGATGATCAAAAAGAAGTATAAGGTGTCAGAGATTAAGAAGTACCTCAAGGACATGGCTACTGCCCTTGCTAGTGGCTTCAATTAGCCTAATAAACTTTGCTTTGCTTTTCCTGGATCCTTTTTTCTTTCAAATTTTTATGTTCATTTATTTTTGAATTTTAATAATTTTTTAGGTATAAATGGTAAGTATCAGATGAAGTTTTAATGTGGTTTTGTAGGAAATATCTTATGTTTTTTTAATTTATATTTAAGGTATGAGATATTTTCAGTTGTGCTTATATAAAGTATAAAAAAATTTAAATACAGAATTTTCTTATATTTTGTAGTTGCTATAATATATTAAATATCTTTATTTTTTAGTCCATTGGAATTTTAATTTTTATGGGAATAAAAAATATTTTAATAATAAAGAGTGTAATTTACATAGTAAATGGAAAAATACTTGCTTATACCTTCTTATTCTTATTACTTATGATATTTTTTATTGCATTTTTGAACTCTCTTTCATTTTTTAGTGTAATAATGTATTTGAATTATTTTTATTGATGAGGAGCGCCTTTTGGAGAAGCTTCAAATATGTAATTAAGAAAGAAGAGAAGTATATTTTATTGGATAATACTTTAGCCTTATATAGACTCAACTGTGGCGGGGATTTAGTCGGATTAAACCTAGGGGTTGGTTATGTGCGGGATGGGTTTGAGCCACTGGATACTTGGATTGTCATGTGATATTTCTTGGTTACCATTCTTGGTAGGTCAAACAGTATATTGGAAGGGCACCAAATCTGCAATGGCTGGATGTTAAGTAGGTTGTGTTAGCCAGAATGCTTGTACATCCAGATCCTTGACACACACATCCTTAAGGGATTATCTGGTGCATCAGGAGGGGGGCTTTGTTTTAACAGCTGCCGCCTGATGCTCCTGGAGCTGTTTACTAGTTGTAACTAGTCTGATCAAGTGTTCTTCTTTACTAAAGCAAAGACAGGTTCTGTGATATTTCTTGACAATTGGGGTTTTGGCACCTTGGAATTTCACTAGATAGGTGTTGTGATCTGGTCTGTACTTGATGATTCTTCCTGGTCCCCTATGTACCAAGTCTAGTTTCTTTCTGTTGCCAGCTAGAACCCAGACAGGGGAGTCAATGGGAAGTGGTTCCTATGTGGAGGTTACCTTTTGTGTTTTGAGCCTTTTTATTTCTGCTATTTTAGCTTTGAGGCGTATGTGTTGTAGATTTGGTACTTGTTCTACTATGGGGGGTTTCCCAGGGGAGATCTTTATGTATGGATGCTTGTTGCAGGTAATTATTTCTGGTTTGTATCTTTAGGTTAGCTCAAACAGTAAATAGCCTGTTCCTTGATTGGTGTGGACCTGGGATACTAGTAATGCATGTTTCACGTATAGTGGCCATGTGTCTTTGGCTTTGCCATCTATTATTTTCTCTAGGGTCCTGATCTGGCTGCCATTTAGGCGTTCAACTCTGCTGTTGGCCTGTGGCCTGTAGGGCTAGGTTGTAGATGTTTGATGTTTTTGGATTTTAGATTGTTGTTTACTACGTGACCTGATAACTTGATTGCTCCATCAGTTATGATGTAGTCTGGAGTGCCGTAGCCGGCTATGATTGCTTTGTTAATGATTTAGTTTATTATTTCTGCTTTATGGTCCTTTGTTGCCCAGCATATGGGCCAGTGTTTAGCAAAGTCAATGGCTACAATTAAGAAACGTTGATTTGTTTTAGTTTCTGGGAAGGGGCCTACTACGTCCAGTCTCCAAACCTTGAATAGTTCAGGGTTTGGTACTAGGTTAACCGTTGGCTGGGGAGCCTTTGTGCTGGCGTATTTCTTGTACACTGTGCACTTTTTCAGAACATCAATTATATATTGTTTAATATTGGGCCACCATACTATCTCTTTTAACGTGAGGTATATATTGTTAGCCTTTGTATGTCCTAGTAGGCGGTGATGTCTTAATATGGTGTCAACTCTTTGTGCAAGTGGGATTTAGGGACATGTTTGTTGTTAATGATTTGGTATACAGTGTCATTTGATACATGGAAATACTTTTTGTTCCTTACTAATGTATTATGGGTCAGTTGGTGTGTTGAGGGGTCTTTCCCTTTGGTTTTATAATCAGTGTTGTATAGGTTTGGCCAGTCAGGATCCAGGAGGTCAGGATGATCCTCTCTAAGCTGACATAGTCTAGAGAGAGCATCAGCCGTGACCAGCTCTGCCCCCTTTTTGTATTGGATTTCCAAATTAAGCTGCTCCAGCAGGGACATCCATTTGGCTTGTTGCTGTGCAAGTGCGTTCTAGGGTTTGGAAATAGATTAAGGATTTGTGATCAGTTAGTACTCAGATGTTTAGATGTCCTTCTAAGTAACATCCATTTCTTGCATGTGTAATATATTGCTAGCAGTTCCTTGTTGTGTATTGGATATCTCTGCTCAGTGTTGGTCAGTTTTCTGCTTTCATAACATACTGGCAGGATGTCTTGCTGCCCTGGCTTGAAGATGCGCAGGACTGCGCCAATGGTGGTGTCACTGGCATCTGACTCAAGCTTGTAGCACCCGTTGTTATTAGGGTACTTCAAGATTGGTGCTTCAATCAAAGCTTGTTTTAATAGTTGGAAATTCTTGTCACATTCTGGTGTCCAGATGCATTTCTTTTTGGCATTACCCTTGGTTAAATCATTGATTGGTGTGCTGAGCTTTCCACAGTCTTAGATGTATTTACTTAGGTAAGCTACCATTCCAAGAAAACATCTAACTTGTTTAGCAGAGGTGGGGTGTTGCATGTTATTTATGGTTTTATTTTATCTGGATCTGCTTTGATGCCACCGTTGAAGACAATGTGGCCCAAGAACAGGAGTTTTCTTTTCCATAAATTGGCACTTGCTGGGCTTGGCGTAAAATTTGTGCTTTCCAAGTTGATTGAGTGTCTTGCGGACATGTGTGAGGTATTTCTCTTTTGTTTTTGAGAATATGATGTTGTCAAGGTAGCATGATGTATTTGTAAGACCATTTAGAGCTTGGTTCATCATAGTGACAAACATTGTGGGAGCGTTGGTCATCCCAAAGTTAATTACTCTACATTTAAAGGATCCAAATTGCGTACAAAACACAGTTTTTGGTATGTCCTTTTCCTTTACTTTGATTTGGTTATAACCTGAGGTAAGGTCAATTTTAGAGAAAAATTTGGCTCCAGAGAGTCTTGCAAAACAAATCCCCTATGAGTGGAAGGGGATATTTATCATTTACTGTGCCTGCATTTAGTGCTCTATAGTCAGTTACTAGATAAAAAATGCCTTTCTTTTTCTTTACAAAGAACACTGCTGCCTCCCACGGGGATTCAGACGGGAAAATGATTCCTTGGCTAGGTTGTCCTCAATATAGTTTTTGAGGGTTTGGGTCTCAATGGGGGAGAGTCTGTAGAGAGATGAAGGTTTAGGCATGGCTTTACATAGGTTGATTCCATGATTGATTTCCTGTTTGGGTGGTAACTCTGTGAGCTCTTCTTTGAATACATGGGTGTATTTATTTAGGAGTTCCGCAAGTTCTGGGCATTGAATTTTGGTTGTTTTTATTTCATTAAACTTGGTGTACCTCATTATGTAAAGTGTACTTTCTTTGGTTAGACTTCTGAGTTGTCCTGGTTTATGACTTAGACAAATAATGTGTCTCTCAGGATGAGATTGCTAGGTTCTTTGATGATGGTGAAAATTGACTTCATTGTGTTTGATGGTCATGGTTTTTGTTTTCTAACATACTCTGGGGTTCACTTGGGTGAACCAGTCCATGTTTGCTACAATGTCATAGGTTATGTTGTTCATTACAAATTCTTTGATGGACGTTTGAATGCCTTGGAGGTCAATTATGAAAGGAGTTGTTTTGCCTTTGAGTAGAACCTTTGATTTGTCTGCCATTCTGGTGTATTTGAAGTTGGATTTGACAGCTGGTATTTGGTACTTGGTTACAAATGGTTTGCTAACCATGGTGTGTTGTGCACCAGAGTCAAACTAAATTTTCTGTGTATTTTATTTGTAAGTGCATTGGTAGACAAGAAGTTGTGAGCAATCTTTAATTTTTACGCTAATAAAAATGGAGGATTGCGGAACACATGGGATGTGAGCAGCAAAGTTTGTGCCTTGGTACAGTTTCTTGCCAAGTTGGGGGTGAGACAGGGGCACTTAAGCCTATTACCCCTCCTCTTTTCCCTGTTCCTCTGTTTTGAGACCTTTGAGGTCAGAGAATGTGGGGTCAGATTTATAGCAGGTTGCTACTTCAGCATTGTTAACTTTGGCTGTATCCTCTTTCTTGGGACAGGAGCAGTTTGCGCTTTGGCTGTGATTGCCATTGTTGCAATTGGAGTTGCCGTTGCTATGATTAGTGTTCTGGTATTTGTTGCCATTGGAGTTTTCTCTACCATTGTTGGTTGAGGACCAATTGTCTTTGTGTGCAGCATTTTCATGTTTGCGTGTTTTTCTACGTGCTTGGCTTCTGCAATGAGCGCAGGCATGGAGGTGTTAGCCTCTGGGCAGATGAGGGCAGCAACAGAGGGTTTCATTCTGTTGATGAATGATGCTCTGGTGTGTAAGTTGTCAGCTTGTGCTGGGTTTTAGATCTTGCAATGTATTTCCTCAAATTTGTTGGTGTAAGCTGCAATAGTGGTCTTCTGAGGAAGATCACTGAGCTGTATTGCAATGTCTTGGAGGGATTCAGTGACGCAGAAATTGTGGATGATGTTGGTGTGGTGATCCACATGTGTGCAGTTTGCAGGCAAGGGTGAATTTGGCTTCAAATAAAGACAATGTGCTAAAGAATGACAATGTGTGATCAGATAGCAACGTTGTGAAACTAGTAGGTAACATAGAGCTGCTAGGGGTGAGTGAGGTAAGTCTAGTAGGTAACTTGGTCTAATAGGAGAAGTGAGGTAACCCTAGTAGGTAACATGGTCTACTAGGGTAATTAAGGGGAGCCTAGTAGGTAACATGGTCTACTAGGGTAAGTAATGCCTGGCTGGTAGGTAACAAAGGACTACCAGAGGCAGTTGTTGCCTCCACCCAGCAGAAAATGTTGGCTGCTTTGGGCTATAGTACTTCACCTAGAAGGGTGGAGACTGAAATAGCAAGTAGGGAACTTTGTCTGTCTGGGGGAGAGAGTAAGTTTGGACCCCTGGTGGGTAACGCGGGCTGCCAGGGAGGGGAAGAGCTCTGAGGGCTCAACATACCCTAATACGCTTGCAAGAAGTCTGTGAGCAAGCACCCTGCCTAACAGACTGGCAGGATGTCCTTGTTTATGCCCCTATGGGAGCTTTGGAGAAACCCAAAGTGAGCATTGGAGGGTATAGGCATGCTCAGAGGGGTCACCAAGGTGGCTTGCTTGGGGAAGCAAGCTGCAGAACTTGGTGTGATCAGGCCTTTGGGAAGTAGAGCTGATTACTCTGAGACTAAAAGCCCAGATTTCATCACCTGGGTGAGTAAAGACAACGCATAGACATAGATTTATGGTTGAATGGCCTAAGTGGATTGCCACTTGCAAGGGCCCAGTCAAATGCCAGTTCAATGTAGACTCATGCCTGGGTCTACGAGTTCTGGTAATGGGGGCTGAGATAAAGAACTGAGGTGGTTCAAAGAATTAGCAGAGAAAACTAGCAAGAGGTACTGTTTGGTCACAGTGAAGGCTAGTTGATGAACTGTTAATTCATATTGAATGGAATGGACCAATATGGTTCAGTGTGTTAAGGGAACAAATAAAGTTCCTAGTGTGGAACTGGTTAAGGATAAGCAGAAGAACAAGAAGACAGGATGAAGGACTAGCAGATCATGGGGTAGGATGGCCAAAGGACCAGAAGTTGGTGCTGAAGAACTGAAGAGTTGAGAGGATACCTAGCTGGACTGAATACAGAGGCTGGAAGAGCTGGTTTAGTGACTTTTAAGAAGAAATTTGGATATAAAGAAGCAGTTAAAGAATGATTGAATACTGCCTGATTATGATTAAAAAGGATTAAAAATTAAATAAAGGAAAAAAGGAGGAAAAATAACCTATAGTTTATTAGAACTATATGTTATTTTTAGGAAAAAGATAAACAAGAAAAAGGACCAGAAAGAAGCTGGAAGAAGAATGGAGAAACTGTGAGAGCAAAAGAGCAAATTTTGCAGAGAACAACTAGGGGAGAAAAAGGACAAGCAACAGGCAGGTTCAAAGATGCAAAACTTTGACAGAAACACAGAGAAACGTTGAAAAATTGAAGGATCAAAAATTGCCTAAGTAAAACATATGTGGAAGCGCTCGAGATTTGCTGGGGAAACGTGACGGGAATTACAGCAAAACCGTTTGAAACGCGGAGCAGTGGTTTACCTGGAGCAGGGCAGCTTGGAGTTCAAACCAGGGTCAGGAACAGGTCATCTGGATAAAATGTTTTGGCAAAACTGTTGAAGCGAGGCGTTTGATTGGCTGCAACCCAGAGTCTACTTAATCAGGTTTTTAAGGGCTTTAACTTGAGAGTTAAAGCCTAAAAAATGGGGAGCAGAAGCAGAAAATTCAGGGCTTTCATTGGCTAAAGTAAGTTTGAAAGTTTAATATAATATAGAAGAAGGAAAACAGGATAGTTTAAGCTTTAAAGAACCAGAGTTCTAAGAGAGGATTTTGGTCTGAAACAAGGGACTATAAAAGGGAGAGCTATCTGAGACTCTTCAGGGACTGGATCAAGTGAATTACAAAGGCCACCAAAGCTACAGAAGGAGCAGGAGACCAAGGATAGGAAGCCAGAGCCAAGTCAGACCACAGGAGCTTAAGATTAAGACAACAGAGCCCACAACCAAAGTGCTGGAGCCCAAGACCAGAGCAAAGGAGCCCAAGATCAAGGAGCAGGAGTCAAAGACCAAGTACAAGGAGTCCAAGATATTGTTAAAGGACTCCAAGTTTTGGCACAAACCCTTTCTTATTCCCTACCCAAAGGTGATATTTCAGAAGGTTTCTAAGGAGATCTTTCTTCTGACAGAGAATAAAGCGCCTATTACAACCCCTATCTGAATTTCCTGTGTGAAAAGAGTATATAAGTCTCATGAGTCAATTGCCCCATATTTTTTATCCTAGCCCAGGGAATAAGAAACATACTGCCTAGGGTGCAGGAAGTTTGCCTCTAGTAAATCTGCCCAGGAGGGGTGGGAGAAGATGAACAGGCATTTGGAGATGTCAAATAGAGGAAGAGAGTTCATCAGAGAAGAGTTTGCAAGACTACTCCAGGATTGGTATTGGCCTACAGGCGGGCTGGCGCCTGCTTAAGTTCAGATATACGGTTGAGACGCTTGCTTGGTGATTGGAAAGGTACTTGAGGAGTTTGCCCTTATGCAAGCCAAGTATAAGCTTCTCACCAACCCTTTACCCCTGTTGGAGAATGATAACTCCTCCAAGCCGGTCCCTGGCTACAACCCAGGACACACTATGGAGACTGGTGACCAGGAACCCCACAGTTGGCTTTGAACTCTTCCCAGTTGTAAAGCTGGTTGTCAGTTCATGAGCTGACCCATGTGGCAAACCAGTTAGCTGCGGCCTTGTACAGGCACTTGCTGACTTCCTGGACTCATTTTTTGTGGGGAATGCGGCTGGCGTGGAGTTTTGCAGCTGAGCGGTCTAGCCATTTGATGACGTTTTCTTTGTTTTTACCAAAGAACTTGTCAATACCAATGTATTTGGTGTTGGTAACTTCATCTGTGATAGGTTGTTATGTGTTTGTTTGTGGTTGAAGAGAGTGACTGTATTGAATTATCTTTGTGCATGCTTTGGGCATGACCAGTCCTTCAAATATGGTGCATCCACTAGATATATCTTTGTTGATGTTGTGGGCGCGGAAGTACATTTTCCAGGTCTTCTGGGATGTGGCCTTATTGAGTACATGAGTGAAGGTGGGCGGGTTTTGGTCAGTCATTTTCTCTTTCATGGGCGTGGTCAAAAAACTGTAGCTGCTACCAGTGATGAGGAGCAACTTTTGGGGAAGCTTCAAATATGGAATTAAGAAGAAGAGAGTTATAACTTATTGGATAATATTTTAGACTTATATAGATTGGGCTGTGGCAGAGATTTAGTTGTATCAAACCTAGGGGTTGTTCATGTGTGGGATGGGTTTGAGTCACTGGATACTTGGATTGTCATGTGATATTGCTTGGTTACCATTCTTGGTAGGTCAAACAGTATATTGGAAGAGCACCAAATCTGCAATGGCTGGATGTTAAGTAGGTTGTGGTAGCCAGAATGCTTGTACATCCAGATTCTTGACAATATTAAAAATGTTCAAGGTAAAGTGTTTTGTTAATTAAAAAAGTGTTGACATCCAGAAGACAACATTATGTAAACCCAGGTTGTCACTTTACTATAGTGTTGAAATGGCCACTTTTGACATTTTTACTGTCAACATGAGCACTTTTGCCTGAAAATATAGTAGATTTTAGCAAAGAATATATATAAGTTTATGTTATTTGAATAAGATAGTATAAGATTTATTTTGGGTTTGATTGGTGGAAGTCTAGGACTTGTTTTTGAATTGAAGTGAATATTTGTATGGATAGGGTGTAGGTTTTTATGGCTCCCTGATTAAATAAATTGCAACAGCTTAAAAATGGCAATGCTGTGATACAATTGGACAAGATAATTTTTCAAGGGGAGCAGACATCTCATAGGTGGCTGCAAGAATAACTGCAGCTTAGATACCATGTTCAATTGAGCTGTAACCAGGTGCAATCTTTTTATGTCCAGATATTTTTGCTCTTTGTCTAGTTTATTTGTAATATCAAGTGTGTTGCAAGCCTCTGCTTTAATCCTTATCATTATAAAAAGACCTAGGTAAACAACTAAGTTAAGTCTCTGCCCTGAAAATCAGGGTTGTGAACTCACATAATTTATTAATTAAGGTACAAGTATTATTTTTGGGGAGGTTGTTATAAAGGTTTTTTCATGGTAAACAGTGCATTGGTCTTGTTGGCACACCAGGAAGCCCCAAAGTCTTCAAAGATGCACACAACATGGGGTGAAATGTCAGAGAAACTATCATTAAGGTCACTTATTTTTATTTTGAAATTATCTATTAGGTGTGATATTGTATACTTGGTTGAGAAATAAAGCCTGACTTTGTCTTGTCCTCTCTCCGTTTCTGGCATGTTTTGATATGCCATGGATCTAATTAAGTCCCAGACAAGGAGGACAAAAGGCTTTTATAAATTGAGGGTATAATAAAGTAGTTGAGGTAGATCTTTGAGGCTATAGCCAGAGATTTGACCTATCATTCAGAGTCTTCTTATTTTGGTTGTAGTTTGTTGGGCTTATTTTACTTATTAGGTAAGTTTTATTCAATTTTCACATCTCTAGGCAAACTGCTGATGTCAGAACTAGCTGATACCCAATGTGTGTAATGTAGTTATTTTATAATGTATTGGTTACATGTGGCTTTAAAAATTGTTGTGCTACACTTTCATGCTCATCTAATTAAAAAATAGTATTTATTTAATTGCTTTTACCTTCTTAAGTTTCTTCTCTGGTTGCTCCCTTAATGTGTGTAGCTTCTCTTGACTTCTCGGGTGCAGGTTATTGGTCATCTTGTCTTGATTTTGGTTTTATTTTATTTTTTAATTGTTTGAACATCTCCATATCTGTTGTCCACGTTTCTGCTGTTGCAACCCCCTGTGGCTTAAACTTTAGGTTGGCAAGAACATCTTTCTGTACATTTAGGAGCCTGGTTACAAGTTTGTTTATTGTATTTGGTATCTTTCTATCAAATGCCTTCACTGTAAGTTTGTTCAGTTTGTCACCTTCTAACACCACCTCCTTGATTATGTCTTTCACCTCTTGCTTAACTTCCTTAATCTTGTCCACCGCTGTGTCCAGCTCATTGATCAGCGCCTCCAATTCCGCCATGTTTTCCTTGTGCTTATCCCACCCCCTTTTATACCAATAAAATCATCCCAATAAAATACATTTGTCCTTTTGCATCTAATTGATATGTAATAAATATACAATTAAATTTAACAATGAAATTTTTATTAGCTTCAATTTATAATATATAATTGATATTATATTCTTTATATTGTTTATATATACCAACCCTTACCAGGTATCATGAATGAAATGTTTTGCTCAAGTACATGTTTTGTCCAAGTATAACATATTGTTGAGTTTATACTTCTGGGAAGTATAATAAACAAAATAAGGGGAAGATTTAAGAGGAGAATGATACTTTATTGAATATGAATATATGATAATATATAGTATCATGACAAGCCACATGTTGTCCATGTACACCATGGAGGTCATGGGGGTTATCTGAGTAATGTTCCTCTTGAGTCACAAGGCTTAATCAAGTTGTGTTCCATTTAGGACCTGGATCAAGTGATCCCTGTCACATATGGTTAACTGATAAAGGTGCCACCACTTTATTGACTGGACGGTGAACCATTTGGTGAGCTGTTTGGTGATTTACTTGTAGTGTTAATTCCCCGAGAGGGAGTAATTGAAGATGTTGCAACATCTCCCCCTAGGGTGCTGGAAGGCGGAGCCTTGGGAATTTTCTTGAGAGTATCTGGTATGTGGGCTTTGTATTGATCCAGTTTGGTGTTGGGTACAGGGAGCCTTGAATTTTGTTGGGCTGTTCTTGCTTTAAACAAGCAGAGTTGGTCATGGTGCATACATTTCAGTTCAGTCCAAGCTCCAATTCCTTTGATGAGGTAGGTGTTATTGGGCTTAACTTCTATGACAATGCCTGGTCTGCATAGTCCTGGGTCTAGTTTGTGTTGGTTGTGATTGACAGCCCAGATCTTGTCTCCAACTTAGAATCTTTCTTGTTGTAATGGGATTGCTTCCAGCTGGACCCTTTGGTGTTCCATCTTTTCTTGGTCTTTTCTGGCGTGTAGTACTTTTGGATTATTACTGTCTGGTATCTTCTTTGGAAGTGGTAGTTGTGGTCCCGTGGTTGTGCTGACAGGTGAGGGTTTCTGACCATAGACAAGCTCATAAGGGCTTTGCCCATATTGCAATTGACTTGTGTTCTACAGACCATAAGAGCGGTTGGTAGCATATTGACCCAGGCTTTTAGATTTTTGGCAGATAAATTACTGAGGGATTCCACTAGAGAGCCATTTAGTTGTTCTACGTGTCCATTTTCATGTGGGTGATACGGGCTGGTTGTGACGTGTTTTATCCTGTTCTTGGCAAGATATATGTTGGTGTCAATAGCTTTAAGTTCAGTGCCTCCATCTGTGATTGGGAGGTCAGGTTTCCCAAACTTTGCTATGATCTCTTTGTCAATGAATTGTCTCACATTGTTGCCCTTGTGCTCTTTTGTGGCTTGCGCTACAGGCCATCTGGTTGCATAGTTGATAGCTGTTATTATGTACTTCTTACCTTTGCTTTCACCAGGTATAGGTCACACAATATCCAATGACCATACCTTGAAGGGTTGTGTGATGTATATGGGTACTAATGACTTGGGTGGTGCTTTGTGTTGAAACCGCAGGCTCTACCTGCCAGCAAGGTTTCAACCAAGCAGCTTTGTGATCTGCAATCCAATTATCCAGTCACCCAAAGCCAGACTAGAAAGTCAACTCAAATTGCCAAATCCAACAACATGAACAGATGATGATCCTTCACGGTGGATACCTCAATTTGGAGCTTGACTCATTATCAGGATCAAGCCATCCCCTTCTTCCATCCAACTGTGTGATCACCAATCTTGTTCCTATCATCCTTGATTCACATGAACTATATAATCACTATCTCTCAATAAAGATTATTATCTAGTGTCTAAATATTTTCCCCATGTAACTCTGCTTAACAGCACAGTTATGACATTAGTAGCACAGGTAGGCTCTCCATCCTACTTTATCTTGAAAAATTCTGCCTGTTGCCTGCACACGCTGCGGCCAATAAATCCTTGACATAATCATGTCTGGCATCCTGCCCAACTGGACTCTGTATACTCCTGGTACCGAGATACCTGATTGTTTTGTAATCTACCAAAACACGGTGACCCCCTACCTGCATTCAACGCCCTGTCTGCACAAGGGTTCTTTCAGGCACCTTCCTTGATGCCGCAACTAGATGACAAAACCACCATGCCCACCTATGTAGCACAAAGGGGTCACAGTGCCGCCTTAGAGCCCTTTTCCAGGGCCAACAACAATAATGCTGCCGCATGGATCCAGTCCGCCCAAAGCAAGCTGGCTCAAATGGAATGCCCACAGCAATTCTGGATTGCAGAGATTTCCATTTGCCTGACCCATGACGCTGGCACCTGGTGTGACAAGTGACACAAAGAGCACACTGAAAAAAAACTGGGAAACCTTTAAGCAGGACTTCTTGGTGAGGTTTGTGCTTAAGGATACAGCGCTTATGATCATAAGTCAAGTGAAGAACCTGACCCAGACGGGCACTGTTAAAGAACTCACCCGCACCTACAAGGAACTCTGTCTCTGTGCCCCATCCAACATGGCCTTTGATACCCCAGCAACACACCTCATGTACTACAACGCCCTAAAGTTGCAAATTTTGAGGCATGTGAACCTGGACCAGGTAACCAACCTGCAAAGCCTGTACCGTGAAGCAGAAAAAGCAGAACAAACATCCAATGCTCTACACAAGGCAAAGACTGGGAAATAAGAAAGGCCCAAGGACTCCCATCCAAGCGGGCGCTCCTCTCAACCACCTCCTGGAGGCAACAGAAACAACAACAACCACAAACCCACGGGTTCAAATGGTAATGGAAATGGAAATAATGGCCAGTCAAATTGCACCCATTTCTGTATCACTGCCACCCAAGGCAACCAAGATGAGGGAAAAGCACAGGGAGAGCACTAAACAAGCCAAGCTCTTCCCACGCAACTCCTGACTTGCCCAACAATGAATATCAACCCAAGGACGTGGACCAATGCCCAATGATCCAAGTGCCCTCTAAAGACCCAGTACTATACACCATTGCCAGACATCCCAATAAATTGATGTCTTACCCTTTCTGCTTTTGCAGTTACACAGGCTCAGCACTCCTGGACTCAGGCGCAGATCAAACTTTAGTCAACAGCAGCTTTGTGGATAAATTCAAGCTGGCCACTAATCCTTTGTGGATTAAAAGCGTGGCTCTGGCTGATGAACACCTCATTGCCGTGACAAAGAAAACTGCCCCCTCCTCTGTCATTCTTGAGAACCTCCACCACACCATCCAAGGTCCTGTCATTGACTTCCCTAAGTTTGACATTGTACTGGGACTAGACTGTTTACAAAAGAACAATCCTCACCTATACTGGGAAAACTCAGTGTTGACCATCAAGTGTGAAGGCGTCAACCACCAGATTTACCTCAACTCAGTGGACCAACTCCTACGCGACCATGTCTTTGTGCGCATCACTGAGACTCTGGACAAGAAGAAAAACTGAAGGCAATTGACTGGGATTCTTGTCAGTATGAAACCATACACTTCAAGGACCACCAGGATACCTCCACACCTCAAGACCGCAACATTGTGGCCCGCCATCCAGAAATCTTTAAGAAAGTGTTACCTGGGTTACCCCCTTAGAAGCACATTCAACACTCTATCCAACTCAAGGGGGCTGTACCCAAGGCACACCCCATTTACAGGCTGACCCCAAATGAGGACAACACCCTATGCGCCTATCTCAAGGAGGCACTAGAAAAAGGACTTATCCACTCCTCACAGTCTCCCTTTGGGGCCGCCGTATTCTTTGTGGCTAAAAATGACGGTACCTTACGCCTGGTCACAGAGGCAACAGTGGCAAACTTGACTTTAGGGATGTAAAAGTGAGAATTCAAAAGTGAGAATCTAAAAGTGGCCATGTCAACACTTTTTAAATTTTTAAAATGGCTTTTTATAATAAAGTAATTACTTTTTCTTGATTTTTTAGTTGAGAGAATGAATAAAAAGTATTTTATATGACCATAATAAATTTTAATTTCAGTTGAGCTGTTTTAATTTAATTTTAAAATTTTAAAAGTTTTGACATGGTCACTTTTACATTCTAACTTTTGAATTCTCACTTTTACATCCCTACAGTTGATTTCACCACTGTTGCTCTCACAGACTACCGCGCCTTAAACAAAGTCACCATTAAGAATTGTTACCCACTGCCACTAATTGACAACCTTTTTGATGCCTTGGGAGGAGCCACCGTCTTCTCCAAGATTGATCTAACTGCAGGCTACAATCAGATTTGTATCAAGGAGGAAGACATCCCCAAGACAGCCTTCTGCACTATGTACAGTTCCTACAAATGTATGGTACTCAACTTTGGCATGACCAATGCCCTGTCCACCTTTGTAACCTTCATGAACAAAGTGTTTGCGCCACACATAGGCAAACATGCCCTAGTGTACCTGGACAATATTATCATTTACAGTCCCTTGGTGGAAAAGCACCACAAAGACCTAGAGGAAGTCTTTGCAACCTTGGCATGGCACAAACTGTTGGCCAAGCCCTCCAAATGCCAGTTCTTTGAGGAGCAACTGCCCTTCCTGGGACACATAGTCTCAAAAGACGGCATCAAACCCAACAGTCAAAAGATACAAGCCATCTGCAAGATGCCACCTCCAAGGACAAGTCAGAACTACGCACCTTCTTGGGAATGGTGGCCTATGTACAACTTTTCATACCCAACTGTGGCTTCTTGACCGCCCCCTTTGTTGCCATAACAGGCGCCAAGTCCAAGTTTTTATGGACCCCCCAATGTGACCTCTGTTTTTGAAGTCTCAAAGAAAAGCTCACAACAGCTCCCATCTTACAATATCCCAAACAAGACAGAGAGTACCATATGTAGACTGACGCCTCAGATGCATCCATTGGGGGAGTACTAAAAATTAAGAATAGTGATGGTGACTTCCTGCCTGTAGCCTACAATTTGCGCAAACTGACAGATGGCAAGTGTTGATACCCTATCCACAACAAAGAACTGCTGGCCATTGTACACTGCTTAGTAAAATGGCGCTGTTACCTAGAACAGCAGGAAGAATTCACGGCACTAACCAATCACAAGTTGCTTATCTATTTCAAGACGCAAGCAAACCTGTCACGCTGCCAAGCGCGGTGGATGGAAATATTAGAAAGGTTTAACATGCTCATCCAATGTAAGCTTGGGCTGAGCTTGCCATGGTGGACGCCCTGTCCTGTCTGTATGGCTGCTCTTCAAGGGGAGAGAATGGGCTCAACCCAGACTGGCCTCTCCTAGTGCTATTTACAAAAGACAAAGGATTCCCTGCTGCACAACCAACATCACCAGAGAAACAGTCATCAAGAATGAAAGTCTCTTTGCTGACGTATACGGGACTCTTCACAGAAAAATGACGGATGGCACAACTATTCCCTACATTCCCACACATCAGCAAGTTGACACCATTCTTTGCTATCACAGAGATCTTGGACATACTAAGAGCCAAAATCTATAAAAATTCCTAAAGCATAAAGCCTGGTAGCCAACCTTATACCGCAATGTCCAGGAAGTGTTAGAACAGTGCAAGGTTTGCAAAAAGTTCGCTAAAAGAGAAACTCCACCTAAGTCTGTACTCCCCATTAAAACCCAACTACCGTTCAAATTATGGGCTCTTGACATTGTGGGCCCCATGCCAGGAAAGCATAACAACAAAAAATACATTGTCACAGCCATTGACTTTGCGACAAGGTGGCCAGTAGCCCAAGCGGTGAAGGCACACACCGGCAACAACGTCTGACAATTCATTGGCAAGGAAATAATCAGCAGGTTTTGAAAGCCAGAACTCCTGATAACCAATGGAGGCAAAGAATTGACCTCCAAAGACACCAATGTGTACCTCACCAATAATGGGGTCAAACACACCGTCAAAACACCATACCATCCACAGGCCAATGGACGCGTAGAGCAGCTTAATGGTAGCCTTGTGCAAGCCCTAGACAAACTCACTGCTGGGAGACCTGAAGACTGGTATAAGCAGCTACCAACTGCATTACTTGTGTGCCAAACCTGAGTGAACAGATCCACCAGAAAAAGCCCGTTTGAACTGGTATACAGCACACAGCCAAATATTATTCAAGCATTGACAGGACCTAAACTGGAAATTCCAAGTGAAAACCCCCCACACTTAGACCCTCACGTTGTAAAAGCCAACAGCAAACAAACAGAAAAGGAAAATGAACATCTGCAAAAAACCTTTGTCCCCATCTAAGATAGACATGAAGTTGGGGACAAAGTTTGGGTCATGAATGTTGATAAAAGCAAACTACAACCAGGAAAAGAAGGACCAGCAATCATTCTAAAGGTAAACAACAATAACACCTACCTTGTGCAAGGAGTTGGGAAGCGCAAACAAGACAAGACCCTACACCATGATTGCCTAAGACCCTGCAAAGCAAGACAAAAGCAATGAGAAACTGCCCTGCCCGCCACAGAACAACTATTAGTCCAATACGGCGCCCAGGCTCCTGATGACCTCCCTTATGACCTTCCCCCAGAGGAGGCCAACCTTCAGCTGGGGGGGTGTTGAAACTGCAGGCTCAACCCGCCAGCAAGGTTTCAACCAAGCAGCTTTGTGATCTGCAATCCAATTATCCAGTCACCCAAAGCCAGACTAGAGAGTCAACTCAGATTTCCAAATCCAACAACATGAACAGATGATGATCCTTCACGGTAGATACCTTGATTTGGCGCTTGACTCATTATCAGGATCAAGCCACCCCCCTTCTTTCACCCAACTGTGTGATCACCAATCTTGTTCCTACTATCCTTGATTCACATGAACTATATAATCACTATCTCTCAATAAAGATTATTATCTAGTGTCTAAATATTTTTCCCAGTGTAACTCTGCTAAAACAGCACAGTTACAACATTTGGTTTGGGCGTACTTCTCACAGACCTTACATTGTTCCAGTACTTCTCTGATATCATCTAGCATGTTGGGCCACCAGTAGCGTGTCTTGAGGTATTCATGCAAGTTTCTGCTGCAGGTGTGTCCCAAGTCTCTGTGATATTGGAGGATTGTGTCAATCTTTTGTGTTGACGGGACATAGGGTACAGTGTCACCATTTGGAAAATTTGGTGAAGGGTACCATATACGTTTTTGAAAAGATGTTTGTTCTTGAGGACTTTCTCTTGGATTTCCATTAATGTGCCAGGTGTGAACCCTTCCTGGAGATTCCCCATGATTAACATGGGCCAGTTGGGGTCACCATCAGTGTGGAGGATGTGTTTATTGTATAGCCTTGATAGGGCGTCTGCAGTAAGCATCTCCTTGCCTGGCTTGTATTCAATTTGCATTGGGTAGATCTGTATAAGACTCATTCATTTGGCTTGTCTTCTTGACAGGTGTTGTTTTGTTTTGAAGAATATCAGCAACTTGTGGCTGGTGAGTACCTTGAACGTCTGGGCTCCTTCCAGGTAGCATTGCCACTTCATGAGGCAGTGTATGATGGCCACCAATTCCTTGTTGTGTATGGGGTATCTTTGTTTGCTGTCTGATAGCTTCCTTGATTTATATGCCACGGGAAGAAAGTCCATTTGTGCCGTTTGGATATGGAGGACTCCTCCTATGGCATAGTTGGAGGCGTCAGTTTCTAGCTCATAGATACCCCCATGGTTTGGATATTGTAGGATGGGGGCGGTAACCATACATTCTTTCAGTTGGCGGAAAGGTTGATCTTGCAAGGGTTCCAGACAAATTTGGTTGTTTTCCTAGGATGGCTGACAAGGGAGCTGTTAAGGCGCCCCAGTCAGGGATGAACCTGTGTACATAGGCTACCATTCCAAGGAAAGTGTGGAGTTTGCTCTTGTTTCTTGGGGCTGGCATCTCTTTTATAGCACATATCTTATCTGGATCCGGTTTAATACCATCCTTGCTGATGATATGGCCAAGAAATGGAAGTTCAGTTGATAAGAGCTTGCGTTTGGATGGCTTGGCAATCAGTTGGTTTTCTTCAAGGGTACAGAGAACTGAGTGGACGTCTTCTTAGTGTTGTTGCAGGTTGGTGCTATAAATGATGAGGTTGTCCAGGTAGATGATTGCTCTTTTTCCAATGTGTCCCTTGAATACTTTATTCATGAAGGAACAAAGGTACTGGGAGCGTTTGTCATGCCAAAATTGAGAACAACACATTCAAAGGATCAGTATTTAGTTTGAAATGTGGTCTTTGGAATGTCTTCAGGTTTCACACAAATTTGGTGATAACCTGCTGTCAAATCAATTTTTGTGAAGATTTTGGACCCCCCAGGGCATCAAAAAGGTCATCAATGAGGGGCAGGGGATACCTGTTTTTAATTGTGACCTCATTGAGTGCTCTGTAGTCTGTGACCAGGCGGAGTCCTCTGTCTTTCTTTGCCACAAAAAAGACAGCGGCACCAAAGGGTAACTTTGAGGGTCTGATGAGGCCTTTTTTGAGTGCTTTGTCAAGGTAAGCCTTTAGGGCGTTGTCTTCTTGTGGTGTGAGGTGGTAGATGGGTTGTGCTTTGGGTAAACTCCCTTTTAGATTGATCTTATGTTGTATACCCCAATCAGGGGGTGGCCCAGGTAGTGATTCTTGGAATACAGAGGGGAATTCACTGACTATCTGGTCTCTAATGGGGGTCTGTTTGTGTTGGGTTTCTGTGTTTTTGAAGTGGATAACCTTGTACATACAGGTGCTCCAATTGATTTTGCTGCGGTCAGTTTCTTCTCCTGTTTCCATGATTTTCACAAATATGTGGTCCCTCATGAGTGTGTCAAGGTGTGTTGGGTATACATGGTGGTGGACTTCTCCTTGCTGATTGGTGAGGGTAGCACTGTCCCAGTCAATATGGGGTTTTATCTTTCTCATCCATTCCAGGCCAATTATGACATCATACTTGGGGATTGATATGATAGGGCCACTGAGCGTAGTTTGTATGTCTCCAATTTGGGCGCAAAAAGGTTTTGTTGCATGGGTAACTGGTGTGCTTTGGTTGTCTGCCATGATGACTCTCTTGATGTTACTTTGAGTGGTAGGTACTTCATGAGGTCCGCAAAACTCTTGTTGATGAGAGATTGATCTGCTCCAGTGTCAAATAGTGCTGTGCCCTGGTATCTGCAAAAGCAGAAAGGATAAGTGAGGAGTTTATTTCCAGTTTGGGTGGCAAACAGTAGAGTATTGCTGGAGGGAACTTGGATCATGATGATTGAATCCACATCCTGTTTTCTGTACAAGTCTTGTGAAGTGGGGGAGGGCAGATTGCCTAAGCACTCCCCTGAGCTTTTTCCTCCTTGTTGGTATCTTTGGTGCTGGCCTGGTTGGCTTGTTCAGTGTGATTCCTGGTTTGAGGATGGGTATTGTTGGCTCGGTTGCTTTGTTTATTGGGGCAAGGTTCTCTCTTAGCTGCAGGGTTTTCCTTGTGCTTGTTGGTGGTGTGTAGATTGTCAGACTTCTGAGCTGCGCGCTTTCCCTCTAGGAATACATCCTCAAGGTTCTTGAAGCAAGTCATGTCAAACTGACGTCTAATGTGTGTGGGAGGGCCATTGTAGAAGTCTAGGCGCAGCCCAGGTTCATCAAAGTTAATGGTGTTTGGAGCTTGGTTGTGTAACCCTTCATATGCTGCAATGTACTCTTTGATGGTTCCTGTCATTTTGAAGGTTCAAAGCTTGGTCATGATCACTATGTCTGAGTCCTTCATGAAGAACTTTTTGAGGAATGTGGCCTTGAACATTTCCCAATTTTTCTTCTGGTCAGGGTGTTGGGCTAGCCATTTTGTTACAAAACGTGAAGCAGTCCCTGTGACGCAAAGGGCAATCTTGCTGACCCAGAGTCTTTGAGGGTAGTCCACTTGTTTGAACTTGCTTTGTGTACTGTTAATCTAAAGGGAGAGCGTTTTTACAGTGTAGTCCTGCAAAGGCGCCAATTTCAGTGATGTGCAGGCGTTAAAACACAATATTGGGTATCTCAGACTGCAGAGTTGCTGTTGTGGTTGGTGTGGTAGGCAACAGTATGTGAACTTTGAGAGCGTTGTACTGATCAATGGGCTCAAGGATGTTATTTTAGATGACATGGCCTGCAGGAACGTCTTGTCCTACTTTGTAATCTCTCCAGCTGTTAGGGAGTACCATTGTTTGGGTTCTTTTCTTGGGAGAAATTTTTCCTTTGAGTTGGGTAGGTATGGATAACCTACCTATGCTACCACTGTCAAGTTTATACTTCTGGGAAGTATAATAAACAAAATAAGGGGAAGATTTAAGAAGAGAATGATACTTTATTGAATATGAATATATGATAATATATAGTATCATGACAAGTCACATGTTGTCCATGTACGTCATGGAGGTCATGGGGCTTATCTGAGTAATGTTCCTCTTGAGTCACAAGGCTTAATCAAGTTGTGTTCCATTTAGGACCTGGATTGAATGATCCCTGTAATAGATGGTTAACTGATAATGGTGCCACCAGTTTCTTGACTGGACTGTGAACCATTTGGTGAGCCGTTTGGTGATTTACTCAGGGTGTTAATTCCCCAAGAGGGAGTAATCAAAGATGTTGCAACAATATTTTTTCTTAAATCAGTATACCAGTTATTATACAGAGTACAAATTTATTAAAAAAGATAATCACTTTCATGGTTTATATGTAGATTATATATTTCAGTGCAAATTTCAACCCATTCTAGGTATCATGAATGAAATGTTTTGTTCATGTACATGTTTTGTCCAAGTGCAATATAATTTGTTCTTAACTTGGTATACCAATTATTTGTGGAACAAAAATTTATTAGAAAATATAATAACTTTCAGGGGTTATATGTAGACCATACATTTCAGAGCACATATGTGGTGAGATGGATTATTTTTTATTGATGCTATTTATTTCTATTATAAATTTAATATTTTTGTAGCGCTACAATAAAGTGAATTTAAAAAACTACAAGTGCTATGGACTAGCCAATCAGAAGGGGTGTTAATTTTTGTTGTCTTTGTACTTGGCCCAGACAAGACACACCTCTGTTATTGCGCCCAGTTTAACTTAGTAAAATAAGCCTGCTGAAATAAAACATGTCTTTGTTTGAAAATTGGCACACCAACTTGTGGTCAATATAGCACCTAAACACTGGTTTCTATGGTGCTAGATTGATCATACTTTGATGTGCTGATTTTCAAACAAAGACATGATGTTTTCAACAGGCTTATTTCACTAAGTTAAACTGGGGCAACAACAGAGGCATGTCTTTTCTGGGCCAAGTACAAATACAACAAAATTTGACACTACTTCTGATTGGCTGTTCCATAGCACTTTTAGTTTTTTAAATTCACTTTATTGTAGCGCTACAAAAATATTAAATTTATAATAGAAATAAATAGCATAAATAAATATTAAAGCAGCTGTAATTAACTTGTGGCACTATTAAAATCAATCCTCACTGCAATTAAATATACAATATATTTTATCAAAATAAAAATACATACTAGTTAAACAAATATATACAGTAGTTTTCAAACCTGTTGAGATAAACATATATTAGTCAGTTTAGAACGCATGAACTCAGTCTAAAAACAAAATAAAAAATCAAAGAATTTATATTAAAATACAATAGATTTGGATCCACTTTGATTTTGTTTTTAGACTGAGTTTATGTGTTCTAAACTGAATAATATATGTTTATCCCAACAGGTTTAAAAACTGCTTACTATATAATTAAAAATTGTTTGGGGGTGAGGTTTATTTGGTAAAATGTGGGAGGTGACAGGGCAAACTAGTTGGCGGGCTGGGTTGTGGGAAGAGAACATGATTGGCTGGGGGTGGGTTCCGGTTAACTGGGATGATTGAATGGGGCTGTGGCAGCTGGAGGTCCTATGGGTGTGTTGTTGTCTTGATTGGCTTGAAGAAATCAATGGTGCATGACATCATACTCACGCTCAGGGAAAACAGTGATTGGCTTGTACAACAGGGACTTGCAAGGGGCTGCTATGGGTCCTTCAATGATTGGCTGCTGCTGTGAGCGTTCAGGACCATCTTTATGAAGATTTCAGTGACCTTCTGATAGGGGGAAAGCACAGTGTGGTTGTGAGCTGCACTAACCACCTGGTTGAAGGTTGTGGGGTTGTACTCTTGGATTGAGTCCCCAATGTTGAAGAACAACACATCTCCCAGGTATAGATTGGTATGACCAGTAGGGAAATTGCAACAGTGTGGCCGCCTGCTTAGATCTTCTCAGAGGCCACTTCAGCACACTCCAATTGATGGCTCAGGAAAACCCTAAATTTGGAATTGGTCAAGCTCCAGGTGGCAAGCAGGTTGGAGAGGAATCTTCTGTACCAGTACCCATTGGTGTAACTGGATGTGGTTTTGTAAAATACAGTCTCTTCTGGGTAAGCTGCTAGGGATGCACCAATGACAGTTCCCTCTTTTCCTTCTTTTTATCATTGTGAGTTGTTTCCCCTAAAATCCTGTAATCCTGGACATGCAATGCCAACTTATAATAATATGTAAATATGCCATTATCTGTAATACTGGACAGGCATTGGGTAATTTGGCACCATTTTCTGGGCTGTGGGTAAAATCAGAGTCACTATTCCACTTGCCACCTATGCAATTGGTTAGAATAAGAACCCTAAAACCAAGCCCATGTATCCAGAGCTGTGCAGCACAGGAGACAACAAAGATGTGTGGAGCCCAAGTAGGCGTCTGACCTCAGTCATTCAGAAGTATCTGTGATGGAAATAGCAGAATGTTATGAATCCATATCTAAGTGATGTGGGATAAATACCCATATCTACATAGAACTAATTATTAACAACCACTGTGACTTCAGATATAATTCAATGAAATTTCCAAAGAAGACACTGGGGCTTAATAAAAATATCAACACCAACAAGAGCAGTTCCAGATAAATAGCCTGAAATAATCAACAAGTCTTTGGAATAAAACTAGGGATATTGAGAACTGACAAGGGTTTCAGTTTCAATTTTAACAGCAAAGATCCCAACAGTGGGAGGTATTGGGGTAGCATTGGGTGGAATGGAGAAAGTGATACTTGGGACAGGACCCCATCTTCCTGTTACAATTTGATTGAGTATCAAGTTATAAGAGATATAATGGAGCAAGACAATCACCAGATGCATTGGTAATAAGTTAAACTCATGCTCATAAATTTTTAGTTCTTTTTGAGAATTTAGTGAGGACTCAACTCTTAGGAGTCAGACAATGGAAAACTTTCAATATGTACCAAAATTATCAACTCAGCAATTCCACCTGAATTGGTAACTCCCAACATGTTCCATCATTGCAGAGTGTAACTAGCCCAGTACACAAAGAGCCCTGGAGTGATTATCTTCTGAGGGCCCTTCTGATAAATTAGGGCATGTCAAGTAACCATTAG
Source organism: Entomophthora muscae (assembly GCA_014839935.2). NCBI lineage: Eukaryota > Fungi > Entomophthoromycota > Entomophthoromycetes > Entomophthorales > Entomophthoraceae > Entomophthora > Entomophthora muscae. Next base: position 411,553 of record QTSX02006429.1, read on the forward strand.
ATCACATCAATTTATCAGTGTCAATTTGGTACAAATATTTGGATCTGGCTGATTAACTGGAGCGGTTGTAACCCATTTTTGATTGGCAGTTTGATTAAGATCCTTCAATTCCAACAATTTTTCAATGGTTCCTATCATTTTCCTGTTTTACAGCTAGGACAGTTTATACTTGGCATAATAGGAACTACTGTGACAGTATGGGCTTTGTTGCAGAAGGTCAAGCATGATAAGATATGTATCCTCAAGCTGGGTATCTAGCTGCTTCTTTGGCTTCTTGGCAATATTTGTGCTGCCTCTCTTCAAGAGGACCCAAAATTATTGTCTGACTACTGCCTTGTTGTTGCAACTGAACCAATGAGATTTGGTATTTGAATTGGGAAAGACAACAGTCCAATATAAAGGACAGGAATAATAAGAATAAGGTATTGTTTATTGTAGAAAACTGTGATTAATATGCTATATGGGGAAAGCCACACGGCCACAAGGGGGTGGCATTGTGGCTTGTTCCATGTAAGGATCAGAGCCAAGGAATAACTTGTGTGGGAATCAACAGGTTGAATTGGTAGCGCTCCAATTATGAGAAAGTGCCCGCAATTATAATCTTGCCATCAGATTGGTTCATGTTGTTAGATATGTCAAGGGGCAACTCATTGAGCGCCCCTGTGTATTGTAATATATGTTAGCAGGCAAGTCTGGAGACTCAGTTGCAACACCCCCCTTTCATCCTGCTTGTTGTCAGACACCAGGATTGGAGTCTGTGGAAGATCTGGGAAGGTCCGCACAAACAACCTTTGTGTGGGGATGGCGTGGCAGGGGCGCAAGCAATTGTGGTGAAGTGTCTTGGTGTTTCTTTGGGCATCCTCAAGCTGATAGATGTGATTGTCATAGACTGCAGCTATCTTGAAGGGCCCTAGGTGATTGGGTTCCAACTTGGCCAAATTGGGGTTGAGGGCGTAGACAGGGTCACCTACAGTGTACCTGGCTTCAAGGTGCTTTGTCCCTCCTTCAATTTGTTTATGCTCAATTTCTTGGGCTTTGGCATGCCATTGGTTTAGGGATGGAATTGTCAGCAGGGGGTTTCCTGGGAACTGTAGACCGTAACTTCCCCTGTTCAACTCCTGTCAGACTGTCAGGCGTCCCAAAGGCCAAGGCGTTGGGACTGAACCCGGTGCCTCTGTTGATTCTTGCTCATAAAAAAAGTAGAGCAGTTGGAAAGTGTTCAGTCCATACGGAATTGAGGTGCTCCTGTGAGAGCTTGGCAATAAGCTGGACCAGGGATCCATTTAACTGTTCTATGTGTCTATTGGCTTGCAAATGATAAGGGGTGGTAACTATTTGTTGAAGGGCATTCTTGGCGCAGTATGTCTTCATGCCTTGTCCAACAAGTTTGGGGCCACCATCTGTGATAAGACACTTGGGCTGCCCAAAGGGGCCACAATTTTCTTGCCAATGAAGCAGGTGATGGTGGTGGTGGTGGTGTGGTTAGTTATTGCCCAGGCCACTGGCCAACAAGTGAAGTAGTTGATGGCAGTTATGATGTATTTCTTTCCCAGTCTGTCTTTAGGGAGGGGCCCAACCACATCAAGGGCCCACTGTTTGAAAGGTTCCATGGCCTTGATGGGCAGGATCAACTTGAGGGGTGCAGGTTTGGATGTATTCTTTTTGCGCAGCACACATGTTTCAAGGAGGTCCAAGATATCTTGGTGCATACACGGCCTCCAAACCTTTTGTTTCATGATCTCAAAGAGGTTGCGTCCTCTGATGTGACCCAAGGTTTGGTGGTAAAGCAGTATTGTGTTGTCTTGTTGTGTGGTGGGAATGTAAGGCGTCTTCTCAACTGTCTCTGCCCGGCGGCAGACGTTGCCAGCATTGGTGGTGAAATGACTTTTGTTGTCCTTTAGCTTGGAGATGGTTACTGAGTTAAATCCTTTGTAATTAGTTGCCTCAGAAGGGGGTAAAGCATTGGCCAGTCCGGATCCAAGCCATCATCCCTGGTGATGAATGCTATGTTGCAACTGAGTTTCCAGCCTTGCCTGCTAACATATCTTACAATACACAGGGGGTGCTCTATGAGTCGCCCCTTGACGTATCTAACATTATGAATTAATCTGATGGCAATGTCAAATGGCAGGTACTTCATCCTAATTAGGAGTGTTGCCAATTTGACCTGCTGATCCCCGCACAAGTTATTCCTTGGCTCCAACCCCTACATGGAACTCCCCACTATGCCACCCCCTTGTGGCCTTGTGGCTTCCTCATTTAGTATATTAATCACAATATCCTACAATAAACAATACCTTATTCTTATTATTCTGTCCTTTCCTATTGGACTGTTGTCTTCCCAAATTACAAGTACTGAACTCTCATTGGTTCAGTTGCAACAGCTATGTAGAGTTGTGAGAGGGTGTCATCTGTGATGAGTTCCTTCCCAGGCTTGTACTCAATGTACAACTGGTAGGGGGAAAGATGCTCAACCCAGCCTGCTTGGCGGCGTGTCAAGTAGGACTGCATTTTGAAGTAATGGAGTGACTTGTGGTCTGTCAGGACGCAGGGTGGAAAAGTAGCCCCTTCCAGGTAACAGCGCCATTTCTCAATGCAGTGTAGAATTGCTGCCAATTCTTTTATCATGTATAGGGTAACATTGTTCTGAGTCATTGAGCTTCCTGGACTCCTATGCCACAGGGAAGAAGACGCCTTCATCATTTTCTACCTGTAATACAATCCCTATGGCCCTGTCAGAGGCGTCAGTCTCAAGTTTGTACTGGCAGTTCCAATTGGGGAACTGCAATATGAGTGAAGTTTTAAGTCTCTGCTTCAACGTCTCAAAGGCCTGATCTCTGGAAGGGGTCCAGTGGAAGCTCTGTTTAGTGCTCAGGAGCTTGTGGTGAGGCGCAGTGAGCTCTCCACAAATGGGGATGAATTTACGCACGTAAGCACCCATGCCCAAGAAGGTACGCACCTGACTGACATCAGTGGGAGGTGGAATACTGGTGATTACTTTGATCTTGGCAAGGTTGGGCTTTATCCCTTGAGCAGAGATGGTGTGCCCAAGAAATAGCAGCTCTGACTTGAGAAACTTGCATTTGGAGGGTTTGGCTTTTAGCTGGGTTTTCCAAAGGGTGTTGAGGACAGCACAGAGGTGTTGGAGGTGTGTGGTTTGATATTAACTGAAGACAATAATGTTGTCAAGGGACACAACCACACATTTCCCAATCAATTCCTCAAATGCTTTATTCATCAACATGACAAAGGTGGAAGGATTTTTGGTCATTCTGAAGTTCATGACCTGACACTCAAACAACCCGTAGCGTGTGCAGAAGGCAGTTTTTGCCTCATCCCATGGCGCAATGCAGACCTGGTTGTACCCCGCAGTGAGATTGATCTTGCTAAAGACCTTTGCACCCACAAGCGTGTCAAACAGGTTGTCAATCAATGGCAGGGGTACTTATTCTTAGCCGTCACCTCATTTAGGGCGCGGTAGTCTGTGACCAGGCAAAGGGACCTGTCCTTCTTGACTATGAAGAAAACAGCTTCCCCATATGGAGAGAGCAAGGGGCAAATGAAGCCCTTGTTGAGCGTGTCCACGAGGTGTTGGAGGAGAGTCTCATCTTCTTTTGGTGTGAGACAGTATAAGGGACGTGCTTTAGGTAACAACCCTTGGAGTTGTACAGCGTGCTGGATCTCCCAGGGAGGATGTAGTTGTTTGAGTGTCGCACTGAACACGTCCTTATATTCCTCAAGGAGTGTGGCAAGCGCTGATGAAGGTAAAGTAGTTAGGGGAGCAGCCGCAGGTGGTTCAGTGTGGATAACTTTGACTGAGAATTGATTGAAGTCTAGTTCCCACCCTTGAAATTGTATGGTCCTGTTTATGTTATCCTAACAAACACAGTATTATAAAGTAGCTTGCTCATTTAAATAGGATAGATCTGAAAGCCTACTACATTTCTATTGAGGGTGATAACAGATGTATCCTAGTTGATGTAGGGACAATTGTGAGGAGGCCAGTCAAGGCCAGCAATTACATTGTGGCTGAGCCCTGCCATGATTGGCCCAGAGAGCTTAACCTGGACGTTCCCCATTCTCACAGAGAAGGTAACTGTCTTGTGGGTAATTGTCACTCTGTGGGAGTCAGCTACTTGTACTGCCTTGAATCTGCTTGGCACACGGTCTAACTGTTGCAAATCAGCAAATGCCTGGTCCACCATAGTGTAGTCAGCCCTGGTGTCTATCAACAATTTGTGGGTATTCCCACAAAAACAGAAGGGATAAGCCAAGCAGGTTACTTTATTGAGAGAGTGGCTTGCTTGAAGCACGGGGGTGTCACTATGGACCTGTAAGACATCAAGGGTTTCAACTTTGTGAATGTTGTAGTTGCAGGGGTTCTTAGCAAGGAGGGGTTGAGAGGGAGGGTCAATTGGGGTTGTAGAACCTCTTGTAGCTACACTCCTGTGGGGTTCCTGTCCACCAGTCCCCAAAGTGAGCTGTATTTTAGCCAGAGACTGGCTGTAAGGGATTGTCATTCTCTAGTAAGGGAAAATGTATCTCAGAAATATGTATAGGAGTTGAAATGGGCTTTTATTCACTCTCAAAAGGAAGATCCCCTTAGAAACCTTCTGATATATGGCCCAGGGGGTCAAGGAAACAATATGTATTTGCCAATACTTGGAGTCCTCCAAAAATATCTTGGACTCCTTGTACTTGGTATTGGACTCCTGCACCTTAAACTTGGACTAGGGTGCCACACTTAGGATCCAGCTTCTTATTCTTGGGCTTCTGCTCCATTATTGTGGGCTTCAGGTCTCTTTATAGCTCCCGTGGCCTTGTTATTCCACTTTTATAAGTACAACCAAGCTCCTGCTGGTGATCAAAAGGCTTCTAAAACCTCTTGGCAGAAACTCAAAAGGCCCAGGAAAGACCTCCAAAAAGACCCTGTAACTTTCCAGCCAGCCACCTTCTTATAGTGTCCTTTTCCCAACGGTTCTGCCTTCAAAATGGCTTTCTTAAGAAGCTTAAACCATTGCCGCTCACTTTTTCCTATAATAAATTAAGCTTACATACTTACTTTCTCAAAAGCTTAAAGTATTAATTCACTATTTCCTTGCCTATACTTTAAGCTTTTGGCTTCCAACCAATCATTTTCATCAGGAAACCTGCCAGAACTCAACCAATGAATGCAGAGCGCAGAAATAGACCATTTTTGAAGTTCCACCAGGATCCAACTAAGAAATCAATTTCCATCGCTCAAACCGCTCAAAGCAACAACTCTTTGCGCACCAAAGCGTTAACCAGTCCATGATTCCAGAACCAGTCTTCCCTGCATTCAACCTAAAACCATTTAAATATTAGAATATTATTTAAACTGTTCTTTCTGGACCTCTTCAACATTTTCCCCATATACTTACAAATATTGTAAAATCCAAGGAAAACATCCCACCAAAACATCTTTGTATCCAGCTCTTATAGCAAAATACCTTCATCTATCCTAGGAACTTAATAAATAAATATCTTACCCACACTTCTATTCACATTCTTCTTGATTTTACTAATAAACCAAGGCAAAAAATTCCACATTTTACCACCTTGGCAAATCAATTCATCAAAATATTGGCTCATTTCTCCGGACCACTAGTTCTTCACCATTCTCTTTGGGTTCTTCAGCCAGCTTTCTTCAACCACATCTTCCAGATCTTCAGCTTAACCAGTAAACAGTCTATCTTAGTTCACAGAAAAACTCTTTTCCAGTCTTTAAACAGCTTATCAGTCCTCTGGCTACTTCTTTATCATGACCAGCTACTTCTGCATCATTATCTTTGATCCCTTCCACTTATCCTCACTAGGAACCATCTTGGTTCCACCTGAACAATGAACAATTTTGGTGCCCAAACTTCAATATGAACCAACAGTCCTTCAACTAGCCTTCTCTGTGATCAAATAGTTCCTCTCACTAGTCTTCTCTGCTGATTCTGTGAACCACCTTGGTTCTTTATCTCAGTCCCTGTTACCAGAACTTGTAGACCCAGGCATGAGTCTACATTGAACTGGCGTTTGACTGGGCCCTTGCAAATGGCATTCCACTTAGGCCATCCAACCATAGATTCTTAAAGCCTATGTTGTTTTTTACTCACCCAGGTGATTAAGGCTGGGCTTTCAGTTGCAGAGTAATCAGCTCTACTTCCCAGAGGCCTGATCACACCAAGTTCTGCAGCTTGCTTCCCCAAGCAAACCGCCTTAATGACACCTCTGAGCAAATCCATGCCCTCCAATGCTCACTTTAGGTTCCCCCCAAAGCTCCCATGGGAACATAAACAAGGACACCCTACCAGTCCGTTAGGTAGGATGCTTGCTCACAGACCTCCTGTAAGTGTATCAGGGTATGTAGTTCCCTCAGAGCTCTTCCCCTCCCTGGCAGCCTGTGTTACCCGCCAGGGGTCCAAAACCTTCTCCACCTCAAACAGATAAAGTTCCCTGCAAGGTGAAGAACTCTATCCCACAACAGCCAATATCTTCTGCTGGGTGTAGGCAACATCTGCCTCTAGTAGTCTTTACACCTACTAGCTAGGCCTTACCATCCCTAGTAGCCATCATTCCCTACTAGGCCTCTACCTGCAATAAACAATCAAACTTTTGCTTGGCCAACATTAGCTCCGCCTGCAAACCACCAAACATGTGGACTGTCACAACCCCCAAGCTTTTCCCGGGTCCTCAATTTGGGCTAGCTGGAGCTCCCCTTGTGGGGGCGTTTAGTCCCATTATCCTGCTGATGGGGCTGGCGGCAGCCTACTTGGTTGTGGGCACTGCCAGGTGCTGCACGAGGTTGAGGTGAAGCATCATTTGTATGGCAGAACCCCATCAAATCTTGATTTTTGGCCTCCATAATGGCCTTGTGACAGTCATTGATGGAGGTGCAATGTTGTGTTCTGAGGCGCAGCACAGACACACAACAGGAAATACTAACCTTAGGATTGGATTTGTACTAAGTCCTTGTTAGATGACAGGGAAGGTTATGTGTTTACCTTGAGGCCCTGGAAGAATAATCTCTACTAGTCGTGGCTAGAGAGAGGCGCGGAAGTAAAGAAGACACAAAGACAAAAATGTGAATAAAACATGATTTTTATTGGTGAATGTGAAATGGAATATATAGTGGTTAGGAATACCAAAAAACACTACCAGGACGGTAGGATCACTTGCCACCAGCATTAGTGGGGCAAGTGAGTTGCGCAGAGTCAGGAAACCAAACAATCATATTTCCTGAAGTGGAAGCAAGTTCATTTTGAGAGGAAAGCAAAAGCAAGAGATTTGTCTTCAAAATGGCCCGCCAAAGGCAAAATCAATACATGGTGAATAGCGGTATTCACAACATTGCCCTCCCCTAGATTGGCCTTAGGGGGGTGGTATTTACAAAGGAACTTTGCGTGCACTCGAGCAAAAGGACGGCCAGTGGACAGGAGCTTTACAGTATATTTGGACCCTCACTTAAAGGTCACTTCTAAAAGGCCAATCCACAGAGAGTCCAACTTATGTGTGCAACCACCTACTCGGTGTTGATAGTAAAGTACATGGTCACCAACATCAAATTCAGGTAGGGGGAAGCGTCCAGCATTGTCAAGAGAGAGATCAAGCATCTTAGTCTTATATGCAGAAGTGTAGGCAGTGGCCTGTATATCAATTATGCGGCTGACTAGATCCTTGATGTGGTTGTCAGGGTTCATGGCCTTATCAGATGTAAGCAGGGGGCCCCAAGAGCAATGGGGTAGTAGCCTCTTGCCCATACAGCATAGCAAAAGGGGAGTAACCAGTGATATAATGTTTTCTAAGGCGGTAGGCAAAGAGAAGGGCAGGTAAGTATAGGTCCCAGTTGGCAGCATCAGAGTAGGTGAGCTTCCTCATGATAGAGACCAGAGTTAAATTTGCACGCTCAACTGCCCCATTGGTAGAAAGATTGTAGGGGGCAGAGAAGGACTGGTGAGATCCCAAAGCTTTGACAACAGAGGTTACTAGCTTGGTATTGAAGTTAGTCCCATTATCTGAGAGCAGCACTTGAGGACAGCCATGGCAGTAGAAAACATCTTTTAACAGGAAGGCAGCAGTTGTCTTAGCTGTGATGTCTTTTGTAGGGTGTGCCTCTACCCACTTGCTGAAGTGATTGGCAGCAATTATAATAAAGCGACACCCAGAATGTGAGTGGGGGAGAGGACCTACTGCGTCAATGCTGACAGTGTGAAAGGCATGTTGCAGGGGAACTAATTTGAACTTGTGGGCAGAAGCTTGAGGCCTCTGCAGCTGGAAGTTGTGGCAGCTAGCTATGACGTCTGGGATCAGCAGGCAAAGGTTCTCCCAGAAGTAGTTCTTCTGAAGCCAGTCAAAGGTCTTGGCAATGCCTCCATGCCCAGTCTCTTTATGAGCTTGTGACACCAACGAGAGGCAAAGACTGGGTTGTACATAAGGCAGATACTGGTCTTGTACCTTCTTGAAGAGCTGATTTTTGCAAATGAGGGTATCTTCAGATAGCTTGGACAAGGCCAGTTGTACCTCTTCTGTCTCACTTTCCCAAGAAGAAGGGTACCCAATTAGTTTGTATAACTGGTCAGCCTCTGCAGGGTGCAAAGCAAGAATGGGCATTCTGGAGAGCCCATCAGTGTTCTGGTGTTGAATTCCAGGATAATGGAGCACAGTGAAGCCGTAGCCTTGAAAACATAGGGCCCATCTAGCTAGGCGCCATTTAGGCTCCTTCAGCTGTTGTAACCACTTAAGCAAAGCGTGATCAGTGACAACTGTGAAGTGGGTACCATATACGTAGTGAAAAAAATGCTTGACTGCATGCAATACAGCAAGACACTCCTTCTCTGTGACACTATAGTTCTTCTCATGTTTTTTTAGCACGTGGGAAGTGTAAGCCACAGGATGGTCTACACCCTTGTCGTCCAGTTGCGCCAGAATGGCTCCAATAGCTAGATTGCTAGTGTTGGTGTACAGGATGAACTCCTTATCATAGTCAGGATACACTAGGGTTGGCGCCTCTTTGAGTTTTTGCTTAAGGGTCTCAAAGGCTTGCGGCTGACTGGTGGTCCATTCAAAAGGGACATTATATAGCAGCTGGACTAGAGGTTTACTAGTATTGGCAAAGTCAGGGATAAATTGTCTATAGTAGCTCATCATCCCTAGGAAGACTTGTACCTCTTGCAGGTTTGTGGGCGGAAGCATTTTGTTGATGGCTTCAACCTTCTTAGTCATTGGGCGAATCCCAGTCTGGGTTACTTCATGGCCAAAGGATTCAAGACGTTCTTTGAAGAAGGCACATTTGGAAGGTTTTAGTTTAAGGCCAGATTCTCAAGTCTTTATGAACACCTCCTTGAGATGAGCCAGGTAATTGGTGAAGGTAGCGTTGAAAATTGTTATGTCATCCAAGTACACTAGGATGAATGACAACTTCAAGTCACAGAGGATGGAGTCCATGGCCCTTTGGAAGATGACCAGGGCGTTGCAGAGTCCCTGCAGTATGCAAGTAGGCTCAAAAAGCCCTTCAGATGTAATAAGTGCGGCTTTTTGGCAATCCTTGGGCAATAGGTCAACTTGCCAGTATCCAGATGCCAGATCCATTGCGGAGAAGAAAATAGAGCCTCCAAGACGTCAGAGGGCATCATCAATATGCAGCAAAGGGTACAAGTCCTTCTTGGTCAAAGAGTTCAATTGGCAATAGTCCATCACAATACAATGACCCCCATCCTTCTTCTTCAAGATGAGTAGCGGGGATGCCCAAGGACTTTGGGAAGGCGCCAGCAGTCCAGTGTCTAACAGTTGTTTGAGATCTTTAGATACCTGGGCGTCTTCTAAATGACTGTGGCAATAGGGTTTAGCACAGAAGGGAGGAGCGTTGCCAGTGTCAATCTGATGGATAACACCTTTGGATAAACCATAGTTGGTACTGCCCTTTGCAAAGATGTCAGGAAATTGGTCTAGCAAGTCTAGCACCTCTTTCTGTTGAACTGGGGACAGCTGTAGGAAGTCTTGCACAGTGAACAAGGATAGGACTTGGGGTTCATCCTCAGGTAGGTTAAAATCTTGGAATGTGCCAAAGGGATGAAGAGACAGGACATCAGGAGCGCTCAACAACTTGCCATATCCGACAACCTACCCCCTAGACACAATCATGGGGAGTGCAGTCAGGTTGGCTACCAACAATTGAACAGGGTCCTTATGGGAGACGTCTAGGATCCCTGGACAGAGATAGGGTTTGTTGCGTCCTAACAAGGGGGAAGAGTACAACTCCAAGAAGGTTTGTTCAGGTAGTTCATATGATATCTGGGAGTCCAGGATGGCCTGGGAGCCAGAAGGGATAGTGGCAGCAGACGTGGCTAAGAGAGGGATCCCTTCAGATGCAGGACAAGCCATGGGTGGACATTTCATGTTTGAAGAGTAGGTGGGATATTTGAGGTTGAAAACCCCAGTGGGATACTCCAAGGCACATGTCTTGAGCCGTTTCCTGGGAACTTTAACCGGCTCTTCAAAGATCAGAGGGACTTCATACCCCAGAATAGAGAGTTAACCATCTTTTAAGTTGATTATCCCATTATATTCCCTAAGGAACTGGGTGCCAACTAAGAGATCACAACTCTCATTTTCCAAGACAACTACTGGTGCAGCTAGAAGAAGTTTGCCAAACTGCATGGGTAGAGCAGAGTATGCCCCTATGGCGCGGGTCATAGACAGTCCAGCTGTGTCATATGACTGGTGATAATTAAGATCAGAGGCAAGTTTGAGTTTCTTCACAAGCTTGGAGGAGCAACGTTGACTGGCAAGCCAGTGTCTAGAACGGCCTTGATCTTCACCTTTTGAATGGGTATCTCTACTCAAGTGATAGTGCAACCAAAGGGTGGAAGGACAGCCAAGATATCTTGAGCCTCTGCTAGCTCCTTGTACCACTTTTTGATCATGCATCTTAACCCTGGGAACTCCTTATAAACATTCTGGAGAGGGAGAAAAACTGATACATTCGTGAAGACAGTGTCAGCAACCTTGGCAGCTTCTTCTGACAACTCCACCAGCACGGGGGACCTCTTAGCCTGAGTGAGGTAAGGGCACGAGACAATTTCTATGGCTTCAGGAAAAGGTTTAGCGATAGTTTTAGTCTTTCCTGAGTGCAACTTATAAGGGACTGTAATGGTTTCAGGAACAGCCAGGACAGAGTACCCATATGCGTCGGCGTTGTCAGTATCAGAGTCATCCAGGTCAGAGTCAACAGAGATAATGTGGAACAAGAGGAGGATAGGAGGAGCCTCATCATCAGCAGGCTCAGAGTCAGCTATAGAGGGAGGTATTGAAAGAGATTGGGAAGAATTGTCAACCAAGAGCATCTCTGCCTCTAGGTTAACTGCTCTTTTCCTGCCTACTCTTTTGGATCAGCTCCTTCAACCCGCGGGTTGGTGCAGACTCAAGAATGATGACCTATCTGACCACAGTTGTGGCAACCTTGGCGTCAAGGAGGGTTTTGCAAGTTCATAGTAAGAATGAAAGGACCACAGGAAGATGAACCAGAGTCAGAATTAGCTTGACCTTCCCTAACAACTGCTCCAGAGTGGTTAAGGTACATATCCTGCAACAACGCCTTTATGCTTTTCATGGAGGAAAGCATAGCCTTATGGGCTTTGAAGTGAAGGCACAGAAGTTGGTTAACCTTGAGGGCTTGAGCGCAAGCCATGTAGGCTTCAAGGGCGGTCAACTGTCTGCTTGTTATCAGTTGCTGTCCTTCCATGTAGAATCTGTCTGCAAACTTGGCTAGCGTCTCTTTAGGCTTGAAAGCAATATGCATGAAGGTGTCCTTCTTTACTTCCAGGCTAAGGTCACCACCAAACTTTTCAATAAGAAGCTGCTTAATGTCTTCCCACGTCTCAATGGTGGGTAGTTCAGGCAGTCAGGAATTAAGGGATGGCCCTACTGAGAGGCAAGGGGCAAACCTATCATTCACAGAGTTGATCACATCATTCCTCTCTTGTACGTCTCTATCCAGCTCAGTATGATCCTGCTTCAATTGATCCACCTTGTTAGCTAGGGCAATTAGTTACCTAGCGCATTGGATTCAAGGGGCTCCTGGTAGGCCAGGGCAGCAATAATCTTCATCAACAATCCCAACTGGACTAGCAGCAGTTGCCATCATTTTGTGTAGGGCGGCAAGTTCTTGCTGTAGCTCCGCAACTTGAGCAGTCAATTTGAGTACCTGGGAATCAGGTTGAGGAGCTTCAGCAGGACGTCCTTGACTGCAAGTAGTTGTACGTAGCTCTCAGATAGTGTACCATATTCTTTGCTCTCAATCTGTCAAGTCATCAGAAGGGGGAGAGGGCGGAACATCTGGCTTGGGCGTAGCTAATTCATTCACTTGACCCTGGAGTTTGGCTATAGCAGCAGCGGTGGCAGCTTGTTCATGATCAAACGCCTCACTGAGTTCATTAGGGCCATTAACAGCAAAGTCTGCTACCTGCTGTAGTTTCTCAAAGGAATACGTGCTGAATGCATTGAGCTGTTGCACAAGTTGTTTGAAGTTGGTGAGATAAGCGTTTAAGGTGGAATCTACTTTAGTTTTCTGGGGTTTTTCTAGCTGGTGAAACTTGTGTAGACACTCTCTCACATATTTGGGGATGGACTGGGGCATTTGTTTAATAGAATTAACCAAACAGGTCTGCAAGGTGCAAGGGTTACGCTGGTTGTCAGATACCAAGGAAAACAGGAAATGAATCCACTGTTGGTAAGCAGCAAACTGGTCCCAGTGATGAGTAACTGCTGCTTGCAGAGACAAGATTTCTTGGACGTGGAGCCCCAACACCATTTGATGGTGGGCCAAGGCAGGCTGCACAAAAGATGATAGTAAGTGCTCAGCAGAGCCAGCTGCTGAGAGGAGATGTTGTGGAAATTGAGGAGCCACAATTAATTTGTATTATTCAGCCCAACTGATCTGCAACTGAAGGCAGGGGATGGCTCCTTCACGGGCTATCCCAAGGGCTACCAACATGACTTGCTCCAAGTCAGGGGTACCCATGGGGTAAGCAACTAGGCGGGGACCATTCCCAAGGTTTAGTATAGTTGGGGTAATAGGCTGGTCAGCAATGTCCTCTTCAATAGGAGGACTGGTGATTTCAGGTGAAGTTGACTCTTGTATAGGCGGAGGCAAAAACCTGAAAACGTGGATACAAAAGGGATAACCAAGGAGCTTAAAGCCCCTGTAGTGAGCACCATTTTTGTTGTGTTCTGAGGCGTGATGTCAAAACCACAAGCTTGACTTGCCAGCAAGGTTCCAACCAAGTGGTTTTGTGACCCGCAATCCAATTATCTGGTTACCCAAAGTCAGACTAGGAAGTCAACTCAAATTACCAAATCCAACAACATGAAAAAATGATGATCCTTCACAGTGGATACCTTGATTTGGTGCTTGACTCATTACCAGGATCAAGCCACCCCCTTCTTCCATCTAACTGTGTGATCACCAATCTTGTTCCTACTATCCTTGATTCACAATGACTATATAATCACTATCTCTCAATAAAGATTAGTATCTAGTTTCTAAATATTTTCCCCGTGTAACTCTGCTAAAACAGCACAGTTACAACATTGGTAGCACAGGTAGGTTCTCCATCCTACCTTATCTTGAAAAATTCTGCCTGTTGTCTGCACATGCTGCGGCCAACAGATCCTTGACAGAATCATGTCTGGCCTCCTGCCCAACTGGACTCTGTATACTCCTGGTACCAAGATACCCTATGTTTTTTTCCTCTACCAAAACACAGTGATCCTGCTATCCGCCTTTAATGCCATGTCTGCAAAGGGTTTCTTTCAGACTCCTTCCTTGATTCTTCAACCAGCTGATGAAACCACTATGCCCACCTATGTAGCACAAAGGGGTCACAGCGCCGCCTTGGAGCCCTTTGCCGGGGCCAACAACAACAATGCCGCCACATGGATACAGTCTGCCCAAAGCAAGCTGGCTCAAATGGAATGCCTACAGCAATTTTGGATTGCGGAGATTTCCATTTGCCTGACCCATGACGCTGGCACCTGGTGTGACAAGTGGCACAAAGAGCACACTGACAAAAACTGGGAAACCTTTAAGCAGGACTTCTTGGCGAGGTTTGTGCTTAAGGATACAGCGCTTATGATCATAAGCCAAGTGAAGAACCTGACCCAGACGGGCACCGTTAAAGAACTCACCCGCGCCTACAAGGAACTCTGTCTCTGTGCCCCATCTGAAATGGCCTTTGATACCCCAGAAACACACCTCATTTACTACGACGCCCTCAAGTTGCACGTTATGAGGCATGTGAACCTGGATCAGGTGACCAACCCGCAAAGCCTGTACCGTGAAGCGGAAAAAGCAGAACAAACATCCAATGCTCTACACAAGGCAAAGACTGGGAAATAAGAAAGGCCCGAGGACTCCCATCCAAGCGGGCGCTCCTCTCAACCACCTCCTGGAGGCAACAGAAACAACAACAACCACAAACTCACGGGTTCAAATGGTAATGGAAATGGAAATAATGGCCAGTCAAATTGCACCCATTTCTGTATCACTGCCACCCAAGGCAACCAAGATGAGGGAAAAGCACAGGGAGAGCACTAAGCAAGCCAAGCTCTTCCCACGCAACTCCTGACTTGCCCAACAATAAATATTGACCCAAGGATGTGGACCAATGCCCAATGATCCAAGTGCCCTTGGAAGACCCAGTACTATACACCATTGCCAGACATCCCAATAAATTGATGTCTTACCCTTTCTGCTTTTGCAGCTACACAGGCTCAGCACTCCTGGACTTGGGCGTGGATTGAACCTTAATCAACAGTAGCTTTGTGGATAAATTCAAGATGGCCACTAATTCTTTGCGGATTAAAAACGTGGTCATGGCTGATGAACACCACATTGCTGTGATAAAGAAAACTGCCACCTTCTCTGTCATGCTTGAGAACCTCCACTCCACCATCCAAGGTCCTGTCATTGACTTCCCTAAGTTTTACATTGTACTGGGACTAGACTGCTTATGGAAGAACAACCCACACATGGACTGGGCAACCTCTGTGTTGACCATCAAGCGTGAAGGCATCAACCACCAGATCTACCCCAGCTCAGTTGACCAACTCCTACATGACCACGTCTTTGTGCGCATCACTGAGACTCTGGACAAGAAGGAAAACCTGAAGGCAATTGACTGGGATTCCTGTCAGTATGAAATCATACACTTCAAGGACCACCAGGATACCTCCACACCTCAAGACTGCAACATTGTGGCCCGCCATCCAGAAATCTTTAAGAAAGCATTACCTGGGCTACACCCTGAGAAGCACATTCAACACTCTATCCAACTCAAGGGGGCTGTACCCAAGGCACACCCCATTTACAGGCTGACCCCAAACAAGGACAACACCCTATGCGCCTATCTCAAGGAGGCACTAGAAAAAGAACTTATCTGCCCCTCACAGTCTCCCTTTGGGGCCGCTGTATTCTTTGTGGCTAAAAAGGACGGTACCTTATGCCTGGTCACAGACTACTGCGCCTTAAAAAAAGTCACCATTAAGAATTGTTACCCACTGCCACTGATTGACAACCTTTTTGACACCTTGGGAGGAGCCACTGTCTTCTCCAAGATTGATCTAACTGCGGGCTACAATCAGATTTGTATCAAGGAGGAAGACATCCCCAAGACAGCCTTCTGCACTATGTACAGTTCCTATGAATGTGTGGTACTCAACTTTGGCATGACCAATGCCCTGTCCACTTTTGTAACCTTCATGAACAAAGTGTTTGTGCCACACATAGGCAAACATGCCCTAGTGTACATTGATGGTATTATTGTCTGCAGCCCCTTGGTGGAACGGCACCACAAAGACCTGGAAGAGGTCTTTGCGACCTTGGCACAACACAAACTGTTGGCCAAACCCTCCTAATACCAGTTTCTTCCGGGAGCAACTACCCTTCTTGGGACACATAGTCTCAAAAGACGGCATCAAACCCAACAGTCAAAAGATATAGGCCATCTGCAAGATGCCACCTCCCAAGGACAAGTCAGAACTATGTACCTTCTTGGGAATGGTGGCCTATGTGTGACGCTTCATACCCAACTGTGGCGTTTTGACTGCCCCCTTGTCCGCCATAACTGGCGCCAAGTCTAAATTCTTATGGACCCCCCAACGTGACCTCTGTTTTAGACGCCTCAAAGAAAAGCTCACAACGGCTCCCATCTTAAAATACCCTAAACAAGACAGAGAATACCAGATGGAAACCAACGCCTCAGATGCATCCATTGGGGGAGTACTACAAATTAAGAATAGTGATGGTGACTTCCTGCCTGTAGCCTACAAATTGCGCAAACTGACAACTGATAAGTGCCAATACCCTATCCACGACAAGGAACTGCTGGCCATCGTACACTGCCTGGTCAAGTGGCACTGTTACCTAGAACAGCAGGAAGAATTCACAGCACTAACTGATCACAAGTTGCTTATCTATTTCAAGACGCAAGCAAGCCTGTCACTTGCCAAGCGCGGTGGATGGAAATCTTAGAAAGGTTTAACATGCTCATCCAATATAAGCCTGGGGCCAAACTTGCCATGGTGGACGCCCTGTCCTACCTGTATGTCCGCGCTTCTAGGGGAGAGAATGGGCTCAACCCAGACTGGCCTCTCTTAGTGCTATGTACAAAAGACAAAGGATTCCCTGCAGGCACAACCAACATCACCAAAGAAACAGTCATCAAGAATGAAAGTCTCTTTGCTGACGTATACAGGACTCTTCACAGAAAAATGATGGATGGCACAACTATTCCCTACATTCCCACACATCAGCAAGTTGACACCATTCTTTGCTACCACAGAGATCTTGGACATACTAAGAGCCAAAATCTATACAAATTCTTAAAGCATAAAGCCTGGTAGCCAACCTTATACTGCAACGTCCAGGAATTATTAGAACAGTGTGAGGTTTGCAAAAAGTTTGCTAAAAGCAAAACCCCACCTAAGTCTGTACTCCCCATTTGGACCCAATTACCGTTCAAATTATGGGCTCTTGACATTGTGGGCCCCATGCCAGGTAAGCACAACAACAAAAAATACATCATCACAGCCATTGACTTTGCAACAAGGTGGCCAGTACCCCTAGCGGTGAAGGCGCATACTGGCAATGATGTATGACAATTTATTGGCAAAGAAATAATCAGCAGGTTCGGAAAGCCAGAACTCCTGATAACCAATGGAGGCAAAGAATTGACCTCCAAAGACACCAATGTGTACCTCACCAATAATGGGGTCAAATACACCGTCAAAACACCATACCATCCACAGGCCAATGGACGTGTAGAGCAGCTTAATGGTAGCCTTGTGCAAGCCCTAGCCAAACTCACTGCCAGGAGACCTGAAGACTGGTATAAGCAGCTACCAACTGCATTACTTGTGTGCCAAACCTGAGTGAACAGATCCACCAGAAAAAGCCTGTTTGAACTGGTATACAGCACACAGCCAAATATCATTCAAGCATTGACAGGACCTAAGTTGGAAATTCTAAGCAAATCCCCTCTCACTTGGATCCTCAAGTAGTAGAGGCCAACAACAAGCAAGCAGCCAAAGAAAAGGAATGCCTACAAAAGACAATTGTTCCCATCCACAACAAACATGAAGCCAGGGACAAAGTTTGGGTCATGAATGTTGACAAGAGCAAACTACAACCCGAGAAAGTAGGGCCAGCAATCATTCTGAAGGTAAACGACAATAACTTTTACCTCATGCAAGGGCTTGGGAAACGCAAGCAAGACAAGACCTTACACCACAACCGCCTATAACCCTGCAAAGCAAGACAGAAACAACAAGAAACTGCCCCACCTGCCACCAAATAACAATTGATTCAATATGGCGCCTGGGCTCCTGACGACCTGTCCCCAGAGGAAGCCGACCTTCAGCCGGGGGGGTGTCAAAACTGCAGGCTCAACTCGCCAGCAAGGTTCCAACCAAGCAGGTTTGTGGCCCGCAATCCAACTATCTGGTCACCCAAAGACAGACTAGGAAGTCAACTTGAATTACCAAATCCAACAACATGAACAGATGATGATCCTTTACAGTGGATACCTCAATTTGGCGCTTGACTCATTACCAGAATCAAGCCACCCCCTTCTTCCATCCAACCATGTGATCACCAATCTTGTTCCTACTATCCTTGATTCACAATGACTATATAATCACTATCTTCAATAAATATTATTATCTAGTTTTTAAATATTTTTCCCCATGTAACTCTGCTAAAACAGCACAGTTACAACAGCGGCACAGACACACAAAGGGAAATCCTAACCTTAGAATTGGATTAGTACTAAGTCTTGGTTAGATGACAGGGAAGGCTATGTGTTTACCTTGCGGCCCTGGAAGAATAATCTCTACTAGTCATGGCTAGAGAGAGGTGCAGAAGTACAGAAGACACAAAGACAAAAATGTAAATAGAACTTGGTTTTTATTGGTGAATGTGAAATGGAATATATAGTGGTTAGGAATACCACAAAACACTACCAGGATGGTAGGATCACTTGCCACCAGCATTAGTGGGGCAAGTGAGTTGCGCAGAGTCAAGAAACCAAACAATTGTATTTCCTGATTCAGTCATCAACTCATTTTGAGAGGCAAAAGCAAAAGCAAGAGATTTGTCTTTGAAATGGCCCACCAAAGGCAAAATTGCTACATGGTGAATAGTGGTATTCACGATATGCAATAACCTATGGGGACCCACTTACAGATATGGGGCTTGAGCCCATTGACTATCAGGGTCAGAAGCATGGCGTTCCTGTTGGTCATAGCTTTGGGGGTGGCAGCAAGAGCTTGCTGCCAGGTGGCAAGGTATTTGGGAACGGATCCAGTCTGTTTAATTTCTAGAAGGGGAGTTCCCACCACAATAGGCAAGAAGGTTTTGCTGTAGCGGGACTTCACGGCATCCCTGAATGCCGCCCAGGTGACTTTGATTTCCTGACTGGCCCAGTTGGTAAACCACACAGCGGCAGGCCCCGTGAGGCGCCCAGATGCAGTAGCAACCCACATGGGCTCAGGTACTTGACAGATACAGAGGCAGGTTTTGGTGAAGTGAAGCCAACTGACAATGTTGGCTCCTTTGACCCCACCTGCAAAGGATTCCAGCTGGAGGTTGAGCATGCACTGTGAAAGGTCCAACTGAGGCGGGGTGACGCTGGCGTCACGCTGTCCAAGGAGGAGTTGATTGTAAACACTTGTAAGAATTAGCTGGTCTTGATAAATAACGTACCCATTGGGGATACCCCTGTAAGGTTGTTCCCAATAAGATACAAGATTATAAACTATACTGTATAAAGCATTTGGATTTAATTTTAAAAGATAAAGGAAAGTAGGTACAGTTTGAAGAAGTACTTTTAAAAGACCTGCCAAAAACTTATGGTTAGACACAAAAGGTGACATAGAGTTAACTAGTCCTAAACAAACTATATAAAACAAAGTATTAAATAAAGATTTTTTGTAACCAAAGGTATATCTACGTTGGGATATTCCCCATGGGAATATCTCAACATAAAACTAGTCAATTTATCTCTAATGTTAAAAAATGGTGACAACAAGCTAATTGCTTGTTGTCTGGCTATCTCCATTCTAATTATGCTAGCTGTTTTATCTCTGGAAGCAAATTTAGACCTAACAAAGTATTAATTTACTATAAACCTAAGTTCTCTTTAAAAAAGATGATAACCTAAGTAAATTTTGAAGTTAGAATTTGAAGATTTGAAAAGAAAAAAATAAAGATTGAAGTAAAAAACCTATGGCAGTGATTTGGGAAAATCACTTAAAATTTCAGCTTAGAGAGCTTACTCTTCTTGTGTCTTTATTTATAAGCAAGAAAACCAAGTTTTGGGGAAGATCTTCAGAGCAAACAGGGAGTTTCCTGAACAGATTGGTTGATCAACCAGAGGGGAAAACACATGGTGGTGGGGGAAGCTGCTGGTAACAGAATGCTGAAGATCTGCATAAACCAGGGGAGAGAAGATGGTGGTTGCGTAATCAAGGAGTTTAAAGTAAAAAAAGAAACCTATATTAGAATAGGAGTTATATAAAAGTGAATTGAACCATGCGTAGACACGCAAAATTTAGCAAAAATCAAAACTGAAGGCGAAGAGCAAAACCAAAGCAAGAAGTGAAAACAAGGTAATAGTTTTTGATTGAAAAATTACTAATATATTTTCAATCTAAACTTAAGTTTGGACTCAAACTTTAAGTTTGATCTGAAGCCTGCCCTTCGGGGCAGGGCACGACAGTTCCCCTCAGGGATTGGCAGGAAGGTCTCTTGATGGGGAGTAGCCATACAGCCCGTACTCTGTCCTTTCTTAGGGGGGATTTTTTCTTTAGGTAGGTTGTGAGCCTACTGCTGCTATCACTGTTGCAACTGAACCAATGAGGATTCAGTATTTAAATTGGGGAAGACAACAGTCTAATAGAAAGGACAGGAATAATAAGAATAAGGTATTGTTTATTGTAAAATATTGTGATTAATATACTATATGGGGAAAGCCACATAGCCACAAGGGGGTGGCATGGTAGCTTGTTCCATGTAAGGATTAGAGCCAAGGAATAACTTTTGCAGGGATCAACAGTTCAAATTGGTAGGGCTCCTAATTAGGAGAAAGTGCCCGCAATTTGATCTTGCCATTAGATTGGTTCATGTTGTTAGATACGGCAAGGGGCAACTCATTGAGCGCCCCCTGTGTATCGTAAGATATGTTGGCAGGCAAGCCTGGAGACTCAGTTGCAACATTGTTGATTTTAGGTGGGTGGCAATTTCTGCAAAGGCCATGCTACTTTGGTTGAGGGTCAGTATCTCCTCAAGAATTTCATTGGTTATCAATCATTGCTTGGGGGCACACTGGGCATAATGGGATCCAGATTAGACAGGGCTTTCTCTGATTGGCCCAAATTGTCAATTAATGATTGGATTGGGTGGGGTCACAGCTGTCCAGTCTCCAAAGTGTGGCACAGGCTCAGGTTAGGCCTGATCTTGGGGGTCACCATACTGGCTGTCAGAAAAGCCACCCATTGATGGGCCTGGTGACACATACAACTTGGCCTCATCACAACTTAAGTTGAATTGGGTGTACACTGGAACCATAGTGGCTGTACTCCCTTGATCAGCAGCCTGAGCTTGTAGTAGCTCCTGGTACTGCTCCTCAACGATGTCAAAGTTCTCATCACTAGTATAAACCATCTTAAACAAAAGTTAATTAAAATTCTATTAAAAACAGAAAGGCAAAGTGTTTCCAGGGTACTAATTTTATTTAAATGTGTGCTCCTTTTTGAGACATGCTCTTAGACATAAATGGCTAAATTTAGAAGCACATACATTGAAAATGATGCTGTAGTTCCCTGAATAGATTTTGGTGGATTCACTCCTGAAATCCACTATTTCCTATTTGAGTCCCAAAAATAATCAAGATTGTTAAAAAGTGAGTTGTTTTGTGTTTGAAAAATCACTTTTGTGACTGAACCAATTATGTTCTCTGTTTCTATCACACTTTCCACACACTCATTATCAAATTTGATGTATATTGGTTCAGGAAGTGGCTGGTGTGTGTTTGTTTTGAATATGGAGTACTTTTGTTTGCTGTCTCATTTTTGGGGTTCTAAATTTGATTTTATTTTCATTGTGTGTCTGACCATTTTTGTAATCTGGACCTAGTTAATTGGAACTTTTATTGAGTGAATTGATCTTCAACTGGAACCAGTTGGAATTCATTATGTGACTGAACCAATTCGGTCTGGACTGCACCAATTTCGTTTATCTCAACAGGTTAGAAAACTACTGTATTCACGCAAACCAATAAAGTTTACTTATATTGGATAACAGCAAAAGTAAGTATTATAATTTTTATTATCAAGATGAAGTGATATAAAGTTGTATCCCCAGCTGACTAGCTACTTTTTTAGACTAATCTATTTAGGGCTTCAATTATGACATCGAGATCAGCTAGTTGGATACTAAATGACCTTAGGTATGATACTTTAGGTAGGTCAACAGCTTAAAATGCTTACTTAAAGATGTGAGTGTTAGGGCTTTTAGTACGTTCAATGAAGTTTAATTGAAAGTTCTCTCGATATTCGATAAAGCACAAAATAGTCTGCAAAGTTTAAAAGGTGATTGTTTTTCATGCAAGTGGATGTAAAATTCTAGAGAACATACTTACTAAGCAGGCGGTCTAAATCGCAACAGAAAAACAATCGTAGGCTGAGATAAGCTCGAAACAAATGTTTTGTATAAAGTATAAGCAATAGTATTAAGGCCATTCCTGGATATGCATTATTACGAAAATAAATATGATATTGATGAGAAAGGAAATTTCTTAGTTAAACTTGATATGCAGAATCATACTAAATAATGAAGATTTGTAGTGTTAAGCCTCAAAGTCTTGGAAGAAACAAAAATTAGCGGGGGAGTATTTCTCTTATATTAGTTAACGAAAAATAAGGACAAAGTGATACCATTATTAGTTACCGAAGCAGTTAAAACGTACAATTATAGTAGCTTTGTAGAATGGCGATAAGTAACAAAGCTAAACAGAAAATGAACGGTACTTAAGGTTTAAGTGGGTTTTAAACAAAAATATAAATGCAAATGCGAGCAAAAGATTTTGGGAAATAGAAAAACCTGACCACAAGTAAAAACCTGTGACAAACATGAGCAAAAAACCAGTAAAATGCTTATTGTCGAAAACTTCTGAAAATAAGCCTATGGGACATGGAGTGAAAGCCGCGAGAAATAAATCTACTTTATTGGAAAGTAAAAGTTTTGTGCAGGCGGAGCCGCTGAAGTAAAAAAATAAAAAGAATACGGAAGATTAAAAGGTAAGTTATAGAAAGGAATAAAATTACCAAAAGAAAACACAAAACAGCTATCACCACAAGATCAATTGAATGTATGCTAAGTTAAGTTATCATACCCCAGACAACTTAAATAGGAAGCCATTTATTAAATAAAGGCCATAAAGAGTTAACTTTATATCAGTTTTAACTAATAGATGGTTTTAATCAACTGTTACCCAGCCCTTGCCCTTATATCCCTCAGAGGTAAAACCACTGATGGGATTGGCCTTCTGAGACTTCATGTATTCGTTGGTAGCCTCTTGCCATTCCTTGGTTACAGTATGAGGAGCAGGGCCAGCTAAAACATAAGTTTGCAAGCAGTATTAAGACAAGATCTTACCGAAAGAGTGAATGCCAAAAAGAGTAAAACAGCAGCTAGTAAGGTAGCACCAGTACCGAAAAAGACCTCTCTAGTGTATTTGGGGAAGGGAGCGCGGGGTCCGTGAGGTCCAAAGGCAACATAATATGCTAAAGCTGATAAATTGTCTATCTGTTTTCACACCTACCTGCACGCTTTTCTTTGATGGAAAGCTTAGACCAGTCCTGCTTTTGAATTTCGGCAAGCTGTTCCCTAAGCTCTTCACGCTGAGGCTCAGTCATTTGAGCCCATGAGACCTCAACTGAATCCAGAATGTGCTGAGGAACAGTAGCGTTCTGAGAAGATTGAGCAGTAGCAAGGCTGCGGGAAAAATTTGGTTTGATGCTTGAAAAAAGCTTGCGGGTCAATAAACGAGACATGTTCTATTAAAAGATAGTATTTAGAAAACAAATGATTTTGGATAGGATCTTTACCTTATAGTCAAGATAAAGCTTAAGAAAAGTTCAAGGCAATAATCACTCATGGAGTATTCTCATTAAGCTAACTTTGTAAGTATGATTATCAACATGATTATCGAATCAAATCTTCTTTACAAGCCTGAGTTACAATATCAAATTCGACTGGAGCACCAAAGCCATCGGCATCTGTCTGGACGGGAGCTCCCCATTTCTGATCGCATTTAATATAAATCTAATCTAAAACTCAGCTTTTTGCATCGATACGATTAAAAGCACAGAGCTCTAGTATGGACACGAATAAACCAGTCAAGATCAAAATCGATGACGGTTGGTGTGTATGGCATTATATATGGCAAACACAAGCCTGCTGTAGGTGTCTGAACTGTCAAGCGACAAAAACATTCACTTTGTTCAAAAACATCTTTTTTGTAACACTATGGATAAATTAGTAGATGTTAATTAGATTGATAAAACGCTTATTCTATTAAAAAACTTATATCAAATTAAAGTTATAGCATGCTCTTTCATACCTTTGTAATTTAGACAACAGTGAAGTCGATTATCTGGAAATCGACTTCCTATTGGTCAGCTATTTAAATAAGAATTTGTGTTATAAAAAGTTGACACTCCTAAACCTACACTTTTTAACCAACAGAAAATGAAATATTGAATACTATCAATACAAAAAATCAAGCTTAGTTGTATAGTACCCTAAAGTGACCCTGAAGAACCCAAAATGCAAAAAAATATCCGGACAATGAAACTAAAGAGAAATAAAACGATCCATCAAACTTTACCTTGAAAATTAAAATTTTCACTATAAAGTTGTTTCATTCTCACTAAATATATATACAGTAAGTTTAAAAGCTATGGCGACAACCAAAAATACCTCAGATTTAAATGGAATGATTTCAGATTTAAGCGAATTCCAACCATCAGGTTAAAATATACACTCTTTTAACAGGGATTTTTGGTGGGGATGGACAAAATGGGTCAACACAGCAATAAATTGCTCACGCGCCAAGCGAGACTATTCAAAATACAAGGATTCACAAAAAAATGGTGTGAGTTGACTTTTGGTGTACATATGTTTACTATATGAATCGGTGATGAAATACACCCAAGCACGGTGTGTCAAAACTCAATCCAAAAACAAAATACAAAAGCAACTCACTATGTAAACAAAATCACTCAAATGTTGTGTGCAATGGATTGTAATCAAGAATGATACCAAGGTATCCAAAATAGGTAACACAATCTGAAACACAAATTTTAAAAATATTGTATTGGGTGTTTGAATTTGGCAGTAAAATCTGGGAAAAAGGGTGGATCTTTTTGAGTATTCTAAAATGGGTGTTGTAAAACCAAAAACAACTAATTAAGAAACAAAAAATCTATAATTTAGATATTGGGGGGAATATCAATTAAGAATTCATATTCAGATAAAAGTAAAAATTAAAATTAGGGAGTAATTTAATTGAATTTTATTTAATATTTTATTAAATTCTTAAAATGGAAGGAACACAACAACAGAATAACAATGCACCAAATGTGTGCCATGTTTGCAGTTGCCCCCTGCATGACAAAGAACAGAGTTAGGGCAACCCAAGTGCCTACTCAAGAAGAAGACGGGAGAGGAGAGTTCAATAGTGCTGCTGCACTAACACAGACAGTTCAAGGAGCACAACATGCAAGGGGGAGAGTATCAACCCTTGAGTCCCCAAGCTTACCTGGAAGCCCACCAAGGTTATCATAACAAAAACAGTTAGAAACAAGGAGGTAGAAATTATTTCATATGTGTTTGACCCTGTGTATCACCAAGAGTTGGTCTCGTCAACCATGATGGAGAAGGTTAAGCCTGTGCTTGATACCAGCTATGAGCCCTATGTCAGTGATGGCAACCAAGAAGACAACAATGTGCCTGAGTTCTATAGAACCACAGAGGGGCAGTTAGTATTAAAGAAAGCTGTGTGTTCTACACCAAGGTAACCATGCCTTGCAAGCCTATCACCAATCAGAATCCTGGTTCGTTTGAATCCTCAAAGCCCGCCCAGAAGCACATTCCTGACATCAAGCACATTATCCTGCTCAGGCTTATGCGGGAATCTGATGACTACAAGGTGGCTTTGGCTTTTTTTTGGGGTGGATCCCAAGTGCGCCTCCAAGACCTTCAACATGTTCATCAATGCTGGTCATGTCCTTGCCACAAAGAAATCCCTGTGTGTGTCCACCATACTCACCAAGGAGCACAAATGAGCAATCCAACAGCGGATAAACCAGAACTGCCATCTTGAACTAGCAAATATACAGCTGATGGTTAAATCTACATTTGGGATTGAGACCTCAATTTCCTTCTATTATCATTTGGTCAAGAGAATGCACTTTTCCTGTAAAACACTCAGGTTATCCCCCTACAATAGAAACAGTCCTTCCAACATTGATGTCCAGAAAAATACACAGAGGCATACACTGCCCTCAAAGCCAAGGGGACGGTCAAATTTTACTATATTGACAGATTAGCATTCACCTCGTCTATGCGCAATGGGTATGGGTATGTCCCCAAAGGCTCAAATGATGGGATGGCTTGGTGTGCTGCAGTCCACGCCACAGCCTATTCAATGGTGGCTCTACTCAGTCCAAAGGGGGCTGAGCTGTACAAAATGATATTGGGATCTCACAATAGCAGGACCTTTTTATCTTTTCTCCAATTGGTCCAGGAGCACCTTAGGCACACAAGCCCGGGCTTCACCAATGTAATAGTACTGGACAATGTTGGTCTCCACAAGGTGCAGATATTCTTGCTGAATTTTCATCAATTGACACCAGTATCACAGTGGGCCCCCAGAGATTGGCTGTGGCAAATTTGCGCCTTCTCTTCCTCTCTGCCTATTTGCCCTTCCTAAATCCCATTGAGGAAGTTTTTGGGTGGCTCAAGCAAGTTGTCAAGCAAGGGACCCCAACTGGGACTGAGGACCTGTTTGATTTGCTGCAGGCCGGGATCCATACCCTCTCAGTTGATACCATGGCCAAATTCATGGCCACGTTGATTTGTTCATCCCCAGGTGCCTTGCCAAACAGCCAATCAATTAAAGGCTTAGTGTGTCTGACTTTTTTATATTCTCTAATTTACTATTTAGGATTCTTTAATTCCCATTTTGTATTTAGAAACTTCCAAGCCCACAATCACATTCAGCGGGACCATCAATGAAGGTTTGTAATTTATTTATTTATGTTAAATTATTTTATTATGGTATCTGGGGCTATCCCAAGCACTTGATACTGGAGTATGTGTATAGATTTATATCACCTTTGTCAAATAACTATAAAAAAAATTAAAAAAGGTAAATGTAAAGTGTACACAGTAGAAGTATATTTTATTAACATATACTATTATGCTTTTATGATGACATTCTCCAGAATTTTTTTACAAAACTTGTTTGCTAAAAAAGAATCAGAAAATTAAAACTGTAGCTAAATTTGAAAAAATAGATTTGTATTGATTGCACCTGTAGTGAGTTCTTTGGTATGTACCCACCTGGAGATGGAGGTGGCGCACAACCTCCACTGTCACCCCGTATACGGTGGATACACCCTGATTGAAATACTCCTGCTTGCTGGTGAAAGGTAGTATGGTCAGGTGAGAGTTCAGGAGCAGCTTTTCAGGCAGGGCCGCAAACCTGTACTGTAAATTCAGAACCTGAACGTAAAAATGCGGGATTGTCAAATCCTTGGTCCAAATTTCAAATCACTTTTGCGGGATAGCCTTTTTTTAATTAAATTGATTTTTTTGGATATTTATTTGAATATTTGAAAATGCGGGAACTCATAGACACTTTGCAAAGTTCAAGTCAAACTGC
The DNA here is from genome assembly GCA_014839935.2 of Entomophthora muscae. Taxonomy (NCBI): domain Eukaryota; kingdom Fungi; phylum Entomophthoromycota; class Entomophthoromycetes; order Entomophthorales; family Entomophthoraceae; genus Entomophthora; species Entomophthora muscae. The sequence continues at coordinate 439,065 of QTSX02006429.1, forward strand.
ATATTTCCAATGGACAAAATGAATTAACTGGAATCAGATTTGAAGTGTTCAAATCCATCAGCCATTTTCATTAAGTTTACTATGTTTTTTGAAATTGCAGGATTGCCAAATCCATGAACCAAATTTCAAATCACTTTTGAATGCCACTATTAAACTCAGATATTATCTGCAGGAACTGGAATCCTAATTTAATGTACAGTAAGCACACTAGGAAATACCAACCCAAATCAAGAAGCTCCACCACAACTAAAATCTGATGAATAATTCAATATCAACAACCATATTTAGACATAAAAAGTGATTAAACTTTTAAATCATCCAAACCCGGAAATTATACAATATTATTCACTTCAAATCACTGATATAGAAACTCTGCTACTATTTAAGGCTAAATCAAGAGAAAAAACTACCCACAACTAAACCAATAACTCCAAATAAATACATATTAAATCTAAAATATATTTTTTATTTTATTTTTATGGACCGTCAATCACATTCCTAACCCGCTCCTGCACCAGCCCGCGGGGCAGCCTGTCCACAAGGGCGTCCCAGAAGGTCCAAGAACAGACCCAGAACCCAACTTGAGGGGAGTCATACCAATACACAGGCCTCCCAAAGTGTAAGCGCCAGCCAACCACCTCCTGCATCCCAAGCCAGAACTACCAGCTTGAATCCCAGGCAAAAGCCACTCTCAAGGCCTGCCACAAAAGTCTCCTACACCAGGGTCACCGGGAATAAGGAGGTTACTTACACCTCCACTGTTTATCCAGTTGTCACCCGGCCCTGCGCTCTTGATCCAAGAGTTGCTACTTCCTGCCCCTGCGTCTTTGACACCACCTATGAGCCATTGGTCACATCTGATGAGCCACCTGTGCCTGTGTTTAATACCACCATTGACAGCGCCAGCGCAACCAAGCGTGATCCCACCTTCTACATGAAGGTCTCCATCCCCTGTGTTGAGCCTGCTAGCCAGGATGCCACAGTACATGCCAAGGGCTGGTGTTGGTTGACGGATAGTGAGTGTGAAGCTCTCCTCAACTGCTTAAACGGGGGAATGATGGTTTGGGATATTGCGTCCCGATTTAGTGTCATGGCCAGGTACATTGCTGACATCAACACCAAGTATGGCAACACCGGGCAAATTGCCAAATCCACCAAGGCAAAAAGACAGCCAAAACTCCTCAAGCCTGTACACATTGACGCAATTAAGCAGTGGGTAGCCAAGGATTGCCACCTGGACACACTTGCTGTCCAATCAATGCTTGCCACAGAGTTTGGGCTTTCTGTTTCTAAAACCCTTGCATACAAAACAATGGTTGATTTGGGCTTCTCATTGAAGGTACTCAGAGTTTCTCTGTACAACAGGAACAATGAAAAGACCATCAAGGATTGACGCATTTATGCCGAGACATATCTGGCACTAAAGGAGACTGGGAATGTACAGTTCTTCTATATCAACAAATTGCCATTTTCCTCCTCACTCAGGTCTAGGCATGGGTGGGTCAAGAAGGGGTCCAAGGACGGTGTAGCCCATTGTGCAGCTGTCCGTTCCCAGACCTATTCAATGGTTGCGCTTCTTGGTCCTTGCGGGTTGAACCAGTATCAGATGATTAAAGGCTCCCATAACAGTGGGACTTTTCTTGATTTTCTCCGAGCCGTCAAGGAGTACCTTCAGATAAATTACAGCGGCACAACCAACGTTGTTGTGCTTGATAATGTTGGGCTCCACAAAGTGGATCTGGTTGTGTCCAAGTTCCCGCCAATTGATAAAAATAGCCATTCTGCCAGCCACCGCCTTGCAGACTGCCCAATGAGACTCCTCTTCCTCCCCCCATATTCCCCATTTCTTAACCCAATTGAGGAGGTCTTTGGGTGGATCAAGAATAAGGTGAAACAAGGCCTCCCTCAGGACACCAAGGATCTCTTCAACATTCTTGAGATCAGCCAATTTGCGATGCCACCTGATGTGGTGGCAGCTTTTTACAAGCACTCGGAATCCTTCCTCCCCAAAGCCCTGGCCTCTGAGCCAATCAGATAAATGGGCGCCCCGGTCTTATTTGTTTTTATTTTTATTTATTTTGTTTTTATTAGGACTCAAATTATTAGTTATATATAATAATGTGACATTTGATTGCATTATAGACATTTAAGAATACTAGAAAAGGTAAGTAAAATTAATTATACTAGATAAGAGGGATTTATTTTTATATGATGCACTGAATATTATTGGCTTTTGCGGTAACAAATAAATAAACAGAAAAAAGATAGAAAAAATTAGTTTATTTAAATAATTGTGAATCATTTTGGTACTTTAAAATTTTCTAAACCACAAATTGGACCTTGCATGTCATCATCTGCTCCTTGGTATTTCAGTGCCACTATAGCCACACAACATGGCAACCAATGATTTTTATGTATTGCTTACTAATTTGTACTTAGGACGCAGTTCAAGTATATCAAATATGTTTATCAAATCATATTACAAGGGAAAGGTAATTTGAGTTCTAAACAATCATGTGTTTGGAACATAAGTGGAGCGGGCCGCATGATGCAGATAAATTCAATTCTCCATGTTTATCTTTGTGATAAATGGACCCAACCTCGACAAGATAATAAATACTAAATAAAAACATTTTTAACTTATTTTTAAATATTCAATGTGGTCGCAACTTTAACTATTATCTTGTAATATATTTAGATATATTAATACTATAATTTACCTACTAAAAATTAAAATAAAAAATAAAATTCAAAATAAAAATATAATTAAAAATCTTAAAAGTTTAGTAGTAAAGGTTAAATATTCAAAATACACCAATTTTTTATTTAATCATGATTTATTCAATATTAAAATATTCCATATTAAAATATGAAATATTTTTAATAGTAAAATATTTAATATTAAAATATATAATATTAAAATATTTTACTATTAAATATTTTAATATTATATAATATTAATATTAGATGTTTACTATTAAATATTTTAATATTAAAATTTTAACAGTAAATATTTTAATATTAAATATTTTACTATTAAAATTTTACAAGTAAAATTTTAAAATAGTGAAGTATTTAGTATTAAAATATTAATATTTAAATTTTAATATTTAAAAATAAATTAAAAATAAAAAATAAAAAAGTTTTTTTTGCAAGGGAAAATGATTTATTAGGGGAATGCAAATTGCAAGGGGAATGTGATTGTTCCGGGGAATTATACCCCAAAATCAAATTTTCTGCTAGTGCATCCAATTGAGACCACATACTCTTCTGTATGTGGTGGATGACTCTGGCGCCAATTGCTAGGGGAGTGGCGCTCAGCACCCCAGTGGTGGCCGAACGTCTTATAAAAGGCAGACAGGTGAGGGAATCAATAGCAGGTTTTTTTGTTGGGGGGGGGCACATAGTACCTGTTTAGTGTTGCCAATGTAAAATGAATCATAGAGGACATGCTCAACTGTCCTGTATCCCCGTGGTGTCTTCTGTTTGTCGAGGGCTACACAGCATATATCAAGCTGTATAGGTACATCTTCTAATTTTTTCATGTTTGCTTTCAGTATGCAATGGAGCAGGATTCCCAGGTACACTGCAACATGGATTCTTTGCGAGGTATACTTTTTGGAGAACATGCACAATCTCTTGAAAATCTGAACTAACCTATTAATATAGGAAGTCTGATTAAATTTGAAGAGGGTACCAGGGGCGCCCAACTTGAATCTGCCCCCCAGGTCTCGGCAAACAATATCATTAAAGGTTTAAAACTATTCACGAGGACTGCATCCCCGACTTTATTTGATAGAGCCTTAAAAATTTCATTAAAAATTGCTGATTTCAGATATTCATTTCCTATTTGAAAATCAGTTTTTATTAAACTTTTTTTGTATTTGTTGATATTTGAGAATGGGAACCTTTGAACGCTTTCATATATGTATTCATTGAAGTTCAGTTTCAAATCCCCGCAAATTTCATTCATTTCTTTTATTTTGATTGTTGATCCTAATTTGTAGGCTTCTCTTATCCATGGCGAGCACCCCGTGGGTGGTTGATATTCCCTGATTTGAGCTTCATGATTATTAAAATTATTCATATTCTGTTGAATTATGTTGTTTATTTGGTTTTTATTTATTTGTTTTATAGGGGCCACCAGTGACTGGTAGCCCCCATAAAACCAACTCAGCGTAAAAGCTGCCACTTCTGCGACCTCATCCCCATTCCTGGTGATGACTAAAAATAAATATAAGTAAAACATACTGTAAATTCAGAACCTAAAGGTAAAAATGCGGGATTGTCAAATTCTTTTGCATGAACTCACCAACTTAATGGAGTGATTTTCATCCCAGAACAACTTACTTTTTTATATAAAATGATGAAAAATATTCCAGTAAGTTTTTGAGTTTACGCAAAAGAATTTGAAAATCCCGCATTTTTCCCAACAGGTACTGAATCTACAGTAAAAAGACTTACTGATTGTTTCCCCTGTGGCCCCCTCAGCCACAGGCGCCATATTGGCAAACTTCATTAGTGTTGGATGCTCTTCAGTGCTCTTCTTGGGCTTGATCTTCCTTATCCTGCTTGCAACTTGTGTTTCTTCTTGTGTTTCATTTGAAAAAGCTTCTGTATTTATTGAAGCGCTTCTGCTTCTTGATTGTGTTTTGTTTTCATCTGTTTCCATTTGATTGTTTCCTCTTCATTGGTGTTGATTTCCTTTTGAATTTCTATTCCTTCTATTAGTCTGATCTTCTCATTGTTTTCTTTGTCCCCCTGCCAGAACTCCCACAAATTGTATCCCGTGTTGTTGAACTTTAGACTTGATAAAATAGTTCCCTGTAGATTAAGTAATTTTTCTATATTTCTTTCAACTATAATATTTCCCAAATTTTTCAGAGCATCTTCTTTTGGCTGGATCAGTGGCTGGCCCTTGTCCCCTAGCTTTCCTGTCACTATTTCTCTGATGTTTTTCTCAATTTCAACAACCTTTTGCAGGTGAGCTTCTAATTTGTTGATTAAGTTATAGATTGATGACATTTTGTTTGAATTCTATCAAAAAACTGGCTTTTATAGTACTATCTTTGATGCATACATATTTTTGTCATCATCATTAATAAATTGAAGACAATAAACGTAAATATTGCATTAGAATATTGCAATTAGACGTCAACTATTGATATTTTGATATTATGTGCATAACTCAATGCATTTTATTTAATAAAATTCATTTTAAACAAGGCCTTTTCATTTTAATTTGTTTAAATTGACTGTGTTTATATTACAGAGCCATCAACGCTTAGTACAAATATTAATAATTAGTGCATTTTACAGCCTGTATATTTACCTATTGGTAATAATTCTGTAAACTTTTCAGCTGGATTTTACGAGGTAATAATAATGTAATGTGTTAATAGAATACTGTTTATTGTCATTAATTGGCTGATTTTCTTAGATGTGGCAATTGTGCATTTTCTGATATTTACGCACTAGTATCCAATTGGTTGTTTTCACATCCAATTGCACAGGCAATAGGAAAACAAGCCGCCACCCCAACCACATCCAGTCTTGGGGTGGCGGCTTGTTTTCCTATTGCCTGTGCAATTGGATATGAAGCCAACCAATTGGATACTAGTGCATAAACATCAAAAAATGCACAATCACCGAAGCAAAGAAAACCAGCCAATTAATGACAATAAACAGTATTCTATTAACACATTACATTATTATTACCTCGCAAAATCCGACTGAAAAGTTTACAGAATTATTACCAATAGGTAAATATACAGGCTGTAAAATGCACTAATTATTAATATTTGTACTAAGCGTTAATGGCTCTGTAATATAAACACAGTCAATTTAAACAAATTAAAATGAAAAGGCCTCGTTTACAATGAATTTTATTAAATAAAATGCATTGAGTTATGCACATAATATCAAAATATCAATAGTTGACGTCTAATTGCAATATTCTAATGCAATATTTACGTTTATTGTCTTCAATTTATTAATGATGATGATGAAAATATCCTCAGAAATAAGTATATGCTACCACATCAAATGTACAACATTCTTTACACATGGAAACTTATAACAATGTAAAAAATATATTATTAATTATGAACTGAAAGAAAAAATCAATTTTAATAGTAGTCACCTAGAAAAGATTTATTTACTAATCAAAGGACGGGAAGGGGAGGTTATGGGCGGAATGGACATTGCCTTCATCTGCGCCTATGAAAGGGACGGCATCAGAGATAGTAGTGAGGGAATGGATGGTTGCTTGGGAGTCAGGGTTAGAAGGCGGGTGGCTTGATCTTGATGGGGGGTTGGTGAGGCAGGGTTTGTTGACTGGGAAGGGGCAGCAAGAGCAGTTTGCTTCAATTGCTCAAATTCTTCTTCTGTCACATATGCAGGCTTGACAAAACGGATGGAGTGTTGTGGGGGAAGGCAGGGGTCCTTTCTGGACTTATCACTATCACTTGCATAGAAGAAGATGAGATCAAATAAGTCCTGGACGGACTCAGAAGGGAAAAGCTCATAACCTATATCAATTTGGGTGCATAGTTCATTGTAGGTGGCAGGCTTTAAGCGCCTGAGAGCAGAACCAAAAAGTAGAGACATACATCTGCAAGGTGCATGTCGGCGTAGTTGATGGGGTAGGACCAGCAGGTATGCCCCGCAGCCTTGATTTCTTGGATAGCCCATTCCCGCTGCTCCATCTCTGCACTCAGTACAACTGTGTGCACAGCGTTTTAGGCAGCCCACTCCTCCAGCATTTCCTTGAGCTCCGTCTGGTAGGCATACCCATCTGCAGTGTTTGATATTGCTGAGTAATAATTGACGCCCAATGGGGAAACTGCCAATAAAACACCAACAAACCAATACAAGATTGGGCCGCGCTTGTACACATCAGATTGGATGCGCTTCTCTCCAAAGTCTTGGATACTGGCCAAGATCTTGGCGTATGATAGGAAGATGACGTCATTACGGGCCCTCATTACCCTCCCTTTAATAAAATTAATAATGGTTGAATTGTAGGGGTCGGTATCCACCAAAATGGGGCTACTGAGAACTGGATTGGACAAGATTCTAGCAGCAACCACGACTCCGTGCATCCATGAATTCACTGTTCTTTTGTTGGTGAAGATGCTGTGGAGTCCAAGTTGGAGATGGACCTGGACCAGGGGCATCTGCAGGTTACGTTCCATAATGGTCATCATAAGGGGATGGGCTGTGTCACCTTTGGTCAAAGTAAGGGCATCAGTTGGGGTCTTCTTGGTAGGGGGGCACAGTTGGCGTGGGCTTGCAGGGGTGAAGCCACAGTGGACTTTGCAAACCCCAGCATGGCCACAATTTCCCTGAGGGACATAAGCTTCCCTTGCTTTTCAACCATTTTGAGAACAATGTCCGTAGTGATCAATTTTCTTCTGCTTCTTGCAGGCTGATTGGCTGGGGGAGGGAGGTGTCCATCTTGGGAACTGGTTGATGCCATCTGATTGGCTGTTTTGGGGTTCTGGGCTCTCTGGGTGACCCCATGGCTCAAATGGCTGGTTCTGGATGCCATCACTGATAAGGGATTTTGGTTGGCAGCTGCCTGTGCATGGTGGGCAAACAGGGCCATGTTGGAAGTTGCAGGAGAAAGAACACACTCCTTGGTGGGGCTTGCGGAGGGGCCTGCAGGTTGGGAGTGGCCATAGACAGAGGCTTCACTGTTAAGAGACCCAGCGTAGCCCTGCATGATTTTGTCAAGGCCATGGAACAGCTTGTTGACTTGGTTGGTGTTGGAAGAAGACATAATAAAAAATATTAAAATTTTAAACTTGAGAAGAGAAATGTATATTTTAGCCAATTTTATTGTTAAATATGTCAATTTTGTGAATATTACGCTCTAAATTTTAGCCGTCATAAAATGGAATAGGGTGAATTTTGAGAATGCCTGTGTTTCATAAAAGAATTTGCACAAATCTACTCTAGATCCTTTATCATCCTTTTTGATACACCCATAAATTATATTTATTTCAAATTCATTGCAATTTTGATTTGAAACTTGGTTCTTGGATTTGACAATCCCGCAATTTCAGATTTCTTAATTTTCACATGATGTCTATCATTTGTTTGAAATACAGAAAATCACAAATTGTACATTAGAATCCCGCTTTTCTGATTCATGTATCCCGCATTTGTTTGCTGAGTTTTGTCTTTTGTTAGTTGAGTTATCTGCTCAAGAGATTCAAAATTTGCCAATTTAAATAAACCAAAAAAGTCAAATTAAATGGTTGATTTTATTAAATATTTTATTTTTCAATCAGCTGATTTGCCCGCAAAAGTGATTCAAAATTTGGACCAAGGATTTGACAATCCCGCATTTTTATGTTCAGGTTCTGAATTTACAGAAAACACTAGCCAGGACCAGGGCGTCCTGGATAACATGGTCCACCGAGTCATATCCTGGGGGACCTTCTTCCCATCCAGGGAGAGCCTGGTCTTGTCAATCCTGAGAATGACCTCATCCAGGACCTCTAAGCTGGTGCCCATCCTGAAGAAGAAAATATATCCCAGGTAAACAACAAGATGAAGCCTTTGCTAGGCAAAGGCTCCAGTAAACTCACACAATTTGTTGTATACTGTGCTGATCTTCTTCTCATGCTTTGTCTTCACAAAGGTCAGCTCCATGGCTGCAGGGACCCCCATTTTGTCAGCGCTCCAGGCCATTCCAAAGTTGGCAAAGAGGATTTTGGTTTTCTTGATGTCTGTTGCGTCTGCAACAGCCAATCTCTCCTCTTCACACCTAACGTTCTTGAGGAGTTAAAAGAGTGTATGCTCTAATGGTAAGCAGAAGCAAGCAGCTGCATGGGCCTGTCACATCTCTGGTATGCTCTTGAATGGGAGTGTTGCCAGGACGTCCCAAACAAGCTCAATGGAGTTTACACAGTAAACTCTACTGAGGAATACTGGGTCCAGGTGGACCAGTTGGGCATCCTTGTAGGCAGTAACTGCCCCCTCAGATGCCCCCTCAGAATGTGTAAGCTCAGCCAATGCCTCCCGCAACATCTGAAAAGACCTGTGGATGTGGTCCTCCAGCTCCTGCAAGACAGGGGGGACAGAAACAGCTGTCTTGCCACATGATTGGCGTAGTTGGTGTAGAACATGGCAGGGACAAATGGGACCAGGACCTGGCGGATTTTGCTGTCCATCTTTTCTAAAATAAGGTAAGAATTTTGAAATTTTATTAATTTTTTATTAGGTTACCTTATTGTGTTTCTTCCTTGCTGGCGGCTTTAGCAGGCTTAGCTATTCTTGGCACAAGCAATTGCGCTGGCAATTCAGTATCCTCTTTCCTGGAGCGCTTTGCTGGCTTGAGATGTACATACATCTCAGGGTTGTTGACCCAAACAGACAGCACAGAGAGGGCAAATGACTTGAACTGGAGGCTCTCAATCACAGTTTTTTGGGCATTAAGAAGACACTCAATTGTTTTTTCAGGGGTGTCTGGCATCTTGGCCATAAGTGCCTTGGCAGACACCTTGTCAATTTTGCCCCCAGTGAGGATGACAGCCTTGACTTTTTCCTCAACCTTGAGGTCAATTTCTATGATCTCTGCAATTGCAGAGTCAAGGCCCTTCAAAAGCTTATCCAATTCTCTCATTGATTTTTTACTAACCTTTTCATATTTTTTATAGCTTTCATCCCAATAAAACATGTATTATTCTGATACTATTGCATCTTTGTTTATCCCTGTTTGTTTTCCCATTACTCCAATATCCCATCTTTTTACCCATTGTGTATATGTTTTACGCTCATCTCAATATGTTTTGTTTGCTTTGTGTTGGCATTGCTTCCATAATCAGCATATTATTTTTAGCACTTTACACAGCCCTTGACAAAAATATTAAAAGCAATTTGGCAATCAGCTAAATTTGAATTAGAAAATTATATGTTAAATGTGTTTAGATAAAGTTGTTACTGATCCAAATTCAAAACATTAATGATAAACTTTAAGCCAGTCATGAGCCAAGTGATAAAATGATTGTTGTGTCATAAAGGGTCACCAAATAATTCTTTGATGCATGTGCGCTAATTAATCTGATTCCTGATTTTTTGCCATTGTGCACCATTGCCACTGTAGCAAGTTGTTGATAGAATAGTGCACAATCAGCTTCTGGGGTAACACTAGTCCATCAGCAACTTGCCACAGCAGCAAAGGCACACAATGGCAAAAAAACCAGCCAGTAAGATTAATTAGTGCACATGCATCAAAGAATTATTTGGTGACCCTTTATGTCACAACAATCACTTTATCACTTGGCTCCTGATTGGCTTAAAGTTTATCATTAAGGTTTTGAATTTGGATCAGTAACAACTTTATCTAAACACAATTAACATATAATTTTCTAATTCAAAGTTAGCTGATTACCAAATTGTTGTTAATGTTTTATCAAGGGGCTTTGTAAAGTGCCAAAAATAATATGGCAATTAAGGAAACAATGCTGACACAAAGCAAACAACACATATTGAGATAAGCGTAAAACATATACACAATGGGTAAAAAGTTGGGATAATGTAGTAAATGGGAAATAAAACAGGAATAAACAAAGAGGCAATGTTATCAGTATAATACAGATAGTATTAGCATGAAAGCTATAAAAATATATGGAAAGGTTAGTAAAAAATCAATGAGAGAATTGGATAAGCTTTTGAAGGGCCTTGACTCTGCAATTGCAGAGATCATAGAAATTGACCTCAAGGTCAAGGAAAAAGTCAAGGCTGTCATCCTTACTGGGGACAAAATTGACAAGGTGTTTGCAAAGGCCCTAATGACCAAAATACTGGACACCCCTGAGAAGACAATTGAGCGCCTACTCAACATTCAAAAGATGGTGTTTGAGGGCATCCAGTTAAAGCATTTGCCCTCTCTGTGCCATTTTTTTTTTAAAAAGCAAGTCTTTTTTTTAAAAAAAATCAAGTCTTTTTGCCCTCTCTGTGCCATCTGTCTGAACAGATGACCCTGAAATGTATGCCCACCTGAAACCTGCCAAGCAGGCAATAACAGAGGATATAGAATTGCTTACACAACTTCTTACACCAATAATAGCCAAGCCAGCCAAGCTGGCAAAGGCTGCGGCAAGGAGGAAATCCAGTGTTGTAACTATGCTGTTTTAGCAGAGTTACAAGGGGAAAATATTTAGAAGTTATATAATAATATTTATTATGAGATAGTGATTATATAGTCAATGTGAATCAAGGATAACAGGAACATGATTGTTGATCACACAGTTGGATGGCAGAAGGGGGTGGCTTGATCCTGGTAACGAGTCAAGCGCCAAAACAAGGTATCCACCATAAGGGATCATCATCTTTTCATGTTGTTGGATTTGGTAATCCAAGTTGACTTCCTAGTCTGGCTTTGAGTGACGGGGTAATTGGATTGCAGGTCACAAACCTGCTTGGTTGGAACCTTGCTGGCGGGTTGAGCCTGCGGTTTTGACACCCCCCGGCTGAAAGTTGGCCTCCTCTGGAGGCAAAATGTCAGGGAGGTTGTCAGGAGCCTGGGCGCTGTATTGGACTAATAGTTGTTCTGTGGCAGGCAGGGCAGTTTCTCGTTGCTTTTGTCTTGCTTTGAAGGGTCTTAGGCAATCATGGTGTAGGGTCTTGTCTTGTTTGCGCTTCCTGACTCCTTGCACAAGGTAAGTGTTATTGTTGTTTACCTTTAGAATGATTGCTGGTCCTTCTTTTCCTGGTTGTAGTTTGCTTTTATCAACATTCATGACCCAAACTTTGTCCCCAACTTCATGTCTATCTTGGATGGGGACAAAGGTTTTTTGCAGATGTTCATTCTCCTTTTCTGTTTGTTTGCTATTGGCTTTTACAACGTGAGGGTCTGAGTGTGGGGGGACTTCACTTGGAATTTCCAGTTTAGGTCCTGTCAATGCTTGAATGATATTGGGCTGTGTGTTGTATACCAGTTCATGCGGGCTTTTCCCAGTGGTTCTGTTCACTCAGGTTTGACACACAAGTAATGCAGTTGGTAGCTGCTTATACCAGTCTTCAGGTCTCCTGGCAGTGAGTTTGGCTAAGGCTTTCACAAGGCTACCATTAAGCCACTCTACACATACATTGGCCTGTGGGTGGTATGGTGTTGTTACAGTGTGTTTGACCCCATTTTTTGCAAGGTATAAATTGGTTGTTTTGGAGGTTAACTCTTTCCCTCCATTGGTTATCAGGAGTTCTGGCTTTCCAAACCTGCTGATTATCTCCTTGCCAATAAATTGCTGTACGTCATTGCCAGTGTGTGCCTTTACTGCTTGGGCTACTGGCCATCTTGTAGCAAAGTCAATGGCGGTGATGATGTATTTCTTGTCATTGTGTTTTCCTGGCATGGGGCCAACAATTTCAAGAGCCCATACTTTGAAAGGTAGTTGTGTGCAGATGGGAAGTACTGACTTTGGCGGGGTTTTGCTTTTGGCAAATTTTTTGCATACCTCACATTGGTCTAGAACTTCCTGAACATTGCAATATAAGTTTGGCCACCAGGCCTTATGATTAAGGAACTTATATAGGTTTTGGATCTTGGTATGTCCAAGGTCTCTGTGATAGCGTAGGATGGTGTCTATTTGCTGATGCGTGGGGATGTAGTGAATGGTTGTGCTGTTAGACATTTTTCTATGTAGGGTCCCATATATGTCAGCAAATATGTGTTCATTTTTGATAACTGTTTTCTTTGTTATGTCAGTTGTGCCAGGGGGGAAACCTTTGTCTTTTGTTTGTAGTACTAAGAGAGGCCAGTCTGGGTTGAGCCCATTCTCCCCTCTTGAGGCACAGACATACAGGCAGGAGAGAGCGTCTTTCATGGCAAGCTCGGCCCAAGGTTTGTACTGTATGAGCATGTTAAACCTCTCCAATAGCTCCATTCAGCAGGCTTGGCGGCGCAACAGATTTGCTTGAGTTTTGAAATAGATGAGCAACTTGTGGTTGGTAAATGCTGTGAATTCTTCTTGCTGTTCTAGGTAACAGCGCCATTTGACTAGACAATGCACTATAGCCAACAGTTCTTTGCCATGAATAGGGTATTGACACTTGCCATCTGTCAATTTTTGCAATTCATAAGCTACAGGAAGGAAGTCAACGTCATTATTTTTGATTTGTAGTACTCCCCTAATGGATGCATCTGAGGCGTTGGTTTCCATTTGGTATTCCCTGTCACGTTTGGGGTATTGCAGGATGGGAGCTGTTGTGAGTTTCTCCTTGAGGCGTCTAAAACAGAGGTCACATTGGGGAGTCCACACAAACTTGGATTTGGCGCCTTTTATGGCAGATAAGGGGGCAGTCGAAACGCCACAGTCAGGTATGAAGTGGCGTACATAAGCCATCATTCCCAAGAAGGTGCGGAGTTCCAACTTATCCTTGGGTGGTGGCATCTTGCAGATGGCTTGTATCTTTTGACTTTCGGGTTTGATGCTGTCCTTTGGGACTATGTGTCCCAGGAAGGGTAGTTGCTTGTGGAAGAACTGGCACTTGGAGGTCTTGGCTAACAGTTTGTGTCATGCCAAGGTAGCAAAGACTGCCTCAAGGTCTTTGTGGTGCTGTTTCACCAAGGGACTGTAGACAATAATGTTGTCCAGGTACACTAGGGTGTGCTTGCCTATGTGGGGCGCAAATACTTTGTTCATGAAGGTTACAAAGGTGGATGAGGCATTTTTCATGCCAAAGTTGAGCACCACACATTTGTAGGAGCTGTATTTAGTGTGGAAGGCTGTTTTGGGGATGTCTTCCTCTTTGATGCAAATCTGGTTGTAGCCTGCTGTCAGATTGATCTTGGAGAAGACTGTGGCTCCTCCTAAGGTGTCAAAGAGGTCGTCAATCAGTGGTAGTGGGTAACAATTCTTAATGGTAACTTTGTTTAGGGCTTGGTAGTCTGTGACTAGACATAAGGTACTGTCCTTCTTAGCCACAAAGAATAAGGCAGCCCCAAAGGGAGACTGTGAGGGGCAGATAAGTCCTTTTTCCAATGCCTCCTTGAGGTAGGCACGTAGGGTGTTGTCTTCATGTTTGGGGTCAGCCTGTAGATAGGGCGCGCCTTGGGTACAGCCCCCTTGAGTTGGATGGAGTGCTGAATGTGCTTCTCAGGGGGCAGCCCAGGCAGCGCTTCCTTGAAGATTTCTGGATGGCGGGCCACAATTTTGCGGTCCTGAGGCGTGAAGGTATCCTGGTGATCTTTGAAATGTATGGTCTTGTACTGGCAGGAGTCCCAGTCAATTACCTTCAGGTTTTCCTTCTCTTCCAGGGTCTCTGTGATGCGTACAAAGACGTGGTCTTGTAGGAGTTGGTCTACAGAGTCCGGGTAGATTTGGTGGTTGACACCTTCACGCTTGATGGTCAACACTGAGTTTTCCCAGTATAGGTGAGGATTGTTCTTTTGTAAACAGTCTAGTCCCAGCACAATGTCAAACTTTGGAAAGTCAATGATGGGACCTTGGATGGTGGAGTAGAGGTTCTCAAGCATGACAGAGAAGGGGGAAGTTTCCTTTGTCACGGCAATGTGGTGTTTTTCAGCCAGGACCACATTTTTAATCTGTGAAGGATTAGTGGCCAGCTTGAACTTTTCCACAAAGCTACTGTTGACTAGGGTTCAATCTTCACCCAAATCCAGGAGTGCTGAGCCTGTGTAACTGCAAAAGCAGAAAATATAGGACATGGGTTTATTGGAATGTCTGGCAATGGTGTACAGTACCGGGTCCTCCAAGGGCACTTGGATCATTGGGCACTGGTCCACGTCCTTGGGTTGGTACTCATAATTGGGCAATTCAGAAGTTGCGTGGGGAGAGCTTGGCTTGCTTAGTGCTCTCCCCAGGCTTTTCCCTTGTCTTGATTGCCTTGTGTGGCGGTGACACAGAAATGGGTACAATTTGACTGGCCATTGTTTCCTTTTCCATGTCCATTCAAACCCATGAGTTTGTGGTTGTTGTTGTTGCTGTTGCCTCCAGGAGGTGGTCAAGAGGAGCAACCGCTTGGATGGGAGTCCTTGGGCATTTCTTGTTTCCCAGTCTGTGCCTTGTGTAGAGCGTTGGATGTTTGTTCTGCTTTTTCTGCTTCACGGTACAGGCTTTGCAGGTTGGTCACTTGATCAAGGTTCACATGTCTCATCACGTGCAACTTGAGGGCGTTGTAGTACATGAGGTGTGTTGCTGGGGTATCAAAGGCCATGTTGGATGGGGCACAGAGACAGAGTTCCTTGTAGGCGCAGGTGAGTTCTTTAATGATGCCTGTCTGGGTCAGGTTCTTTACTTGACATATCATCATGAGCGCTGTATCCTTAAGCACAAACCTTGCCAAGAAGTCATGTTTGAAGGTGTCCCAGTTCTTGTCAGTGTGCTCTTTGTGCCACTTATCACACCAGGTGCCAGCATCATGGGTCAGGCAAATGGAGATCTCTGTGATCCAGAATTGCTGTGGGCATTCCATTTGAGCCAGCTTGCTTTGGGCGGACTGGATCCATGCAGCAGCGTTGTCGTTGTTGGCCCTGGCAAAGGGCTCTAAGGCGGCGCTACAAAGTCTTTGTGCAACATAGGCAGGCATGGTGGTTTTGTCATCTAGTTGCGGCATTGAGGAAGGTGCCTGAAAGAACCCTTGGGCAGACAGGGCGTTGAAGGCGGGTAGTGGGATCACTGTGTTTTGGTAGAGGACAAAACCATCAAGTATCTTGGTACCAGGAGTATATGGAGTCCAGTTGGGCGGGAGGCCAGACATAATTCTGTCAAGGATTTGTTGGCCGCGGCGTGTGCAGGCAACAGGCAGAATTTTTCAAGATAAGGTAGGATGGAGAGCCTACCTGTGCTACCAATGTTGTAACTGTGCTGTTTTAGCAGATTACACTGGGGAAAATATTTAGAAGTTAGATAATAATCTTTATTGTGAGATAGTGATTATATAGTCAATGTGAATCAAGGATAACAGGAACATGATTGTTGATCACACAGTTGGATGGCAGAAGGGGGTGGCTTGATCCTGGTAATGAGTCAAGCACCAAAACAAGGTATCCACCATAAAGGATCATCATCTGTTCATGTTGTTGGATTTGGTAATTCAAGTTGACTTCCTAGTTTGGCT
This sequence comes from Entomophthora muscae, assembly GCA_014839935.2. Lineage (NCBI taxonomy): Eukaryota > Fungi > Entomophthoromycota > Entomophthoromycetes > Entomophthorales > Entomophthoraceae > Entomophthora > Entomophthora muscae. The sequence goes on from QTSX02006429.1 coordinate 455,157, forward strand.
TCAAGTGACCAGGTAATTAGATTGCAGTTCACAAACCCGCTTGGTTGGAACCTTGCTGGCGGGTCAAGCCTGCAGTTTTGACATCAAGAAGGCAATAAAATAAATTAATAACAATTTGGAAACATTAACCTGTTTTTTTAGAAAATATGGATGGCAAAATCCTCCAGGTCCTTGTCCCCTTTGTCCCTGCCATGTTCTACACCAACTACGCCAATCATATGGCAAGGCAGCTGTTTCTGTCCCCCCTGTCTTGGGAGGGCTGGAGGACCACATCCACAGGTCTTTTCAGATGTTGCGGGAGGCATTGGCTGAGCTTACACATGCCTAGAGGGCATCTGAGTGGGCAGTTACTGCCTACAAGGATGCCTAATTGGTCTTCTTTGACCCAGTGATCTTCAGTGAAGTTTACTGTGTAAACTCCATTGAGCTTGTTTGGGATATCCTGGCAACACTCCCATTCAAGAACGTACCAGAGATGGGCCAGGCCCATGTGGCTGCTCCTTTCTGCTTACTTGTGGAGCACACCTCTTTATTACCTGTTGGAGAACTTTGGGTGCACAGTGGAGAGATTGACTGTTGCAGACGCAACAGCTGTTAAGAAAACCAAAATCCTCTTTGCCAACTTTGGGCTGGCCTGGAGCGCTGACAAAATGGGGGTCCCTGCAGCCATGGAGCTGACCTTTGTGAAGACAAAGCATCATAAGAAGATCAGCACAGTATACAACAAACTTTGTGAGTTTACTGAAGCCTTTGCTGGAAAAAGACTTCATCTTGTTGTTTACCTTGAATATCTCTTTTTCTTTGGGATGGGCACGTCTGTAGAGGACCTGGACAGGGTCCTTCCAGGGATCAATAAGGCCAGGCTCTCCCTGGATGGGAAGAAGATCCCACCAGGATATGACTCAGTAGACCATGTAATCCATGATGCCCTGGTCCTGGAAGGGATTTACAGGACTGCAGCCCTGGCAGAAAAGCTGCTCCTGAACTCCCACCTCACACTTGATCCTTATACTAGCATTCAGGAGTACTTCAATCAGGGTGATCCACTGTATAAAGGGTGGCAGTGGAGGTTGTGCGCCACCTCCATCTCCAGGTGGGTACATACCAAAGAACCCACTACAGACACTCCTGATATATTCTCTAGACCAATAAATTTCTTTACACTTTAGATTATTTTTATTATATTTAATTTTTCTAATTATTATTTTAGCAAACAAGTTTTGCAAAATAAATTCTGGAGAAGGACTTCATAAAAGCATAATAGTATATGTTAATAAAATATACTTCTAACTTGTACATTTTACACTTAATTTTTTAATTCTATTTTTATATTTATTTGGCAAAAGTTATATAAATCTATACACATACTCCAGTATCAAGTGCTTGGGATAGCCCCAGATACTATAATAAAGTAATTTAACATAAATAAATAAATTACAAACATTTTTTTGATGATCCTGATGAATGTGATTGTGGGCTTAGAAGCTTCTAAATATAAAATGATAATTAATAAATCTTAAATAGTAGATTAGAGAATATAAAAAAGTTAGACGCACTAAGCCTTTAATTGATTGGCTATTTGGCTAGGCATGCGGGGATGAACAAATCAGCGTGGTCATAGAATTTGGCCATAGTCTCAGCTGGGAGGGTTCAGATCCTAGCCTGGAGCAAATCAAACAGATCCTCAGTCCCAGTTGGGGTCCCTTGCTTGTCAACTTGCTTGAGCCAACCAAAAAATTCTTTAATGGGATTTAGGAAGGGCAAATAGGCAGGGAAGAAGAGAAGGCGCAAACTTGCTGTGGCCAATCTCTGGGGGCCCACTGTGATACTGGTGTCAATTGATGGAAATTGAGCAAGAATATCTGTCAACTTATTGAGACCAACATTATCCAGAACAATTACATTGGTGAAGCCCGGGCTTGTGCCCCTCAGGTGCTCCTGGACCAATTGGAGAAAAGATAAGAAGGTCCTGCTATTTTGAGAACCCAATATCATTTGATACAGCTCAATAACCTTTGGACCAAGGAGAGCCACCATTGAATAGGCTATGGCGCAGACTGCAGCACGCTGAGATACCCCAACATTGGAGCCTTTTGGAACATACCCATATGCATTGTGCATAGACAAGGAAAATGCCAATTTTTCTATATATTGGAATTTCACTATCCCTTGGCTTTGAGGGCAGTGTAGGCCTTGTTTATTTTTTCTAGGTCTCAATGTTGGTTGGGCTATTTCAATTGTACAGAGATACTGTGAGCTTTTTACAGGAAAAGTACATTTCCTTCACCAGATGGTAGTAAAAATAAATTGAGGCCTCAATCCCAAAAGCAGAGTTGACCATGGCCTGTATATTTGCCAGTTCAAGATGACAGTACCAGGTATCCACTGGCAGATTGCTCATTTGTGCTCCTTGGTGAGCATAGTGGAAATGCACAAGGACTTAGCCAGTCTCAATGAAGGTGTTGAATGTCTTGGAGGCGTACTTGGTATCCACTCCAACAAAGGCCACAACTGCCTTGTAGTCACCAGATTCACACATAAGCCTGAGCAGGATGGTGCACTTGATGTCAGGAATGTGCTTCTGGGCGGGCTTTGTGGGTTCACACAAACCAGGATCCTGATTGGTGACAGGCTTGCAAGGCATAGGAACCTTGGTATAGAAGGCTGCAATCTTTTTGAGCACTAACTGCCCCTCTGTGGTTCTATAGAACTCAGACACATTATTGTCTTCTTGGTTGCAATCACTGACGTAGGGCTCATAGCTGGTGTCAAGTACAGGCTTCACCTTCTCCAGCATGGCTGACGGGACCAACTCTTGGTGATACACAGGGTCAAACACATACAAAGTAAGTTCTACCTTCTTGTTTCTAACTTTTTGTTATGGTAACCTTGGTGGGCTTCTGGGTCAGCTTGGGGAACCAAGGGTTGATGCTCCGCACCCTAGCAGCTTGTGCTCCTCAAACCGGCTGTGTCAGTGCAGTGTCACTATCAAACTCTCCTCTCCTGTCTCCTTCCTGAGTAGGCATTTGGGTTTCACTAACTCTGTTCTTTGACCCACAGGGCAACCACAACTGCAGCGCACAACATGTGCATTGGTACTCTGCTGTTGTGTTCCTTCCATTTTGAGAACTTAATATTTTATTAAATAAAATTCAATTAAGTTATTACCTAATTTTAATTTTGCCTTTATCTGAATATGGATATTTAATTAATATTTTTCCCACCCAATATTGCAATTATAGATTTTTTATTTCTTAATTAGTTGTTTTTGCTTTTACAACGCCCATTTTATAATACCCAAAATAATTCCACCTTTTCCCCCAGATTTTACGCCAAATTAAGCACCCACCACAATTATTTTAAAATTTATGCTTCAGCTTGTGTACCTTGTTTTAGATATCTTGGTTTAATTCTTGATTACAATTCATTGCACACACAATCAAGTGGTTTTTTTACATAGTGAGTTGCTATTGTGTTTTGTTTTTGGATTGAGTTTTGATTCACTGGCCTTGGGTGTATTTTATCACCAATTCACATAGTAAACATATGTACACCAAAAATCAACTTACACCATTTTGTTTGTGAATCCTTTTATTTTGGACTGTATTTTAATAGTCTTGCTTGGTGTGTGAGAAATTTATTGCTGTGTTGACCCATTTTGTGCATTAACACCAAAAATACCTGCTAACAGAGTGTATATTTTAACCCAATGGTTGGAATTTGCTTAAATATGAAATCATTCCATTTATATCTGAGGTATTTTTGGTTGTTGCCATAGCTTTTAAAACTACTATAACTATCATTAGAAAAAATAAAACTACTGCACTATAATATGTGTATATTGCACAATATTCACTGGTATGGAATAATTTCATTATCCCAAAAACAACAATATCAACTCAAAATATTATTGTTAATCTTAAACTATTATCAATCACATGCCTACCCAACATAATCACTCATAAAAATCCCTAAATAAAGCTTACTGTGATTTTAAAAGAACTAATACCATTATAAAATACTTTAGGCTTTATGCCTAATCATAATAAGAAATGTGTTTTGAAAAATAAACACACTATATTTTTTCCAAGTCCCATCCTTTCAATCATATCTTAGTTTAATCACTAAGAAATACCTGAAACAGGCTTTATAATACACTTTTTTCAATGTTGGTAGCAGTATTTCTGTGAGGGTTGACACAAAATACTTGAATAAAAATCTCTGTTGTTATCACAAAAAAGAATCCTGAGAATTGCCTATATGATGACAAGACAACTTACAAGAGTATCATATTTGCCATTTTACTTCTATTAATGAAGCAAGTCACAGAACAAGGATCAATCCCTGCCTCTGCGGCCTTCCAGCCCAGAGGGCCAAGTGCCCAGCTGCCTGCGTTTTTGAGCTTGAATCTGAGGGTGATTCAAATGAAATTCAGCCTAAGTTAAAATTCTTGTAACCAGTACAGTAGTTTTAAAAGCTATGGCAACAAGCAAAAATTCTTCAGATTTAAACAAAATGATTTCAGATTTAAACAAAATCCAACTCTCAGGTTAAAATATATACTTTGTTAACAGGGTTTATTGGCGTTAATGGGGAAAATGGGTCAACACAGCAACAAAAGGCTCACACACAAAGCAAAACCATTCAAAATATAATCCAAAATACATTGATTCACAAACAAAATGGTGTGAGTTGACTTTTGGTGTACATATGTTTACTATGTGAATTGGTGACAAAATACACCCAAGCGCAGTGAATCAAAACTCAATCCAAAAACAAAAAATAATAGCAACTCACTATGTAAACAAAATCACTCATGCAATGCGTGCAATGGATTGTAATCATGAATGATACCAAGGTATCTAAAATAAGACACAAGATCTGAAACATAAATTTTAAAAATATTTTGTTGGGTGTTTGAATTTGGCAGTAAAATCAAGGAAAATGGGTGAATTTTTTTTGAGTATTCTAAAATGGGCGTTGTAAAACCAAAAACAACTAACTAAGAAATAAAAAATCTATAATTGGGATACTGGGTGGGAAAAAATATTAATTGAATATCCATAAATAGATAAAAGCAAAAATTAAAAATCTGGAGTGATTTACTTGAATTTCATTTAATATTTTATTAAATTTTAAAATGGAAGGAACACAACAACAGACTACCATTGCACCCGTTGTGTGCCACGGTTGCGGTCGCCCCTGCGGGTCAAAGAATAGACTTAGTACAACACAAATGCCTACTCAGGAGGGAGGTGGGAGAGGAGAGTTTGATAGTGCTGCTGCACTGACACAGCCGGTTCAAGGAGTACAAGCTGCTAGGGTGTGGAGCATAAACCCTTGGGTCCCAAAGCTGACCCAGAAGCCAACCAAGGTCACCACTACCAAAATGGTTAGAAACAAGGAGGTAGAACTTACTTTGTATGTGTTTGACGTTGTGTACCGGCAAGAGTCAGTCCCCTCAGCCATGCTGGAGAAGGTGAAGCCTGTACTTGATACTAGCTATGAGCCCTGCATCAGTGATGGAAATCAGGAGGATGACAAGGAGCCCCAGTTCTACCAAACCAATGAGGGACAGCTAGTGCTCAAAAAGGTTGCAGCCTTCTACAACAAGGTGCCCATGCCTTGCAAGCTTGTCATCAATCAGAATCCTGGCTTGTCTGAACCCACAAAGCCTGCCCAGAAGCGCATCCCCGACATCAAACGCATCATCCTGCTTAAGCTAATGCAGGAATTAGGTGACTACAAGGCGGCCACAGCCATTGTTGGAGTGGATCTCAAGTACACCAGCAAGACCTTCCATAAATTCATCAATACTGGTTGTGTCCTTGCCGCGGAGAAATCCTTGCACGTGTCAATCATGCTCACCAAGGAGCACAAATGGGCAATCCGCCAGTGGATAACCCAAGATTGCCATCTTGAACTGGCAAATATACAGGCCATGGTCAAGTATGCTTTTGGGATTGAGGCCTCAATTTTCTTCTATTATCATTTGGTCAAAGGAATGTGATTTTTTGGAAAAATCTCAGGGTATCCCCCTACAATTGTAATAGTCCCTCCAATGTTGAGACCCAGAAAAATACACAGAGGCGTACACTGCCCTTAAAGCCAAGGGAACACTCAAATTATATTATATTGACAAATCAGCATTTGCTTTGCAATGCGCAATGAGTATGGGTATGTCCCCAGAGGCTCCAATGATGAGGTATCTCAGCGTGCTGCAGTCCGCGCCATAGCCTATTCAATGGTGGCTCTCCTCAGTCCAAAGGGGGTTGAGCTCTACCAAATGATACTAGGCTCCCACAATAGCCGGACCTTCCTATCATTTCTCTAATTGGTCCAGGAGCACCTGAGGCGCACAAGCCCGGGCTTCACCAACGTAATTGTGTTGGACAATGTTGATCTCCACAAGGTGACAGACATTCTTGAGGAATTCCCAATGATTGACACAAGCATTTCAGTGGGCCCCCAGCAATTGGCCGTGGCAAATATGCGCCTTCTCTTCCTCTCTGCCTATTTGACTTTCCTAAATCCCATTGAGGAAGTCTTTGGGTGGCTCAAGCAAGTTGTCAAGCAAGGAACCCCAACTGGGACTGAGGACCTGTTTGATTTGCTGCAGGCCGGGATCCATACCCTCCCAGCTGAGACTGTGGTAAAATTCTATGGCCACACTGATTTGTTCATCCCTGTGTGCCTAGCCAAACAGCCAATCAATTAAAGGTTTATTGTGTCCAACTTTTTTTATATTCTCTAATTTACTATTCAAGATTTATTAATTATCATTTTATATTTAGATGTTTCTATGCCTGCAATCACATTCAGAAGATCCATCAATAGATGTAAGTATTTTATTTATTTTATTGTATATTATTTTATTATGCCATCTGAGTAATCCCAAATGCTCAGTATTAGATTACACAAAAATATTTAAATCTTTTTGGTCAAATAAATGTAAAAATTAATTTTAAAAAAATTAAACGTAAAATGTACTAGTTAGAATTTATTTTATTAACGTATGATTTTATACTTTTATGAAACCCATTTCCGCAATATATTTTGCAAATCTTGTTTGCTAAAATATTATTTGAAAAATTAATTATAATAAAAATATTGTAGAGTATAAAGATGTTTATTAGAAGAGAATTTATTAAGAACACCTGTAGTGAGTTTGGCAGTATGTACCCATCCCACAATGAAGGTGGTGCACAACCTCCACTGCCACACTGTGGACAGTGGATACACCAGTATTGAAATACTCCCTCCTACTGGTGAAGGGAAGTAGGGTCAGGTGGTAGTGAAGCAGCAGCTTTTCAGGTGGGGCTGCAAACCCGTAGATACCAGCCAGGACCAGGGCGTCCTGGATCACATGATCAACCAAGCCGTATCCAGGGGGACCTTCTTCCCGTCAAGTGCAAGCTGGGCCTTGTCAATCCCCAGAAGGACCCTGTCCAGGTCCTCAACAGACGCGCCCATCCCAAAGAAGAATAAGAACCCCAGGAAAAACAACCAGATGAAGCCTTTGCCCTGCAAAGGCTTCTGTGAACTCACACAGTTTATTATAGACCACACTTATCTTCTTGTTGTGGTTTGTCTTAGCAAACATGAGCTCCATAGCTGCTGGGACCCCAGTCTCATTGGCACTACAGGCCAGCCTGACTTCCGCCAGGAGGATCTTGGTCTTCTTTACGGCTGTTGCGTCTGCAACAGCCAATTTGCTCACTGTGCACCCAAAGTTCTCAAGCAGGTAAGACAGGGTGTGCTCCACCGGGAAGCAGAAGCAAGCAGCCGCGTGTGCCTGGCCCATCTCTGGTACATTCTTGAATTGGAGCATCACCAGGACGTCCCAAACAAGCTCAATGGAGTTTACACAGTAAACTCCACTGAGGGATACCGGGTCCAGGCAGACCAGTTGGGCATCCTTGTAGGCATAACTGCCCACTCAGATGCCCCCTTGGCATGCTCAGCCCAGCTAGCGCAGTCCTTTGTCATTGGAAAGGGCCTGTGAATTCTGTCTTCAAGCTCCTGCACAACAGGGGGGGACAGATAGAGCTGCTTAGCTACCTGAGTGGCATAATTAGCATAAAAGATGGCCAGGATAAAAGGGACCAGGACCCGGTGGAGTTCACCATCTACGTTTTCTAAGAAATAAGGTAAGTTTTTTTGAAAATTTATTAATTTTATTTTTTAGGTTACCTTCTTGTGTTTCTTCTTTGCTGGTGGCTTCAGCTGTCTTGGCCATTCTTGGAACAATCAATTGCGCTGGCAATTTGGTGTCCTCTGCCCTGGCGCGCTTTGCTGACTTGAGATGTGCATACATCTCCAGGTCATCAACCCAGACAGATGGCGCAGAAAGATTGTAGGCCTAGAATTGAAGTCCTTCCACGACGTGCTTCTGGATATTAAGTAAGCGCTCAATTGTTGTTTCTGATGTGTCAGGCATTTTGGTCATTAATGCCTTGGATGTCACCCTATCAAGTTTCTTGCCTTCAAGGACGGCGGACTTCACCTTTGCTTTGACCTTACAGTCAATGTCTTTGATTTTGGCAATTGCCAAGTTGAGGTCCTTTGGAAGCTTTTCAAGTTCTCTCATTTTATTTTTTTTACTAACCTTTCCATATGTTTTTATAGCTTTTGCCCCAATAAATTCTGTATTATTTTGATACTGTTGCCTCTTTGTTTATTCCTTTTTGTTTTCCCATCTACTACATTATCCCATCTTTTTTCCCATTGTGTATATGTTTTACACTCATCTCAATATGTGTGTTGTTTGCTTTATGTTGGCATTGTTTCCTTGATTACCATAATATTTTTAGCACTTAAACAAACCCCTTATGAAAATATTAACAACAATTTGGTTATCAGCTAAATTTAAATTTGAAAATTATAGTGTTAACTGTTTTTAGATAAAGTTGTTACTGATCCAAATTCAAAGCCTTAGTGATAAAATTTAAGCCAATCTGGAGCCAAGTGATAAAGTGTTTGTTGTGACATAAAGGGTCATTAAATAATATTTTGATGCATGTGCGCTAATTAATATGATTGGCTGAATGTATTGCCAGTGCACGCCATTGCCACTGTGGCAAGTTGTTGGTGGACTAGTGCTAACCCAGCAGCTGATTGGGCACTAGTCCACCAACAACTTGCCACAGCAGCAATGGCGTACAATGGCAAAACATCTAGCCAATCATTTTAATTAGCGCACATGCATCAAAGAATTATTGAATGACCCTTTATGTCACAACAATCACTTTATCACTTGGTTCCTGATTGGCTTAAAGTTTATCATTAAGGCTTTGAATTTGGATCAGTAACAACTTTATCTAAAAACAGTTATCACTATAATTTTCTAATTCAAATTTAGCTGATCACCAAATTGTTGTCAATGTTTTCACAAGGGGCTATGGTTGGGTGCTAAAAGTAACTATGTTCAGGATCTAGATACACACCATAGTAAATATATGATTTTATAGAAATAAGCTGAACATAATGAATAAAACCAACTATAAACAAAGAGAACACAAACAATTGAAATTCAAAATAAAGATAATATAAATAGAAATTTTTGGGGACCAGGGGTTTATTGAGGCAGGGAAGAGTGATGCCTAGTAGGCAGAATGACGCAGGAAGGAGATTATAGAGGCAGTGCTGGCCTGGGGGATCTGGGATTGGATGGGTTGGGTTGGGTTTGCAGGTGGGGGGTGTTGGTGGCGGGGGTGGAGGCAGGAGGATTGCACGTGATGGCCACCATATACTGCTCATTGTACTCCTTATCAGTCATTGGCTTGATGGGCTGGTAGGTGGCTGTGGCACGGGGTGGGAGGCGCTTATCCTTGTGTGATTGGTTGCCTATGTTCACATGGAAAACCAATTGCGCAAACAAGTCAGCCACCATTTGGTGACCAAAGAGAAAATTGTGGTCAAGGACTCCAAGATAGAGGTTGTTGAAAGCCTGAGGGCGGCGCTCCTGTAGTGTATCTCTAATGTTGAAGAAGAAAACATCAGCCAGATGGACATCTGCATGGCCAGCGGTGTAGACTGAGGCCTGGTGCCCGCGTCCCTGGATGGCATTTAGGGCGGTGGAGCTTCCCTCCATCTGGTGGCTCAAGAAAACCCGGTATTTGGAATTTGAGCCATCCCAGGAGTCAAGCAATTTACCAAGGATGTGGCTGTATGAGTACCCATTGATGAAATCAGGGGTTTTCTGATAGTAGACAAAACTCTTGGCTGAAACAGCCAGAAATGCACCAATGAAAGTCACCTTCTTGACCTTCTTCCTTCCATTATTAGTGGCAGCTTTTCCTTGCTCACCAAAATTGTCAAATGCAATTGATAACTTGTAGTATGAGACAAACATGATGTCATCTGTTAGACTTGACAAGCATCTGACCAGGGTTGATTTGATTATGGTGTCATATGGGGAATCCTCAGCGCCATCCCATTGGTTGCCGGCAAAATTTGTAAGAACCCTAATTGAAGCCACCTTTCTGTTCATCCAGAGCTACACCATGCACTCAGACTCCCAAATCCCATGGTACACAAGATGCTTCCGGACTGGGTCAAGGGAAGCTTGGGATCACACTGGAGGAGGTCAAGCATTATTGGGTAGGCCTTGGTTATCTGGGACTCTATGGCCTTCTTTGGCTTCTTGGCTGTCCCAATCAGATTTCCCTTGTTCATTAAGTTGTTGAACTCCCGCATTATGATGGCTCAGGTAAATTGCAACTGGGCGGCAATCTGGTCCCACAACAGACCCTGTAGGTTTAGTGCCAAAAATTCCTGAAGAATTTGGGCAGTGATTATTCTGAGTTTGGGGCACTGGGCGGTGGGAGCTGAAGCCTGATTGGCTGTAGGGGGGCAGGTTAGCTGGTGACAGAAAGTTGTTCTGGATTGAGGTTGCCATCCTGATTGGTTGGTTGATGGGCAGCTTGTGCAGGGGTGGGTGTGGGAGCAAGGGCAGAGCTAGACACTAAGTGCTCTCAAACAAGTCAAAGCCATATGTGTCCGGGGACAGTAACAGGTCAGCTTCCTTGTTACCCGCCTCAAAGGCTTGGGTGTAAATGGGCGCCTCCACGTTCTGAGCCTTGCCTTCATTGCAGCTGGCTTGGCTGCTGGCGCTGTCAAAGATATTGCTTGTAAAAACCATTGAACTAAAACCTAGGATAAAATCACTAAAAGTAAAAATTTAAAATTTAGTGATTTATTTTTATTGTAATCTTAAGTCCATATTTAGAAGGTTCTCAAAACCATTTCATAAAAATCAGGAGCCATGAAAATGAATAAAATGCCTCTGGTCCTAAATTGGATAGCTGTTGTTTGGCTGTTAAATTGATAGTTTTCTATTTTAGGCTTTTCATACTACACATCTTGTGTGAGTTCATTTTGTTTTGTGCTTGTGTAATCTCGCTTCTAGATTGCTCAAGTTTTGTTTCACTTTAGTCCTTCTGTTGGTGCCTCATATTAATCCTGATTGGATTATAATATACTCCGGAATAGCGTCCACTCATTTCACTTGTTGTGTCAGTTCATTTTGTTTGTGGTTTGAACTACACTGCTTAATGTTTGATATAATTTTGTATGATGGGTTAGTGAAATTTTGTTTTTGGGTTGACAGTTCATTTGTTAACCAAAGATATTTAAATTAATTGAATCCTGAATCTCGCGCAAATTTGGATTTTGTTTAAATCTGAAATAATTTTGTTTAAATCTGAAGAACTTCTGCTTGTTGCCATAGCTTTTAAAACTACTGTACAGAAAATCATAAGCAAAAGTCCCAGATATAGCATCTAGAGCTACTCTGAAAAGCTAGCAAATTGCATCAATGAACACCATGAGAAATTTTGCCAGCCCGCCAATGAGAGCCCCAAAGAGATTTCCTGAAGCCCTGAAATTAGGGCATGCCTTGTGTCTATGCCTGCCTCTCTGACCAGGCTGGTGAACAGAAAGATTTGCCTGTCAGGAATATTCTGACAACAACTTGCCAAAAGACAATATTGCTGTCATTATTGCACCCAAGAATCCTGAAGAATATTTGCAGCAGTCTCCTCTGATTGAGGAAACTGCCACAAAACAAAAATTGGAAGAAAAAGAATTTAAAATTTTTAATTCTTTGGATATTGGCTTTTATAGGCCGTCTGCAGACTGCACACCCAGCTGGCGGCGCGCGCCAGCAAGCCAGCAGCAGGGCTGTCCACCCTGCCAAATGGGGAAATTAACAAAATGGGAAACAAAAAGGAAATTTCCCCAATACCCAAATTGGGGGAACTGCTGCCCAAATTTAGAATCTACCAAATTTGAATGGGGTTGATAAACAGTCCTGCCAAGCAATTAAAGCAGTAGCTGCAGAAACTGAATTCAGATGCATGAAAGCATCTAAAAAATTTCCAAATCAATGCAAAACATGGATTAACAATTCATTAGCTGCAAACCACTTCTAATCCCATTCTCAAAAGGGAATTCCAGACAACACCAAGTGTTTGGGATTCCCTGTTCAATTTTTTTACTATGCATGCTTCACCAAGGTTGATAGTATATAATAAAGCCAATTCACTTGATGACAGTTTGTGCTATCATTGAGTGAAATTACCCCTCAATAGTATCACATAAATCAAAAACAGACTTTTAAACCCCAAGAAGTCAAGACAATAAGCTTTGTCTAATCTTCCTGGCATGGCCTAAGTGGCTTCCAGGGGAACCTTTGGTCAAGGGGAAGGGTTGAGCCTGGAAGGCCCAGTAGATGATGGGGGCCATCTATATCACATAATTGGTAGCTGTGGCCCAAGGACGCCACACTCCCATGTGGGGTATCACTTTCTCAGTGAGCCCCAGCATGGTCAAGTAGGCAAACCCAAGCTTTCTGTAATCATATGATGAAGCAGAATGAACAAGAGGAAGTTCTCATGTGGCAGTGCTCATGGTCAGGCTTGGTTGGGAAAGTCGATGGAGCAGAGGAACACCAGGAAAGGAGAGATGTAGTGCAAGAGCAAGAATTATTTCTTGGTCCAGCACTCTAGGACATGGGGTGAAGGCTGGCAGTGGTTGGTTGGAGGCAGTAAGAAGTTGCTTCATTTCCCAGCGCTGGTGTTGGCACTGGAGGTACTCTCTATTTGAAAGCACCAGCAGTATAAAATTTGTGATAATTTAATAAACCCCTGAAAAGTATAAATGCTCAGTGTGCATTAACCAACAAAAGTTTTTTAAGTGAAGATGTTAACAAGGAAAAGGGTTTCCAGTGTTCCCAGCTGTATCCTGCTGGGGAACTGCAATTGGACTTACTGGTAACTTCTTATTGGCTTTCAATGAATTATTCTCAAGTTGGGTTCCATTGGTGACTCCTGATTTGTCAATTAGATGAATCTTTTCATTATTTTTGCCCTAGGGAAGCTGGCAGAGGAATTTTGGACCATTTGGCAACCCAAGTTCCCATTCCTGGGTTTCATAGGGTGTGGGCCAATTGAAATCTTTTTTGCTTGGCTTTAGTACAGTTTACAATTGCCTCCAGGTTTGGCCTTGACCAGGGTTTGATTCCCCACTTGGAGTTAAAGTTTCTTTTTAGTTAATCTGTGTGATCAACGGCACAATTGTTTTGTTGCACAATTGCTCAATTGCAGGCATTAAACCTATGCAACATAGGGTTTCATCTGGCCCATTCTGGGCCCTGACACTTCCCCAGGACTAGAAGATATGAACCACTTTATCTTCTTGGCTGTCCTCACAGCTTGCCTTGGAATTGGGGGCCACCAACACTATCAACTGCATGGGCTATTTAAAGATCCTACCAATAAGTACTTTTACAAGGAGCCAGCGCAGATCAACTCCTCTACTTTAAATTCAGAACCTGAACATAAAAATGTGGGATTGTCAAATCCTTGGTCCAAATTTTGAATCACTTTTGCAAATAGTATTTTTTAATTAAATTGAATTCTTTGTATTTTTATTTGGATTTTTAAAAATATGGGAACTCATAGACACTTTTCAAAGTTCAAGTCAAACTGTATGTCAGAAAATTGCAGACCATAGTATTTTATCATCCGCCAGATGATATCCTAAGTCTTCTAACATTAGGAAAGTACAGAGAACCTGTGACTTTGGCGTAACCTTTGGCCCGGAATATTTTGTTGCCATCAGAAGTAGCAAGTCTAACAGGGCCCAAGGCCCAAAGGATTTAGGATAGTTCTTCCTACTTCTGGATATAGGTTCATAGTTGTCTCTATATTTTACTATAGATAATTATAATTTATGACAACAGTATCATCTTTTGCTCTTCACTAATAAAACTCAAGAGAGGATCACATTGAGGAAATAAGGCTTGGGTCAATCATCAAGTCATTAAGAAATCATCAGTCTTTTATTCTAATGGACTGGCTTTAAGGCGGCCCACCTGCCCGCGTTTTATCCGAGTTAGCTCACAACACTAAAGGAAACTGAAGTAGCATTAAGGCAACACAGCAGGAGGCCCAGCCTTTTTGGGGTGGTTTTATTGGAAGGCTAAATTGACATCTTCCACAGATTGGTATTCTCTCTGTCTACCTGGGCCACTTCCAGGGCTAGCTAGCTAGTGATGGCTACTGGTTCACAGAGATGATTGTTTCACTTAATCAGAGCTACTCTAATACAATAGGCTCAAAGACTTTTATCTTAGAGTGGTTGGCCTGACAGCCCAGTCCATGTTGGACTCTTCTAGATGTAATTTAGATGACAGTTCATATGGCGGCCCTCTTGTTCTAGGATTAATTTAAATATTTAGAATAGTAATTATTATGGGAAGCATGTTTGAGTTGGTGGTTTGAGGTGGATTAATTAATTAGCAGTAATTGCATATACCATTAATTAATTGTAATGCACAAATAGATTGATGCCAGGATATGATTTAATCACTGATCCCACAACCCGCATTATTTTGTTAAAACCCTTCCCAAGAGCAATTAACTGTTGGCCTGCATTATTTTGTTGAAATTGTTAATTAGTCAATATCCTGAAACTGTATATTTCTAATAGAAAAAATGAATTAACTGGAATTGGATTTGAAGTGTTCAAATCCATCAACCATTTTCATTAAGTTTACTGTCGTAACTGTGCTGTTTTAGCAGAGTTGCAAGGGGAAAATATTTAGAAACTAGTTAACATTCTTTATTGGGAGATAGGTATTATATAGTCATTGTGAATTGTGGATAACAGGAACATGATAGTGGTGATCACATGATGGGATGGTGAAGGGGGTGGCTTGATCCTGATAATGAGTCAAGCACAAAAACAAGGTATCCACTGTAAGGGATCATCATTTGTTCATGTTGTTGGATTTAGAAATTCAAGTTGACTTCCTAGTCTGGCTTCAAGTGACTGGATAATTGGATTGCAGGTCACAAACCTGCTTACTTGGAACCTTGCTAGCAGGTCAAGCCTGCTGTTTTGACATTACTATATTTTTTGGAATTGCAGGATTGTCAAATCCATGAACCGAATTTCAAATCACTTTTGAATGCCACTAGTAAACTCAGATATTAACTGCAGGAACTGGAATCCAAATTGAATAGACAGTTAGAAACTAGGACAAATCAACCCAAATCAAGAAGCTCCACTATGGATAAAATCAAATGAAAAGTCCAATCTCAACAACCATGTTTAGACATGAAATTAAGTGAAATGTAAAATTGTCTAAACTGGAAATGATGCAAAATTTCTGTACTCTAAATCACTAATATAGCAACTACAAACCCATATAATGATATATGAGCTAACCTCCTGATGATGCAAAAGTTTTTAAAAGTTTTTGGCCCCGGCTACGCCAGGGGCCAAACAAACTTTTTTCAAGAAAGAAGGAGAGGGGGAAAATAAACCATCAGTTTTTTACACTATGTATTCATGTATTGCTATTTAGGATACTTGATTACAACATATTTTAAAAAAACACTAATATTAAAATAGAATTATATATTACAATTTATCTTATCACATTGTCTTTTCCTTGATGTGTTGATAGTTCATTTTCTGTTGATAATGTGCTTGCGTTTAATTGGATAGTTTTACCTCCAGTGGCCTTGGTGATAGGAAATCAAGTTGCCTCCCCAAGACCAGCTGGTCTCAGGAAGGCAACTGGAGGTGAAACTATCCAATTAAACACAAGCACATTATCAACAGCAAATGAAATATTAACACATCAAGGAAAAGACAACATGATAAGATAGATTGTAAGATATAATTTTATTTTATTAGCGTTTTTTAAAATATACTGTAATCAAGCATCTAAATTTTAGCCGCCCTAAAATGGAATAGTGTGATTTTTGAAAATGCCTATGATTCCTAAAAAAATTAGCACAAATTCACTCTAGATCCTTTAGCATCCTTTTTGAGACGCCCATAAATTATATTTATTTTGAATTCATCTCATTTTTGATTTGAAATTAAAGCTTGGATTTGACTATCCTGCAAATTAAGATTTGACAATTTTTACATGAAGTCTATAATTTGTTTGACATACAGGAAATCTCAAATTGTACATTGAAATCCTGCATTTCTGATTCATATATCCCACATTTTTTTGCTGTGTTTTGTCTTTTGTTAGTTGAGTTATCTGCTCAAAGGATTTGAAAATTTCCAATTTAAATAAATCAAAAAAATCAAATTAAATGGTTGATTTTATTAAATATTTTAATTTTCACTCAGCTGAGTTGCCTGAAAAAGTGATTTGAAATTTGGATCAAGGATTTGAAAATCCCGCATTTTTACGTTTAGGTTCTGAATTTACAGTAATCAGTACTCCTGGCCTGCACTGGTTTGCCCCAATCAACTGAGTCCATAGCCATCTATACCATGGTGTACTATGTAATTATGTATTTTTCCAGTAATTTTGGCCAATTTAGTGTGCACACCAAAGTGTTTCAATGGGTAATGACAGTTTACCCTATTGTGACAGCGCTCACTGGGTTCCAAGTTGCAAACTTGGGGCTGTACCTTGCTAGGATACTCCCCCAATTATTGGGTCTTTACATTGGTTGTCTATCTTTTAACACCAGCTAATAATATCCACCCATGATTAATGCCACCTTGCCTCCCTCAAGTTCCTACCACCTACTAACTGAGTTTTCAGAATCCTAATCTAAATATGAAAGCCTGGTAAATGGTACTTATACCTTGTCAGGTTTAAGTTGAAGCTTATTGTCATCTTGGGTAATAAAGCTGTGATGAATCTTTGGTTCAACCAAATCCTGATATATATTACAGTAGTTTTAAAAGCTATGACAACAATAAATAAAATCTCAGATTTAAATGAAACAGCTTCAGATTTAAACAAAATCCAAGCTGCGCAAGATTAAGGATTCAATTAATTCAAATATTATTGGTTAATAAATGAACTGTCAAACAGAAAACAAAATTTCACTATCCCATTTATACAAAATTATATAAAACATCAAGCGGTGTAGTTCAAACCACAAACAAAATGAACTGACACAACAAGTAAAATGGATGGATGCTGTTCCGGAGTATATTATAATCCAATCAGGATTCATATGAGGCACCAACAGAAGGACTAAAGTGAAACAAAACTTGAGCAATCTAGAAGCAAGATTCCACAAGCACAAAACAAAATGAACTCACACAAGATGTGTAGTATGAGCAGCCTAAAATAGAAAAATAACAGTTTAACAGCCAATCAACAGCTATCCAATTTAGGAACAGAGGCATTTTATCCAATTTCATGGATCCTGATCTGTAGGAAATGGTTTTGAGAACCTTCCAAATGTGGACTCAAGATTACAATAAAAATAAATCATTAAATTTTAAAATTTCTACTTTTAGTGATTTTATCCTAGGTTTTAGTTCAATATGGTTTTCAACAGCAACATTTTCAACGGCGCCAGCAGCCAATCCAGCTTCAATAGTGGCAAGGCTCAGAACGTGGAGTCACTTGTTTACATCCAAGCCTTTGAGGCGGGTAACAAGGAAGCTGACCTGTTACTGTCCCCTGACCCATATGGCTTTGACTTTTTTGAGAGTCACTTAGCGTCTAGCTCTGCCCCTGCTCCCACATCTACCCCCACACAAGCTGCTCACTAGACAACCAATCAGGATGGCAACCTTTATTTGGAACAACTTCCTGCCACTAGCCAATCTGCCCCCCTACAGCCAATCAGGCTTCAGCTCCCGCCGCCCAGCGCCCCAAGCGACAAATTGGCACCGCCCAAATTCTTCATGAAATTGTGGCACTCAACCTGCAGGGTCTGTCCTGGGATCAGATTGCCGCCCAGTTGCAATTACCCAAGCCACTGTAATATGGGAGTTCAAAAACCTAATGAACAAGGGGAATCTGATTGATAGCCAAGAAGGCCCCCAAGTCCCAGATCAACAAGGCATACCCAATCATGCTTGATTTCCTTCAGCGGGACCCCAAGCTTCCCTTGACCCAGGTCCTCAAACAACTTGCACACCATGGCATTTGGTTGTCTGAGCGCATGGTGTAGCTCTGGATGCATAGAAAGGTGGCTTCAATCTGGGTTCTTACTAATTTTGCTGGTAATCAATGGGATGGCGCTGAAGATTCCCTGTATGATCAGGCCATCAAAAAAACCTTGGCTAAATGCCTGACAAGTCTATAAGATGACGTCATGTTTGTCTTGTATTATAAGCTATCAATAGCTTTTGACAATTTCAGCGCGCAAGGAAGAGCTGCCACCCAAAAAAGGAGGAAGAGGGTCAAGAAGGGGACGTTCATTGGTGCATTTCTGGATGTTTCAGCCAAGGGTTTTGTCTAATATTGGACAAATCCAGATTTGACCTATGGCTACAAGTACAGCCACATCCTCGGTGGATTACTTGACTACTGAGATGACTCAAATTCCAAGCAACAGGTTTTCTTGAGCCACCAGATAGAGAATAGTTCCACTGTCCTTAAGGCCATCCAGGGACGCAGCCACCAGGCCTCAGTATAACCTGCAGGTCACGCAGACATCCATCTGGCTGATGTCATGTTCTTTAATATTGGAGATACACTCTGGGAGCGCCGCCCTCAGGCTTTCAACAACCTCTATCTTGGGGTCCTTGACCACAATTATCTCTTTGATCACCAAATGGTGGCTGACTTGTTTGCCCAAATTATCTTCCATGTGAGCATGGGCAACCAATCACATAAGGATAAGTGCCTCCCACCACACACCACTGCCACCTACCAGCCCATCCAGACAAAGATAGACAAGGAATACAACAAGCGTTATATGGCAGCCATCACATGCAATCCTTTTACCCCTACCCCCCCCCACCACCCACCTTCCAGCCCTACCCACCCAATCACAGATTCCCCAGGCCAGCACCAGCTCTACTTTTTCTTCCCACACTATTCTGCCTACTTGGTATCACTCTTCCCTGCCCCAATAAACCCCCCTGTCACCAAACATTTTTTATTTATATTATCTTTATTTTGAATTTCAATTTTTCATGCTCTCTTTTTTTATAGTTGGCTATATTCTTTATGTTCAGCTTATTTCTATAAAATCATATATTTACTATACCACATATCTAGATCCAGAACACAGTTATTTTTGGCACTTTACACAGCCCCTTGATAAAAAATTAAAAACAATTTGATGATAAGCTAAACTTGAATTAGAAAATTATAGGTTAACTGTGTTTAGATAAAGTTGTTACTGATCCAAATTCAAAACCTTAATGATAAACTTTAAGCCAATCAGGAGCCAAGTGATAAAGTGATTGTTGTGACATAAAGGGTCATTCAATAATTCTTTGATGTATGTGCGCTAATTAATATGATTGACTGGATCTTTTGCCATTGTGTGCCATTGCTGGTGTGGCAAGTTGTTGATGGACTATTGTTACCCCAGCAGCTGATTGGGCACTAGTTCATCAACAACTTGTCACAGCAGCAAAGGCGCACAATGGCAAAACAACCAGCCAGTAAGATTAATTAGTGCACATGCATCAAAGAATTATTTGGTGACCCTTTATGTCACAACAATCACTTTATCACTTGGCTCCTGATTGGCTTAAAGTTTATCATTAAGGTTTTGAATTTGGATCAGTAACAACTTTATCTAAACACAGTTAACCTATAATTTTCTAATTCAAATTTAGCTGATCACCAAATTGCTGTTAATTTTATATCAAGGGGCTGTGTAAAGTGCTAAAAATAATATGGCAATTAAGGAAACAGTGCCAACACAAAGCAAATAACACATATTGAGATGAGCGTAAAACATATACACAATGGGAAAAAAGATGGGATAATGTAGTAGATGAGAAAACAAAAAGGAGTACACAAAGAGGCAACAGTATCAAAATAATACAGAATTTATTGGGCCAAAAGCTATAAAAACATATGGAAAGGTTAGTAAAAAATAGAATGAGAGAATCAGAAGCTTTTGAAGGATCTCAACTTGGCAATTGCCAAAATCAAATACATTGACTGCAAGGTCAAGGCAAAAGTCAAGGCTGCCGTCCTTACAGGGGACAAGATTGACAAGGTATCCACCAAGGCACTTATGGCCAAGATGCCAGACACCCCCAAAATAACAATTGAACGCCTTTTAAATGTCCAGAAGACCATAGTGGAAGGCCTTCAATTCAAGTCCTTTGCCCTCTCTGCGCCATCCGTCTGGGTTGACAACCCTGAGATGTATGCACATCTCAAGCC
The DNA here is from genome assembly GCA_014839935.2 of Entomophthora muscae. NCBI lineage: Eukaryota > Fungi > Entomophthoromycota > Entomophthoromycetes > Entomophthorales > Entomophthoraceae > Entomophthora > Entomophthora muscae. Next base: position 475,795 of record QTSX02006429.1, read on the forward strand.
AGCTAGCAAGCCAGAACCAAGGACACAGAATTTCTAGTGCAATTGCTTGTGCCAAAAATGGCTAAGCCTGTTGAAGCCACCAGAAAGGAGAAGACTGAAGAAGGTAACATAATAATCATAACTAATAAAAATTTCTAAATACTTACCCTTTTTTTGTTAGAAAACATTGATGGAGAAATCTGCCGGGTCCTGGTTCCTTCCCCCCATCTTTTATGAAAATTACGCCACACATGTGGCCAAACAGCTCTTTATGCCCCCCCTGTCTTGTGGGAGCTTGAAGATAGGATCCATGGTACCTTTCTAATGTCACAGGAGGCATTAGCTGAGCTAATGTATGTCAAGGGGGCATTTGAGTGGGCAGTTACTGCCTACAAGGATACCCAACTGGTCCGCCTGGACCCAGTGATTCTCAGTAAAGTTTACTGTGTAAACTCCATTGAGCTTGTTTGGGATATCCTGGCAACACTCCCATTCAAGAATATACCAAAGATAGGCCAGGCCCATGCAGCTGCCTGTTTCTGCTTCCCAGTGGAGCACACTCTATCTTACCTTCTGGACAACTTTTGGTGCAGAGTGTCAAAATTGGCTGCTGCAGACGCAACAGCTATCAAGAAAACTAAGATCCTCCTGGCAGACTTTGAGCTGGCCTGGAGTGCAGATGAGACAGGGCTCACCTTGGCAATGGATCTTACCTTTGGAAAAACTAAACACAGGAAAAAATAAGTGCAGTATACAACAAACTGTGTGAGTTTACTGAAGACTTTGCTGGGCAAATGCTTCACCTTGTTGTTTACCTTGGGTATCTTTTCTCCTTTGTGATGAGAGGTAGTGTAGAGGACCTAGACAGGGTCCTTCTTGGGGTCAATGAGGCCCGGCTCTCACTGGACAAGAAGAAGTTCCCCCAGGTACAACTTGATTGACCATGTAATCCAAGACACCCTGGTCCTGGCTGTCCTCTTTGGGTTTGCAGTTCCACCAGAAAAGCTGCTTCTTCATTCCCATCTCACCATCCCCTCTTTTACCAGCAGGTGAGAATACTTCAATAAGGATTTATCCACCGTTCACAATGTGGCAATAGAGGTTGTCAAGATTTTGGGGTCTTGAGGTATTGTTTTTATTAGAGGGCATTGTATTATATATGTTGATAGAGGACTGTATGGCAACAGTCTGTAGCTACCAATAGTGTCTTGGGATATGGCTACGGCTTGGCAAAGTCCTAAGGCCGTAGGAGAAGAAACACAGTTCTGCAGATAGACGGCAGTGCACTCTATCTGGATACAACTGACTACTAGGCGTCGGCTAGTAGTGATACTATACTTAGAGATCTTCAATCTCTAAGCCAAGGGTGATATTTTTTCTGCTTGATCTCTAGTTAGGAGAGCACTTTATATAGGGTGGATAGGCCCTCTTGCCAGATAGTTATCTGACGCATCTAACTCTTACTAGTCAGTCTATCTGCTCCCCAGACTGCTAGTTTCAGCCCCCAGAGCTAGGCAGCCATGCCGGTCTGGCATGGGACTTCAATAGATTACCGGGCCTCAGCTTACTTCACCAGTGTGTTGGCGGCATCTTGTTTCCAGTTTATGCATGTGCGAGTTTAGTTACCCTGTCTTTGGGTTTTTGCATCATTCATTATTCATTTAAGCAACCTTCTATATTGGTCATAGGATTTGAAGCATCTGCAGGTGCAAATGTTTTGGCTTAATCATCTTCCAGTAGGTTCCTGAGTACTTTGTCTTATTGGCTGCTAGCTTTCTGTGATTGTGGACCAGGTCTAATCCAATAGGGGGCTTAGCCTTGGATCAGAATCAATCTTTGGAGTAATCATCAGACCATCAATTGGCCAAATCCGAGGGATGGGATAAGTTGATGCTTTTTACAATCAAGCCATCTAAATGGCAATTGACTGTCTAACCATTCAACAAAGGGGAATAGTGGTCAAGTTTATTACATTATTCCGGAGGCTTGACAGAGGTTGTGCGCCACTTCCGTTGCAGGGTGGGTACATACCACCAAACCCACTATAAGCGCTCCTAATTTATTCTCTATAACAATAAAAATATTTATACTTATAATATTTTTATTATAATTAATTTTACTAATGTTTATTTTAGCAAACAAGATTTGTAAAATATACCCCAGAGAAGGTCTTTATAAGAGAATAATAATATATGTTAATAAAAAACAATTCTACTTTGTACCTTATACATTTAGCTTTTTTAAATTTGGTTTTTATAATTATTTGACAAAGTGGTATAAATCTATTTGCATAATACAGTATCAAGCATTTGGGATTACCTCAGATAGCATAATAAAATAATATATAATAAAATAAATAAATTACTTACATCTATTGATGTATCTTCTGAATGTGATTGCGGGCGTGGAAACGTCTAAATATAAAATGATAATTAATAAATCTTGAATAGTAAATTAGAGAATATAAAAAAAGTTGGACACACTAAACCTTTAATTGATTGGCTGTTTGGCTAGGCACACAGGGATGAACAAATCAGCGTGGCCAAATTCTATGGCCACGGTCTCAGCTGAGAGGGTATGGATCCTGGCCTGCAGCAAATCAAACAGGTCCTCAGTCCCAGTTTGAGTCCTCTGCTTGACAAATTGCTTGAGCCATCCAAAGAATTCCTCAATGGGATTTAGGAAAAGCAAATAGGCAGAGAGGAAGAGAAGGTGCATATTTGCCATGGCCAATCTCTGGGGGCCCACTGTGAACTGGTGTCAATCATTGGGAATTCCTCAAGAATGTCAGCCACCTTGTGGAGACCAATGTTGTCCAACACACTGACATTGGTGAAGCCCAGGCTTGTGTGCCTCAGGTGCTCCTGGACCAATTGGAGAAATGATAGGAAGGTCCGGTTATTGTGGGAGCCTAGTATCATTTGGTAGAGCTTGACCCCCTTTGGACCAAGGAGAGCCACCATTGATCTTGCTGTGGTGCAGACTGCAGCACGCCAAGCCATCCCATCATTGGAGCCTCTGGGGACATACCCATACTCATTGTGCATCAACAAGGCAAATGCTGATCTGTCAATGTAGTAAAATTTAACTGTCCCCTTGGCTTTGAGGGTAGTGTACACCTCTGCATATTTTTTCTGGGTTTCAACATTGAAGGGACTATTACAATTGTAGGGGGATACCCTGAGATTTTTCCAGGAAAAGCACATTCCCTTCACCAGATGGTAATAAAAGGAAATTGAGGCCTCAACCCAAAAAGTAGATTTGACCATGGCCTGTATATTTGCCAGTTCAAGATGCAATCTTGAGTTATTCAACGGCAGATTGCCCATTTGTGCTCCTTGGTGAACATTTTTGACATGCGCAAGGATTTCTCTGAGGCTAGGATTTGACCAGTGTTGATGAACTTGTTGAAGGTCTTGCTGGTGTACTTGGGATCCACTCCAACAAGGGCCGCCTTGTAATCACCAGATTCCCGCATTAGCTTAAGAAGGATGATGCACTTGATGTTGGGGATGCGCTTCTAGGCAGGCGTTTTGGAAGTGGGGATTGACTTGTTGGCATTGGGCACAACACAGGGCATGGGTACTTTGGTGTAGAAGGTTGCAATCTTTTTGAGCACTAACTGTCCCTCATCAGTTCTGAAGAACTCAGGCTTCTTGTCCCCTTCCTGATTGCCATCACTGACATAGGGCTTTTAGCTAGTATCAAGTACAGGCTGCACCTTCTCCAGCATGGCTGACGGGACCAAATCTTGCTGGTATACAACATCAAACACATATGAAGTAAGTTCTACCTCCTTGTTTCTAACTTTCTTGGTGAAGGTAACCTTGGTGGGCTTCCGGGTCAGCTTGAGAACCCAAGGGTGGATGCTCCACACCCTATCAGCTTGTACTTATCAAACCAGCTGTGTCAGTGCAGCATCACTATCAATCTCTCCTCTCCCGTCTCCTTCCTTAGTAGGCATTTTTGTTGCACTAACTCTGTTCTTTGACCTGCGGGGGAAAACACAACTGCGGTGCACAACAAGTGCATTGGTACTCTGTTGTTGTGTTCCTTCCATTTCAAAAGTTAACAAAATACTAAATAAATTTCAATTAAGTTACTCCCTAATTTTAAGTTTTGCTTTTATCTGAATATGGATATTTAATTAATATCCCCCCAATATCCCAATCATGGATTTTTTGCTTCTTAATTAGTTGTTTTTGGTTTTACAACGCCCATTTTATAATACTCAAAAAAATTCCACCCATTTCCTCAGATTTACGCCAAATTAAGCACCCATCACAATATTTTTAAAATTTGTGTTTCAGATCTTGTGCCCTATTTTAGATACCTTGGTATCATTCTTGATTACAATCCATTGCACACAAAATTTGAGTCATTTTTCTTACATAGTGAGTTGCTTTTGTGTTTTGTTTTTGAATTGAGTTTTGACACACTGTGCTTGGGTTTATTTCATCACCAATTCATATAATAAACATATGTACACCAAAAGTCTCTCACACCATTTTTTTGTGAATTCTTGTATTTCGGATTGTATTTTTAATAGTCTTGCTTGGCGCATGAGCAATTTACTGCTGTGTTGACCCATTTTGTCCATCAACACCAAAAATACCTGCTAACAGAGTTTATATTTTAACCTGATAGTTATATTTTGTTTAAATCTGAGGTATTTTTTGTTGTTGCCATAGCTTTTAAAACTACTGTATCCTTGTTTTCTATCACCCTATTATAGAATATACAGACCCTGCTATTATGCCAGCACATCCTGAAAACCCCTCACCTGTATTATTTTATCCCCTTGGTATTCCTTTTGGTCCAATGCACTTCACTGAATACATATAGAACCCATTTTTTACTGAGTTCAACCTAGAGCATATCCTCCTTTCCAAACCTTTGGCAAGATCCTGCAAGCTAGAGATCTTTGGTCAATAGAACTATTGATACACAATCCAAATCCTTCTCTTAAATGACAAATATGATCACCTGCCCACGTATTTGGTAACTGTGACTCCTCCTGTTATCCTGTGGCTCAATTGCCCCCAAGATCTTGGAATCACTAATGAGAATATTTCCACCCAACTCTTTAGTGTAATTACATTAAACTGAAAGGGTTGGTGAACTCTATTGTCCCATCCAGTGATCCCTGGTCCTTGTTGGAACAGTCTCTATCCTACATTATCAAGTTGGTGTCAATACTGTGGTGGGTGCACCCTAATAGCCTAGCAGTCCCCCTTCTTGCATCTGCAACTGCTCTACTTCATAAATGGCTTCCTAAAAAAGAAGATGACTTGGAAAAACTTAGAGGTAATCTGAATAATAATGCTGCAAACTTGTTTGAGGATGCAGAGGCTCTTCTTGGATTATATAAAGCAAAAGGTTGTTTTTAAGTTGCTGAGATAGTGCATACTCTTACAAGATGTGCTGCAGCTTGATCTCCCAAGCTCTGTCATGAGAATTGTGTGCCACTTTGGGACAATTTTAAGAGTGCATTAATGAAGAAATTCTTGTATTTGTTTGAAAATATGACAGTTGTGTACGAGCTCATCAATGTCTGTCATGGATGTGATTGCTCTGAGAAGATCCCTCAGTCAAGGGAAAGATTCTGGCCTGAAAGTCTCAGTAAATGCTGGGAGATATTCTCATAAAATAACTTATAGTAATGACCCAGGGACACTAAGCTCTCATATGAAGAATCACTTTTTCAGTGAACCCCAAAATTATTACATAAGAAAGCCCAAGATTACTGTAGTTATAAAGCAGATTGGAAGTAACAAGGGGAAGCTCTTCAGTAGAGGCACTCATTTTCTTTTTTAGAAAGGCAAGGTGACCAATCTAATCTAAGATTCAGTATGAGAAAGGGGCATAGAAGCAGGATTCATTTCCTGATCCAAGTGTCTGATACAGGGAACTGGAACAAGCATTGGTTTTACTGAGGCAGCAATACTGTTCTCAGTTTTCCAGAGCTTTTGTTAGAGCTTCAATTACTCTTTATTAAAAATCATCAACATTATAATATTTTTAGTAGTTTAATAAAATTCTGAAAAGGTATAATCTAATTTGTATTAACTGACAGTTGTTTATAAATATATGTCAACAAGAAAGAAATTCCCAATTTTTTCAGATATATAGTGCCAAGAAAATGGCTTCTGGCTTAGTGATTGACCCTTATCAGCCAGCTGATTATCTGTTTCACTCTTTCTGTACTGGCACAATCTGATTTGTGGTTTAAGGTGATCAATCTTTAAATTTCAGGCTCTGAAGGGTGGCTCAAGCTTTGGGGTTTATCTGATGACTTTTGAGCCCCAACTTCTTAACTTCCAGTAGTTTAGGTCAATTAAAATGTTTTGATAGGATTTTTCATGCTTTATGCCATTCATCAGATCATTTTTCCCCAGGTCATTAATTCTATTTTGGGAGATATAGTGGTTTCAATCAGTGAAACCATAGTGAAAAAATCAATTGAGCAATCACAAATTTAAAAAAATTTAAAATGATATACACCAGCGCTTTGACAGGCTCATTTTGGGCTCTGACAATATAATTTAGTTGGGATCTTCTATAAAGTATATGTGTAAGATAGAGGGGCTAAACTAATGCTGTAACTAAGCCAATGAGAGTTCATTATTTGATTGTGAAAGAAAACAGTCTAATAGAAAGGGCAAGAATAATAAGAATAAGATGTAGTTTATTGTAGAATATTGTGATTAATATGGGGAAAGCCAAAAAGCCACATGGGGTGGCATAGTGGCAGGTTCCATGTAAGTCTTGAAGTCAAGGAATAACTTGTTCAGGGATCATTAAAGTTGAATTGAAAGTGCTCCTAATTAGGAGAAAGTTCCTGAAGTTTGACATTGTCATCAGATTGGTTCATGTTGTTAGATACGTCAAGGGACGGCTCATTGAGCGCCCCCTGTGTATTGTGAGATATGTTGGCAGGCAAGGAGAAAGACTTGGTTGCAACACCCCCCTTGCCCCCTTCTTATTGTCAGGTACTGGGATTGGAGTCTGCGGGAGATCTAGGAAGGTCTGCATGAACAACTTTTGTATGGGTATGGCGCAACAGGGGCACAAGTGATCATGATGGAGCTTTTTGGTGTTTTCTTGGGTGTCTTTGAGTTAGTAGGTGTGGTTATCATATACCACAGCTATTTTGAAGGGTCCCAGGTGGTTGAGTTCTAATTTGGCAGAGTTGGGGTTGAGGGCATAGATGGGGTCACCTACAGTGTATCTTGCCTCAAGGTGCTTTGTCCCCCCTCAATCTGTTTGTGTTCAATGTCTCAAGCTTTTGCACGCCACTGACTCAGGGAGGGGGTAGTTGTCAGAGGAGGTTTTCTGGAAACCATGGATTGTAATTACCCTTGCTCTATCCCCATCAAACTGTCAGGGGCCCTAAAGACCAAGGTGCTAAGGCTGAACCTGGTACCCCTGTAAATTCTCGCTTGTAAAATGAGTAGAGCAGTGGGTAGGTGTTCAGTCCAGGAAGTATTTGGATGCTCCTGAGAGAGCTTGGCAATCAATTGTACTAGGGAACCATTAAGGTGTTCCATGCGCTTATTGGCTTGCAGATGATAAGAAGTTGTGACTATTCTTTGGAGGGCATTCTTGGTGTAGTACGCCTTCATGATGTGCCCACAAGCTCAGGTCCCCCATCTGTGATGAGGCGCTTGGGGCTTTCAAAGCAGGCCACAATTTCATTGCCAACAAAGCAAGTGATGGTAGTGGCAGTGTGAGAGGTGGTCACCCACACTACAGGCCAACAGATAAAGTAGTCAATAGCTATGATGATGCACTTCTTGCCCAGCTTGTCTTCTGTTAGGAGCCCTACAATGTCAAGAGCCCATTGTTTAAAGGGCTCTATGGTCTTGATGGGCATTATTGACTTGGGTGGAGCAGGGCTGGACATGTTCTTTTAACACAGGACACACGTCTTGAGGAGGTCCTGAATGTCCTGGCGCATACAGGGCCACCAGACCTTGTGCTTCATTATTTCAAAGAGGTTATGTCCTCTTATATGCCCCAAGGTGTGGTATTAATGCAGAATAGTGTCCCCTTGCTGTGTGGTGGGCATATAAGGTGACTTCACACCTGTCTCTTCCTGGAAGAAGACGTTATCAGCGTCAGTGGTAAACTGACTCTTGTTGCCTTTCAGCTTGGAAATAGTCACATAATTAAGCCCTTTGTAACAGGTTGCTTCAGGACATAGGTAGAGCATGGGCTATTCTGGGTCTAAGCCATCATTTCCCTGATGAATGCTACATACAGTCTGGAGAGAATGTTGGCTGCAACAAGTTCCTTCCTAGGTTTTTATTTGATGCACAACTGATAGGGGACATGCGCTTGACCCAGCCTGCTTGATGTTGTATTAAGTGAGACTGAGTACTGAAGCAAATTGCAATCTGTCAGGATGTGGGGGGAAAAGGTGGCACCCTCCAGGTAACAACACAATTTCTCAATGCAGTGCACAATGGCTGCTAGCTCCTTGTCATGAATTGAGTAACATTGTTCTGAGTCAGTGAGATTCCTGGATTAATATGCCATGGGGAGAAAGATGCCCTTGTCAGTTTCTACCTGTAACACGCCCCCTATGGCTCTGTCAGAGGCATCAGTCTCAATTTTGTATTGGTGGTTCCAATTGAAAAACTGTAATACAGGCTCAGTTGTAAGTCTTTGCTTCAACGTCTTAAAGCCTTGATCTCTGACAGGAGTCCAGTGGAAGCGCTGCTTAGTGTTTAGGAGCTTAGTGAGAGGTGCAATTAGTTTTCTGCAATTGGGAATGAACTTGCGCACATAGGCAACCATGCCTAAGAATGTCCACACCTGGCCCACATCAGTGGGGGGCAGCATGCTGGTGATTGCCTTGATCTGGTGGGGTCAGGCTTTATCCCTTGGGCAGAGATGGTGTGCCCAAGGAACAAGAGCTCTGACTTGCAGAATTCACATTTGGAAGGCTTGGCCTTTAACTGGTTTTTACATAAGGTGTCAAGGACAGCACAAAGGTGTTAGAGATGTGTGGTTTGATTATGACTGATAACAATAATGTTGTCAAGGTACACCACAACCCATTTTCCAATTAGATCCTCAAAGGATTTTTTCATAAACATGACAAAGGTGGAGGGAGTGTTGGTCATTCCCAAGTTCATGACAAAACACTCAAACAACCTGTAGCGTGTTTGGAAGGCAGCTTTTGCTTCATCTCCTGGTACAATACAGACTTGGTTATACCCCGCGGTGAGATCAATCTTGCTAAAGACCTTTTCACCTGCAAGCGTGTCAAACAGGTTGTCAATCAACAGTAAGGGGTATTTTTTGGCTTTCACCTTGTTTAGAGAACAGTAGTTGTTTACCAATCAAAGGTAACCGTCTTTCTTAGCTACAAAGAGGACTGCAGTCCCATATGGTGAGAGGGAGGGGCAGATAAATCCCTTATTGAGCGCATCCACAGGGTGTTGACAGAGCATCTTGTCCTCCTTGGGTGTCAAGCAATAGAGGGGACTTGCCTTGGGCAACAACCCTTGCAACAGAATAGTGTGATGTATTTCTCTTGTAGGCAGCAACTGGTCCAAATTTTCACTGAAGACGTCCTTTTACTTCTTGAGAATTACTACAAGTGCTGGAGGAGGTGTGGTGGTCAAGGGAGGAGCTACAGTAGGTTCAGAGCAGATGACTTTGACTGAACACTTATTAAAGTAAAGCTCCCCCCTTTAAAATTTTATGTACTGGTCTCTGTGAGTCTGAAATTTACAGTGTTGTGGAGTAGTTTGCTCATCTCAACAGGGTAGATCTGAAAGCCCACCCCCATTTCTGTTGAGGGTGATTACAGATGTATATCAGTCAATATATGGGCGTTTGTGTTGGAGCCATTCAATACCAGAAATAATGTTGTGGCTGATCCCTGCCATGGTTGACCCAGAGAGCTTAACCTAGATGTTCTTCATTCTCACAGAGAAGAGTACTGTCTCATGTGTGATTGCTACTCTGCGGGAGTTGGCTACATGTACTGCTTTGAATCAACCAGGCACTTGATCTAGTTGTTGAGAATCTGCAAATTCCTGATTGACTATGGTGTGATTGGCCCCAGTGTCTACCAAAAGTTTTCAGATGTTCCCACAGAAACAGAAGGGGTAGGCCAAGCAGGTGATTTTATTGGAAGAATGACTGGCTTGGAGGACAGGTTATCACTGTGTACTTGAAATACGTCTAAGGTTTCCAACTCATGTATATTATAGTCACATGGGTTTTTAACAAAGAGAGATTAGGAATGTGAATCAAGCGGGGTTGTAGAACTTCTTGTATCTACAACCCCCAGTGTGGGGTTCCTGTCCACCAGTCCCAAAGTGTGTCTTGGGTCATAGCAAGGGACCAGCTGGAAAGAGTTGACAATCTCTAGTAAGGGACCATGTATCTCAGAAATATATATAGGGGTCAAAATGGGCTTTTATTAGCTCTCAGAAGGAAGATCCCCTTAGAAAACTTCTGTTATATTGCCTGGGGGTCTTGGAAACAATAGGGATTTTCTAATACCTTGGAGTCCTCAAACAATATCTTAGACTTCTTGTACTTGGTTTTGGGCTCCTGCACCTTGGTCCTGGACTTCTGCCCTGAGTCTTGGGCTCCTGCACTCTTCTTCAACTCTTTATCTACAGATTCAGCTCCTTTTTCTTGGGCTTCTGCACCTTTTGTCTTATGCTTTAGTCCTCTGTGGAGTCATTGTGGCCTTTGTAATCCACCTGTGTCAGTCCCTGAAAAGCCTCAGATAGCTTCCCCTTTTTATAGCTCATTGTTTCAGTCCTGGTTCTCTCTCAGAACTCTTGTTTTCCAAAGCTTAAACTATCCAAAAAGATTTCTCTACAATATATTAATCTTTATCTCTTACTTCAGCCAATAAAACCCCTGGGTTTTCTGTGTCTGTTCCTCATTTTTTAGTCTTTAACTCTTCAGTTAAAGCCCTGAAAACGCTGATCAAACAGGCTTTGACCTGCAGCCTTCAAACGCTCAGATTCAATGGTTTTGCCAAACAGTTAACCCAAATGACTTACTCTTGACCATGGTTCAAACCTGGTGCTGTCTTGCTCTGGATAAACAACTGCTGTGTTTCAAACGGTTTTGCCATAATTTCTGTCATGTTTCTCCAGCAAAACTCAAGCGCTTTTGCCTATGTTTTACTTAAGGAATTTTTGAGCCCTCAATTCTTCAACGGTTCCCCAAGTTTCTCCGCATTTTCCAAACATTTAAGCACTTCAAACTTGCCCGTTGCTTGCTCCTTGCCTTTCCCAATCACTTCAGCAAAATTCCAGTATTTATTCTTACAGTTTTTCTGTCCTGTTTCTGGTCTCTTTCAGTCTCCTCATACTCAAACAACTCTTAATAAATTTACAGTACAAACAATGTAAATTATTTCTTCTTTCTTTTTTTAATTATATGATAATTAACTGAATCTTTTACCATATCTTTTGGTAGCCTTAATTAATTCTTTTACTGCTTCTTTCCTATCATTTTCTCTTTCAAAAGTCCAAAAAAAGCAAACTAGCTCCAGTATTCACTTCAGCTAGTCCTTCTTAAAACAACTTACATGTCCTCAGCTAGTCCTGCACCATGATATTCTGGTCCTTCAAATTGATCTCCTAGCCCTTCAGCATGAACTTTTAGCCCTTCAGCTAGTTCTCCCTTGTCTATCAGCTAGTCCTTCAGTCATTCCTTTCCAGTCCATCAACCAGTCTTTTCTAGGCCATCAACTAATCCACAATATGAACCACCTAGGTTCTAACTGCACTATAAAACATCTTGGTTCCAATTCTCACCATAGTTTTCTGTTCCCTCAACTAGTCTTCACTGTGAACATACAGTCCCTATTACTAGTCTCTAATATAGATCCTACACTATGAACTAATGTGGTTCAAATTTCAGTCCCTGTTACCAATACCTCATACTCAGGCAATAAGTCTACAAGGCTACTGGCGTTTGACTGTGACCTTGCAAGTGTCTTCCACTTAGGCTATTCACCACAGACAATCATCGTGTCCATGCAGTTGTCTTTACTCACTCAGGTGATTAAATCTGAGCTTTCAGTTGCAAAGCAATCAACTTTACTTCCCAGAGGTCTGATCATATCAAGCTCTGCAGCTGCTTCCCCAAGCAACCACCCTGGTAACACCTCATGAGCATATACATGCTCCCAATGATAGCCTTAGGACCTCCTCTAAAGCCCCCAAGGAAACACAGATGAGGACACCCTACCAGTCTGTTAGGTAAGGTGCTTGCTCACAGACTGTCACAGTAAGTTCTATAATGCCTGGAATTATTTTTCCAAGTAGAAAAGCTCAGAAAGCCAGAAAACCTTTAAAAAAACTGACTGATTTAAAAGATCTGAATCAAACAGTTGATTGAAATATGTTTCAGCTGCTCCAGTTTGCCAGTCAAATCTGATTCCCCCCGTAAGTTGATGTTGATAAATTGACGTAATTTAAAGGACACCAGATATGAACTTGTTAATCAGCATGGTCATCAGAAGTTGGTCACTCAAGGTTTATTTGCAACCTGGACTAGATACTCACTTGACAATGTGGAAGGAATAGGAGCCCAGGATCCAGGCGGTATTGCTTAGTTGTTTTTTGATATATATTGAATAATTTTCACTGTTTCAACTTTTAAGAGTTGAGTCCTCCCAAAATTTACTCAATAAAAATCACATATTCCCTGGTCTAACTTTACTTTTGAAAATGAATCCTGTAGTTGGGTTGTTACGCTACATCCCCTACAATTTAATCTTTAGCTGGATTATTACGGGAAGATGGGGCCCTGTAGTTAGAACTTTGTTTGTTGTTGCCAAATGTTAATTCAATGCCTGTCAATCTCAGAGCTGTTCCTACAGCTGTTAAAGATGAAACTCATGTGCTATCTCAATGTCTTGAATTTTATGCTGAAGACACTCTGATTCTCTTGCAGGCCATTCATCTAGGACTTTTCTGGTTGGGGTTAATTATTTTTACTTAACCCTAGTATCTCATTTGAAAATTTCACAAAACAGTATCTGAAGCTGCTTTGGTGGTTAATCCTTAACTCTATGTGGATTTGGTGAGTGATTTCCCACCACATGGAGGCAGCTTCTTATTATCCTGTGATTTCCATCACATTACTCAACTCTTCCACGTCTGAGTTTTTGGAAGCAGTTTGTCATGAATTTGTGTTTCTTTTCTCCTGCTCTGTTGAGATATCTGCGTTCACTGTGTTTATTTGCATCAGTTTCTTTCTGATTTTCCAGTTTTGACTTTTCTTTAATTTGTGGTTTCCATCTCCGGTTGCAGTTGTTGAGACTGGACCATCTGTTTCCTATTTTTTGCCGCGCCATGTTATTTTGGCGTCTGGATTATTTTCCTGCTCCACCCACTGATGAAATTTTGTGTGAAGTTTTATCAGCTTTATCAATATATTCTGGCTCTAGCCTCAGTCACAAATTTCAAGTTCACCATGTGATGATGAAGGTTTCAGAGGATACTTGTGAATGATTGTTGTCCACAGTGGAGGGTAATCCACTTGTTTTATCTGAAAGTGCATCCATGTACCATTTATTAAAAAGTTTGTGTGTATCTATTGAGGAGCTCAAAGTCTATCAGAAATTGTATGCCTTCCAACAAGGTACCACTTCACTCTCAATATTCCTTCCTCAGTTTCTTGCCTACTGCCGTACAATTGATGTTCCCAAAGTTAATAAGCTTTCAGCATTGTGGTTAGAAGCTGAACAGACTGCCCAGTATCTGGCAGTTTAGGATTCCCTCTTAACCACAACTGAGGCCCTGGTAAGCCAAATTCTTTCTCTGGTCTCAATTTGTCAACTTCCAAACAAGGTTTTATGGAAATTGAATCCAAACCTGCTGCCTGCTCCTGGTTTTCTGGTCATTGTTCTGTGGTGGCTTTGTCTAGTCAGAATTGTGATTGCTCACATTGTATTTCTTCTCAGTTGCAATTGGCTTTCTTGAACAAAACCGCCAAGGTAGATGAAGCTCCAGTAGTGGCTGTCCCTGAGATTTTGTTGGATATGCTCCAACATCTTTGTGCCTGAAAAGTCTTTGGTAGTTGAGTCTGAGGAGTTACTTCTTGTTCCCATTGATTGTGATTGTCCTGTCCTCCCTGAAGCTATCCAAGAAATGATCAAACATTATTTTCAGGAGCACCCCGCCTCCTTAGCAGCTGTCCATACCACTGAAGAGAAGCAAGTTCCTGCTGAGGCTGCAACTTTTGCGGCAAATGAATCTACTTCTGGTTACTTCTTGTTTTATGGTATCATCAACATCAGTCAAACCATATAAAGGCCAGCAATTCTGCTAGATACAGGTATGTCTGAGAACTTCATGAGTGTTGAGATTGCAGACTTGTTGCAACTCAAGTATCATCCTGGAATGCTAGTTAGGGATGGAAACTGTCAAACGTTTCCTTCTTTCCAGCTTAAGAAGCCAGTGGCATTTGTAGTTGTGTGTCAGGAAGCCAGGCATAGGTAAAGGCATTGATTGACTTGGGACAGAATACAGCCGGGCCAGAGGGTAATGCCCACTATAGGGTGGGTGCTAACTTGATAACATAGGATACGGATCACCCAAGCAAATACCAGGGCCCCAATTTGGGCACCATAGTGTCTACCATTCCTGTCAAAGTAATGTAGAGTACTCCAAACAGTTGGGTGGACGTAGTCTCAGCTATGGCAAGGGTCTCCATTGGGAGATTGGGTTGCAAGGTTAAGGGCAGAGTCATGGGAACAAAGTAGGCAGGAAGATAATTGTACTTATCTTTGAACAATCTTGGTGGCCTCTTTTACCACTTTCCTTCACTTCCTATGTATTAAGTTTCTCTATTCCTTGCCAAGGGGTTGGCAATGAGGATGATTTCCAAGTTGTACTCTGCGTAGGCAGGGTTGGGCGGGTATTTGGTAAAATGCACATGTCCAAAGGGGGCTCCTGGGGGACAGTATAGTGCCTGGGAAGGGTCAGCAGGTTGGTCTCCAGAGGGGGCTAGTGCCTGATGATCTACTTGCCTGGAGTTAAGACGGAAGATCACTAAGACTAGATAAGGTAAGATTTGTTTGAACCAAAGGTTCATAAAACTTTATTATTGAAAATGATAATATGGTCATCACCATACTGCCAGGGCTTTTATACCATGGGTTTTTGCTTCTTCAATTTTCGCAGGGTTACAGGTTTGCAAAAAAAGGCACTGGAAGGGAATGGAACTTGGCTTAGAGTCTTGAGGGAGGCAGATCCAGGTTGTGCCTGCTCTGGTGAACAGAAGTGACAATGCTTTGTTCCGCTGCTACTTTTCACCAAGTCACCTGAGTAGTTCAATTGTACTACCCATTCTGGAAGGAAGACTGGCAGCTGCTGGTGGTCATTGGCAGAGTTAGCAGTAGGTTTTTTTTTAACCTCCTTAAGGAAAGCTACAACCTCTACATAGGTCCAGATCTTTGGTGGCGTGAGGTTGGCAGCAATCTGGTGACCATTTGGAGAATTGTCCTCAGGAGACTGGCAGGTCTTGGAGTAACTTGTCAACTCAGGTTTGTGATTTAACAAGTTGGTGGGTTTCTCTCTACTTTGTGTGACTCAAGTAGTCTTTGGAGGTTCAGGGGTTGATTCCAGGGTCTCCAATGTTGATTTCAAACCTCCAGTATTAACACTTAGCAGGTTGACAGGTTTCTGTTCCTCCTGGTTGGGGTCATCTATCTCTGGTGGTCCAGGGTTAGACCCAACTGGCAGTTGGACAGTTTCCTGTCCACTCTGGTCAACATAAGGCTTCCCCTAAGACCCAGGTTTTAATTCCCAGGTTTTTAATACAAGTATTTAAATATCATTCATGACATTGCAGGTCAATCTTTTACCGCAAGGCTCTTCATATGCTCTACTCTGATGTATCCAATTATCTTAGGGGTAGGCTAGTGGTGGGACCATAATGTATTGACCCTGCTAAAAGAAAATGAGCTACAAGTGGACCACTCTTTGGGCATATCCATCCAAATTCTGTTGTTGGGTATGTCAGAGCTAGAACAGTCTTCTCAGACAATCCAGTTGGTTCCTATCCCTACACCCTTAAGTTCAGATTTACCAGCATGCCTTCAATCCTGGTCCACAGCATTTGATGCCACTAGGGGTGAGGTCCTTCCCAAGCACACTCATTTTGACTTTGACTTTAAGGTTACTGTTGATCTGATTTGTATTATGTCTCCCATTTACCCTTTGACCTTAAAAGAGGACACATGCTTGGAAGAGTGGACTTGTGACATGTTGTCCAAGGGATACATCTTCAAGAAGGCTTTGTTGATCTGATCTCCATTTTTGTTTGTCCAAAAGTCTGATGGGTTGCTTAGACCTTTTTTTGACTATGGAAACTTGAAAAACATCAAAATTCCTGACCCCTACCCTTTGCCTCTTGAAGCACAAATTTCTTGGTGTGTTGAGAAGGCAAAGGTATTCTTGAAACTTGATCTCTTGAATGCATTCAATCAAATTAGGATTCCAGAAGGAATGGAGTGATTGACAGCGTTCATAACAAAGAAAAGCATCTTTCAGTTCCGTTTTATGCCTTTTGGATTAAAGAATGCTCCAACTTGCTTTCAGCAGTTGATTGACTCAGTTTTGGGATGTCTCCTAGGTGTATGTGCCATTGCGTACATGGACAACATCTTGGTATTCTCTCTGGATGAGGAGTTGCATAAGGCCCATCTGTCAGCAGTTGTAGAGTGCGTACTTCAGGCCAACTTAATCATCAAAAGGAGTAAGTGTGAATTTTTTAAATGTAATTTTACCTTTTTGGGTAATATTATCTTTAGGGATGGCCACACTATTTCCCCCAACAAGGAAGCTGCGGTTTGAGAGTATGCTACACCTGTAACAATATCCCAACTTTGTAGTTTCTTGGGTACTTGTACGTTCTTGAAGAAATTTACCCCTCACTTGTCAGAATTGGCTGCCTCCTTGTATTCAGCTAGCGGGAAGACAACTTTGGTCTGCGACAGTCATGAGTGTGCAAACACAATTGCAGCAGTCAAAGCTCTTTTGTTGTCTTCACCTGTGTTAAGACATGTGGATCCTGAGCTCCCTTTTGTGGTTTCCACAGATGCCTCTAAATATGCTGTGGCTGGTGTGTTGCTAAAGACTGCTGGCAATGGTGTTGAGAGACCTGTAGGGTACTTCCCCCAAAAGATGGAGGCTCAGGAACACAATTATCATGATTTACAACAAGGAATTGTTGGCAGTTGTGGAATATTTAAAGCATTGGCATCACCATCTCATGTTGGCATGTCATCCATTTGTAGTAAGAACTGACCACAAAGCTCTTGTATATTATTGACAACCCAGGGTTTTTTCAGGTTGTCAATCCAGATGGCATGGTGACCTGACAAGATACAAGTTCCACTATGAGTTTTTTAAGGGTATCAGAGAATCACTTGGCCAATGCATTAAGCAGGAATCCTTCCCATCTCCCAGATGCTAGTGTGGATGCCAAGTTCAACACACATAATATGATTCCAGATGAGGCTGTGGTGCCTTTTGTATTATCTCCACCTGCTACGCTGGCTACCATATCCCTAACTGAGGGTGCAGACCTGGACTTATATTCCAAAGTTAAGTTTCTGCAACCTTTGTCCAAAGGTTATGATAGGCTGTTGGAGCTAGCATGTACACATCCTGTTGGCCAATCACAGGGCTATCACAAGATAGGACCAATTCTACATTGTCAAGGTTGCTTGTGGGTTCCAGAGGGAACAATTTGGGATGAAATCATGGAGGCTTATCACACCTGTCCTACAGCAGGTCATCCAGGGAAAAACAAAATAGTGGAGCTCATTTGCCAACAGTTTTCATGAAAATGTTTGACAGTGCAGGTAGCAGCTTACGTTTGTCACTACTTGGTATGTGTTCAGTCTAAGGCAAGCAGGAACAAGACTACTGATTTTTTGGTTCCTTTACAACCAGCTGTAGGGCCCTGGACGTCAGTGTTGGTGGATTTCATTGGAGAACTTCCAAATTCTAAACAGTTTAATGCAATCATGATGATGCTTGATTGCTTCACAAAAATGACACACCTTGTTCCCTGCTCAACCACAATTACTTTGGTGGAACCAGCTAGGTTGTTTACGAATAGAATCTTCTTTCTGCATGGCATTCCAATGGACATTGTGAGTGACTGCGGGCCCCAACTCATTGATCAGCTCTGGGAAGCCTTTACTGGGATTCTGGATATTAAATTGTGTTGTTCCACAGCTTTCTGCCCCCAATCCAATGGACAAACAGATAGGGTAAACCAAAGTTTGGAGGTTTACCTGCGCTGCTACACTAATGTGCAACAAGACCACTGATGTACTAACCTACCCATGGCAGAGTTCACATATAATAACGCCCCACACACATTGACTCAGGTTTTGCCCTTCTATGCCAATTTAGGTTACAATCCATCATCCAACATGGGCCCTTAATTGGTTAGCAACGTAAAAGCTGTAGCTAATCAAGCCACTGCATTGAAGCAGGTTCATCAGAAGCTTCAGGTTACTCTTGTTGATGCTGTGATAACTTACAGGAAATACAAATATCACAAGCGCCAAGAAGGTCCTACATATAGTCCAGGTAACCTAGTCATGATGAATTCCTGCAATAGAAAACTTAAGGTTCCCTGTTGTAAGTTAGGCCCCAAACAAGTTAGTTCCTTCAAAGTTGAACATCAAATTGGTCCCTCCACATACCAATTAGATTTACCTCCTGGTGTTTAAGATTTTCTAGACCTTCCACAAATAGCTTACTTACTCCATTTAAGGGTACTGAGATCCCTTCTTCCCATCCCATTCTTGTGGAAGAGTAACCTAAGTATGAGCTAAATTGCATTTTGGCTTCCTGTAAGAATTGACGCCATCTAGAATATTTGGTGTTGTGGATGGGTTATCCTGATTCTGAAAACTCATGGGTTCCCCACTATGATTGCTCTAACTCTCCCAATCTTATCCAAGAGTTCTATTATTGTAACCCAACTGCCATTGGTTGCCCCAAGCTTACCTTAGCTGCAATGAAACTTCCCCCTGCCCACAAAACCTCTCCTTGTCCCATCTTCCGGATGGTGGTATTGTGCCCCAGGCTAAAGCAGAGGGTAATGTCACGGTAAGTTCCATAATGCTGGGAATTATTTGGCCAAGTAGAAAAGCTCAGAAAGCCAGAAAACCTTTAACAAAACTGACTGATTTAAAAGATCTGAATCAAACAGTTGATTGAAATATGTTACAGCTGCTCCAGTTTGCCACTCAAATCTGATTCCCCCGTAAGCTGATGTTAATAAATTTACATGATTTAAAGGACACCAAATATGAACTTGTTAATCAGCATGGTCATCAGAAGTTGGTCACTCAAGGTTTCTTTGCAACCTGGACTAGATACTCACTTGACAATGTGGAAGGAATAGGAGCCCAGGATCCAGGCAGTATTGCTTAGTTGTTTTTTGATATATATTGAATAATTTTCACTGCTTCAACTTTTAAGAGTTGAGTCCTCCCAAAATTTACTCAATAAAAATCACATATTCCCTGGTCTAACTTTACTTTTGAAAATGAATCCTGTAGTTGGGTTGTTACGCTACATCCCCTACAATTTAATCCTTAGCTGGATTATTACGGAAAGATGGGGCCCTGCAGTTAGAACTTTGTTGTTGTTGTCAAATGTTAATTCAATGCCTGTCAATCTCAGAGCTGTTCCTACTCCTGTCAAAGCTGAAACTCATGTTCTATCTCAATGTCTTGAATTTTACGCTGAAGACACTTTAATTCTCTTTCAGGCCATTTATCTAGGGCTTTTCTGATTGGTGTTAATTATTTTACTTAACCCTATTATCTCATTTGGAAATTTCCCAAAACAGTATCTGAAGCTGCTTTGGTGGCTAATCCTTAACTCTATGTGGATTCGGTGGGTGATTCCCCACCACATGGAGACAGCTTTTTATTATCCCATGATTTTTGTCACACAGACCTCCTGTAAGCGCACAAGGGCACAAGGGCACATAAAGCTATATTATCTCCTCCCTTCCCTGGCAGCCCATGTTATCTACCAGGGTCACATCATCAACCAGCCCTGGTAGCCCGCGTTACCCACCAGGGTGGTCCACTCCCCATCCCTAGCAGCCATCATTCCTTGCTGGGTGAGAACAACTAACCAGCCCCTAGCAGCCAAAGTTCCCTGCTGGGCTGGTCCATCAGTTGCCTCTAGTAGTCTCTTGTTACCTACTAGGCAGGCCTTACCTTCCCTAGTAGCCAATTTTCTCTACTAGGCCTATACCTGTCTCAAAACCACAGCACATTATCAATTCTCAGCATTGTATCTTTATTTGAAGCCAAATCAACCCTTGGCTGCAAAACCGCTTCCATGTGGATTGTCACAGCACAGTTGACACGTGGTTGTCCCTCTAAGCCAGGGAAGAATCCATGATCCTCATGGGCAGGGACTTCAGTGGTCTCTTCCTCTCCTTCATCATCAGATTCAGAAGAAGAATCTTCTTGGTCAGAGAGGTGCTGACAAAGGTATGCAATCCCACCCCGCAGCATGGCAACTTGGTCAGTCAGGATGGTAATGCGGGGGCCAGGCACAGTCTCCACTGGAGGAGGATTTGAAGTAGAGGCATGTTGTCAAGTGGTGGCCTTGAGTTTGGCTATGGCCTCCCAGACCTTAGCCTCAAATGCAGAGGGATTTCCAGCAGAAGGCGCAGGTGGTACCATTTCTACTGAGGTTACCTTGTCGTCAACATAAGTCTGAACTTGACGTAGGGTATTGCCCAGGGTGGCCTTGTACAAGCCGTATTATTGGTGTAGCTGATGACCCAAGTTATCCACACTTGTCCCAACCAACTCTAGTTGAGTGTTGATGTGCTCACGGAATTGATTGAGCTTGCCAACCAAGGTCTCAAAGTCCTGTCAATATTTTTAGGCAGGTGGTTTTGATCTGTCCTTGCCAAGCAGCATGATGGTCATCTAGCTTGCACACCAATCTCTGATATATCCTGGGAGAGAAGAGTGAAGCGTGTTTAGCAATTAGGTCAGGTACTTTTGCAAGGCCAGAAAATTGTGTTGGTTATCATAAATGCAAGCAAAGAGACTGTGTGTCCTTTCTTGGTAAGCCATGTTTTGAGCATGTTTTTTGGTTACAGTAGAGGCCACAGTAGCCAGGAGTTGGTTCTGGGACCCCAATGCTAATTGATGGTGGACCAAGGCAGGCTGAATGAACTGGTTTACCAGCACGCCAATGGTTTCCATAGATTCCATCAAAACAGGGGGAGTCCAAAATCTAACAGAAAGGAGTACAGATCCTCTGAGTTGTAGCCAAGCAGAAGCCAGGAATAGTGTGCATTGCCACAGTGCCTATGTGAAGGAGAGAGCGCACGGCAGCGCAAGCTTGTTCATAATTGAGGGGGAAAGCTGGAAGGAGGCCCACGCAGGCCCAGGAAATAACACCATTACTATTGGAGTAGAGAGAGAGCTGGTAATACCTCTTCAAGGGGAGGACTGGATACTTTGGCTGGTTTGGGTACTTCAGATGCAAAAGGAGAAGGACCAGAGAAGGCGCAGGGGAACGGAGTAATTAAGGGGCTGGCAGCCCCTGTAGTGAGCACCATTTTGTTGTTTTTGGCTCCTGGGGACAAAATTCAGGAGGACGCGGCAGGAAAACTTTGTAATGAAAGGTTTGAGGTTCAAAGCTAGCCTTGGGTTAGCCTTCAGAGCAAAATTAAGGGCACTTAACTTAATTTCCTGGAATATAAGAAGAAGAGTTCCTTTTGGAAAAAGGGAAAGGAAAAAGCTTGAAGAATACAAAAACCAAAACAAATGTGGATAAACTTGTCTTTATTAGGGAAATTAATTTGACTTAAATAGTAGACAAGGGTCAAAGATAACTCAATAGGTAGACAGAGTGGCAGAGGGAGTCATTTTGGGTTGAACTCATACCAGGATCAGTTGAAGACAGGTATGATATTCTGGAATGGGTGGAAATTGATGTCAACCCATTATGGAAGGCAAGGAATGTCCAAAGTCAAAAGCAAAACTGACCAAATCTTTTCACTTATCACTATTTGAAGGCCATATCAAAAGAGCATTAATGGTGCAATCCCCAACAATAATAAGGGTGAGGGGCATTGTTTTTCTGTTGATAATAACTTCTGGGACAGCAGCAAGGGCTTGCTGCCAGGAAGAAAGATACTCAGGGACACTTCTTGTTTGTTTGGTTGCAAGCAGCTGTGTTCTACAACAATGGGTGAGAAGGTCTCACAGTAGCAGGACTTAGAAGCGTCTCTGAACGTTGCCCAGGTGAATTCAAGTTTTTGACTGGCCCAGGTGATGAGCCACACAGTGGCAGGCCCAACAAGGCAGCCTGATGCTGTGGCTACTCATGTGGGTTCTGGTACTTGCAGATGTGGAGGCAGGTTTACATGAAGTGTAGCCAACTTACAATGTTGGTGCACTCCATGCTGCCTGTGAAGGGCTTCAACTGTAGATTCAGCATTTGTTGTGATAAGTCCAACTAGGCAGGGTGACACTGATGTTGATGTGTGTCAGGCAGAGTTAGTTGTAAACACTGGTTAATAATAGTTGGTCTTGTTAAAAAACATAACCTTCTGGGATCTCCCCATCTGCAATGGGTAGAAAGGTCTCTTGATGGGGTGTAGCCATACAGCCAGCACTTTGTCCTTTCTTGGGGACACTCTTCAATATAGGCCATCAATCAAACCTATTGCTGCTACCACTGTTGCAACTGAATTAATTATAGTTCAGTATTAGATTGGGGAAGACAACAGTCCAATAGAAAGGACAAGAATAGGAATAAGATGATGCTTATTTAGGAATAGTGTAACTAATATACTATACTGGGAAACCACAGGTCTTCTAGGGGGTAGCACTGTGGCAGGATCCAAATAAGATTTGAGTTACAAATATCTTAGGGGAGGGATCAGTGTATCAAGTTGGCATTGCTTCTATTTAGGAGATACTGCCTGTAATTTGGTGTTAGCCACAGGATACTCCAAGGTGTTAGATACATTATGGGGCACCTCTATGGGTGCCCCCTGTGTATTGTGAGATAAGTTAGCGGGCAGGGAGGTAATCTCAGTTGCAACACTAAACCCTGGTTTCTAGCCTTTAGCTGATTGATTTAGGTTGCTGGTCAACTTTTATATTTGATGCGGTAAAAATTGTAGAGCTCTATTATAAGCAGTCAATTCCCATGATGAGGTTTACACCCAAGCTTAAGACTCACAGCCCTTTGAAATCTTGCTAATAAAGGTTGGCTCTAGTTTTAAACATGATCTCTAATTAAACCCCAGTACCATCAGATGGTTAATTTGTTTTAGGAAATTATCTCTGTGCCGCGAAATAATACAATATTGGGTTTTTAGGTCAACTTTCATATTCTGATTAGCTTATGAATTCACGCTTATACTGTTAAGCTTTTCAAAAGCTTCGCATAAATTTATAGTTCAAACACACTAAATGCGTTTGGGAAAGGTCTATTTGGGTGTGAAATAAAAAGTAAACATATTTTCCTAAATGAAGGGCTTTTACAGCCATCTTAATCCTAAAAGTAATTTAAACTAAAATGCAATGAATAAAAGCTTTAGAGTAGCTATGATCTCGTAAAAGCACCTGTCAAGCCTTTTAAACGTGGAAAATATTTGGTATTCAACTAGGGCCAAATTCAATGTAGCTCATACTTTGGGTTGATATCAATCGGGACATTTTCAAGAAGCGCTAAAGCTTTTGCAGTGGGAGGACGAATGGTAGCATATGTATCAACAAACTCCTGGACTTTTGATTTAACACCATCTCCCTGTAGAACCATTATGGCCTCAGTTAAGTCTTTAACCGCTTGTCCAATCTTATCGAATTGAACTCGGAAGTGTGATGTTAGGGGATCAACGACAAAGCCCTCCTTGTCAAGAAGATAGTTTAGTTGAAGAGCTTGGCCGCGACCATGAGCTTCGTGGATGCCGAACCGAATAGAGCGGAAGGCTGAAGCTAAGTAAGTTACCCAAAATTCCTCCATTGAAATATCACAAATGGTCTTATCTTGAGTAAGAAGCTCTGCAGCGAATAGTCCCGTAATATCTTTGGAGGTTACTTTGGAAAATGGATTGAAATACCTGCTTTGGCCTCTTCCATGGCCGAATGAAGCTCTTGGAGGACATTGCGGATAGGCTGAGGTTCAAATTCCGGATTACAAGTGAAGTGAGGGCCATTTGAGTGAGCTACTTCATGAAGTAAAATGTGGGTAAAGAATGCTTCAAAGCGGACATATTTCTGCTGCGAAGGATCTATGACCAAGCTTGAAATAGGCTCTAGAACGTTTTGAAACTTCCCTAAGATCGACTATTAAAATACACTCATTTTTATTTGAAATAAAAAATAAATTTATGATTAGCATTTTTTCTCTGCTCGATAAAAACTACAGTATTATACTTTTTAAATGAAAACAAACAGATTAATTTAAGAAAGCTATAGCAGAAAACCACGAAAAAAACTAAAATATTTGAACGTAGAGAAATTATGAACATGAAAATGAGGTATACCTTCTTGCACATTTTTGATAATGACAAGCTTTGAACCACCCTTGGCGATAGCCTCCTCATCGTTTGGTAAATTATATGCTGCTGTCATTGGCACTGCAACATCACCAGACGAGAAAATTTGATTTACTACCACTATAGGGGTACTTTTGAGATCTTTGTTGCGATATTTATCAGGAATGGGAAGATGCTCTTCAACGAATTTGATAGAACTGGTAAACTTGTCTAATTGTGAACTAGCGTCAAAGTCACGAGCATGAACATACATTTCAAAAGAGGACTTTAAAGAAAGGAGGTCATCGGTATAGACTTCATACGGCCCGCAAGTTACTACATAGTACGTTTAAAAGAGGCACTAGGAATGGGTTTGAATTACCTTCAAGGCTTGAATTTTTCGAAATATTAAGCCAGTCTAAGTCACTATCAAGATAGCTCTGATCCAAAAACGATTTTGAGCGCGAAGCTAGGAACTTAGAAAGAGAGGGATCCTCTACCAGTAAAGATGCTTCTTTCAACAAATCAGCAACCGGCTTAAGAAGGTCTGCATATTCCTCAGCATATGGACGGTAAAACAGCTTTTTGGATGTGGGATCTCGGCGTATAACTGTATAAAAGCTCCTGGCTAGTTTGGCTTCATCTGTGGACAGAGAACCAGTCCAAGAAGTAAACTCGGACTCGGTGATATCTTCAGGATAGAAGCTTCCCATGGATGGGCATTTAGGAACCCCTTCAATAAAGGGCTTTTTTCCATCAACCTGATCCCAGGGTCCCTTGAAAAGATTAAAGAGTTCCAGCTTTAAGGTACCTTCCTCACTGGTGTCAGCCTCAAGTTTCTTTAAAAGCTCTTCATTTCCGGCCCAAGCCTGACGAAGATAAATGCTATCAATAAGTTTCCCGGCGTGAGCCAGCTTTTTCACTGCTAGCTTTTCATTGTTAGTAAGGTGTGTAAGGCTTGGGGAGAATCGGGCGACCTTGAATCGTCCTAGTCTTGCTTTAAGGTCCATTAAAATGACATGTTTCTTCAACTTGAGCTTAGATATACCTAGGGCTGCTTCAGTCAAGCTCTAGTCAGCTTTGGTCAACTTCTGGCTCTGGCCCACTCGTGTCAAAGAATTATTTTAATAAGTTTAAATATCTAGTAAATCCGCTTTGCTATACAGTCTCAAAGCTGGAAGCTAACTGAGACTGGGCCAAAGTATCCCTAAATATACCCATATTAACAATCAACGTCACGTCTTCCTGAATCTAAGGGGTCGAAATTCCACCCACTTAAGGGGTTGGATTTTGTCGACCATGGCATGTCAAAAAGCTATCATCTGACTTGGAGAATTGTTCTTCTAAGAACTGATACAAATTTAATTTCACTACTCCAATTTAAATTAACAAACAGGGTCTTAAAGCTAAAAATTACTAACCATTCTTTCACCTTTAAATATTGGTATCAAGCCAGTTAGTTAAATATATCTATAGTGTCAAAACTGTGGGGTTGACCCTCTTGGCAAGATTCCATACAAGAAACCCTGTACCAGTTGACTTGACTATCTTGGCACTCAAAGCCAAATGTGGAAATCAACTCAAATTACCAAACCAGGAAACAAATACCAATACTATCTCAATCCAGTGGCAACTCAATTCAGCACTTCACTTGCTAGCAGGAACAAGCCACCTCACTTGCCATCCAAATGACTGATCTGCAGGAATCTTGTTCCTCCTAAGCAATCACTACAGCTATCTAATCCCAATATCTCAATAAAGATTCTAATATTTAGTTTCTAAACACCCTTTCCTTTTTAACTCTGCTAATACAGCACAGCACAGCACAGCTACAACATTAGTAGCACAAGTAAGTTCTTCATCCTACCCCTTTCTTCTAAATTCTCCCAGTTATCTGTATCTGCTGTGGTCAAAAAATTATAAAATAATCATGCCAGGGCTCTTCCTGGATTAGGTACCCTATGTGCCAGGGACCAAAATCTCTGAAGGACATACCCTTTACCAAAATATGATGATTCTAGTTTTTGCCTTCAATGTCTTGTCTGCCCAAGGGTTCTTCTAGGCACTCTCTTCCACGCCTCAAGCAAATTACAAAAGCATCATGTCTGTGAACATGGCCCAGTGACTCTGTAGTGCAGCCTTAAAGTTGTTTGCAGGGGCCAACAACAACAATCTCACAGTGTGGATCCAGTCCGCCCAGAACAAGCTGACACAGATGGAGTATCCAACTTGCTTCTGTATTGCAGAAATCTCTATTTGCTTGACCTACAACACAGGCACTTGGTGCAACAAGGGGCACAAGGACCATACAGAAAAGGACTGAGAGACCTTCAAACAAGACTTCTTGTCCAGATTTTTAATGAAGGATACTGCTCTCATGACCATTTGCCAAGTTAGGAGCTTGACTCAAACTGGTATGAAAAAGTTAACAAGAGTCTACAGAGAGTTGCGCCTACACCCCCCCTCTGATATGACCTTTGACAACCCTGCCACACATCTCATGGACTATGACACACTCAAACCCCACATAATGAGACACGTCAACCTGGACCAAGTGACCAACCTACAAAGCCTGTACCATTATTGTAATTCCAAGTATAGGTGGGTTATTGTAGTCATCTTGCTTGCCTCTTATCACAACTTACTAATTACTAAAGACAAAGTAGATTTCCTCTAAACTTATTGTGTATAGTAAATATAATAATTGATAGTTTATTGAATATCAAATAAGTAGTTATATAGAATTTGGATATTGATAATAGCCGCTGAATGCCAAGATCCTCTGCTTCATAGCCTGATCCTGCTGCAACCTTAGCCCACTATTAACATTAGATTGGTTAATCATAAGTTAATATGGTCTATAGATACAACCTATCTGATCAGTTGATCTATCTTTTAAAATAGTTTTAAAATCTATGGCAACAACCAAAAATACCTCAGATTTGAACAAAATCCAAGTCGTGCAAGATTCAGGATTCAAAATATTTAAA